>VDFB02271358.1:653456238-653493471 GCA_007258455.2 Sequoia sempervirens
AAATCTTAACCTTAAACCCTAAAACCTTAACCCTTAAACCCTCTACCCTATACCCTGAACCCTTAAACCTTAACCCTAAACCCTTAACCCTTAAACCCTCTACCATCTACCATTAACCCTTAGGTCTATGTGTACACAAATCGGATATCCGATTTGTAGAACTAAAATCATACTGTTACAAAACATTTAAAATGATTTTCAAATGTATTGGATATCATATTATAATGAATATCAGATTTGTGGGCCATAGAAAAGCCCCATGTGGGATATTTTGTGCATTCCAATGGACCCTACATTCTATTTGTAGGCGACATACATGCGATTTCAGACAGGAAGTGACAAATATCAACTTTTTGGAGCATCTTCTACTCAAATTTGTCATAATAAATTATTTTTTAGCATCTTTTATGAGGTATAATGGGAAGAAACAGTCGTCAGAAGCAAAAATGTAAAAGAAAGCTTACAAAAGAAAAAATTGAAGCATATAGACAAAGAGATAGAGAAGGTCATAGGAAGATAAGACAAGGTATGTTAAATATTAGTGAACCTAAGCCCTATGGTCTTTCAAGTGAAGAGGAAATTGAATATGTTCACGGTGAAAATATTCAAGGTGAAAATGTTGGAATTGAAGATGTTGAACATGATATTCAAATTGGGAATGAAAATATTCAAATTGATAATGAAAATGTTCAAGGTGAAAATGTTGGATTTGAAGATATTGAACATGATATTGAAATTGGGAATGAAATTATTCAAATTGATATTGAAAATGTTCAAGGTAAAAATGTTCGAAATTATGAAGATTTTGAACATAATATTGAAGCAAGTGTAAACTATGTTTCACCAGATTACATGAGAAATGAAGAACCTATTGTGTAGTTTTTGTACACACGCCCCGCTAGAAGTAGGGACTCACTTCGGTTTTAGTGTTTTGGCCCTTTTATTTTGAGGTTTTTTCTTACTAAGGCATGTGCTTAGATGTCTATTCTAAATGCCTAAGTGTTTCCCTAGGTTATTTATTGAAGATATTAAGTTTTGAATGAATTTCGGGCCTTTTCTTGGATTCAGGATTTTCTACCCTGGTCAAATTTTCTTGGATCCTACTTGTACTCCATCTAGACCTCGTTGTTTAGAAATTTTGGGGCTCCACAGATTTCTATGTAGTCTGGATTTTCCTAGATTCCACCCTATCATCAGTTTCCTGGGTTTTCTATTGTGTTGTTGGTTTTGTGTGTGCTTTGAGGGGTGTATCTAATTGGTTTCTGTTTCTCTTGGATTATTTCATGTTAGGGTCATTCAGTATTGCATCATTTGTCATCTCCTAGCTGAGTTATGAGCTTGATTATGTGGTAATGGTGGATGAATAGGGTTTTTAGACCTAGGGCAGTTTCGTATCAAGTGATTTCATCTTAAAATTTGACCTGGAATGCAAAGAAAATTTATGAAAGGTTCATCCCTGACTTGCTCTATGTTTAAATGTTTGAATTTTGTGACTAATCTGGTGTTTGAGTAAAATCATGATTCAACGTCCTAGTCTAGTATAATCCATCCCTTTTGAATCTTATTTGTTGTGACCTTTCAATGTCGGTGAGATGTCATATCGATCACCCTGTGGTTCACCAAAGAGGTCTTCCTAAGTTCATTTTGGATCGCCGTGACAATATCATTTTTACATTGATGAAATCTTGTATGCATATCAGTTGGCGAGACCCTTCTTTCGATGAGACCTCACTCCATAAGAAAATGTCTCATTGACATGCTAGTTCATGTTTTCTTTTAGAAGAACAAACCTCATCGCCAAGAGCTCATAGTGGGCTCCTTTTATCTTGCCGATCTTTCGTAAGTTTGCTGAGACCTCCTCATTTTGGTGAGACCTTTTTCCGAACATATCATGTTCTTGCCAAGACCTTCCCATTCGATGTAACTACTAGCTGCCGCTAAGACCTTTTGACGACCCTTCTTTTCTTAGTGAGCCCAGATGTTTTCATTGAGACCTCTAGCTGAATTCAAACCAAGCCCTAGTCAGTAGGACATCTCAACTTTGCCAAGACTTCTCGGCGAGCTCCTAACTCTTACCGAAACTTTCATTCCAGGAATCCCTATTGGTTCGGAACTTTTTCTTGACAATGGATTTTTGTCGAGTCTGGATTTCTTCGAAATCTGTTGTCTCTAAAATTTCCTAAAACTATTCTTTGGGCTCGTTCTTCACGGGAATCCGTCCTTGGCAGATTTTCCTGAAATTTGATGAAACATGAAGGAATGTGAGATAATTGGATTCGTTTATAATTCATGATGCATTTGATGATTATTTCATGTCATATTTGAATCCCCCATGTGGTTTATTGATGAAAATGATCAAGTTTAATGATTAAGTAGGCATTTCCTAGTTATTCCATTAGAATTTGATTGGTTTGGAAGTTCTCAAAATTCTCTATGGCTTAGATTTCGTGGATGGCCCTAAAGCCCAAAATTTGTGTGATCATTTCATATGAGATTTAATGGCACTTTGGTTGAAGGCGATGCATTCTAACAATGTATTGATGGATTAACATTGGTTTCCTATGGTTTTTATTGTGGTTTTCTTGACGAATGCAGGCTGAATCTAGCAGAGCAGTAGCTGGTTCCTCATTGTCTGATACAAAGAAGACTAAGCTAGACATCAAAAGTAGGATCCCTTAGAACAAATTCACTACAGATTAGGTAGAGGGTGTTGAAAATATTTATAAACAAAGGAATCAGATTGATGACGCCCTGAGTGGTATATACAATAGATCCATTGCTTTTTTGAGATAATGACGGGAAGAAGGAAGATCAAGCCAAGTACTTGAGTCTGGAGATATTGAGCTAATGGTGGTAGGACGTTTATGCACCAGGTAATGATGATTCTATGTCCAAGCACCAACTAGATGATGTGGCCACCTACCTTGCAGTCATTGATAAGTATTTGGCGTATAAAACATATTGTGATAAGTTGGTCAAACACTCAAGGGACGATATTACATCCATCGAAAGATGACTTAGGGTTTTTCCCTTGCCATCTATGGAGGACCTAGATGTGGTGTTCTTGAAAGTACATGAAGAGCCAGATTAGAACAGAGAGAATAGATGGTTAGAGCTAATGATAGGCTACAGTGTGATTTATGCTTCCCTATTATCTTCTTGCGCATCAGTCTGAACTGCATTGTGGATCTCAAGCTGACTTGGATGAGATGTGCATTCAATACTTATTTGACTAGCCATGGGTTTCTCTTAACCAAGTTGTTGTGCCATTAATTTTGCAGGCTCTTGCTTGGCCGATGGGTTTTTTCTGGGGGAATTCTATATATTGGGCATCTTGCCTCATTTGTAAAGGGTTAGAACAGTTAGAATATAGTTAGATATAGTTATATGGTTAGGGAGAAAATAGTTAGACGTAGAGGTAGCTAGTAGCAAGTAGGTATTCTCAAGCAAATGTTATAACATAAATCTGGAATTGTTGCTACAGTGGGCAATTTGAATACAAGAAATGACATTGTGATTTG
Source organism: Sequoia sempervirens (assembly GCA_007258455.2). Classification (NCBI taxonomy): domain Eukaryota; kingdom Viridiplantae; phylum Streptophyta; class Pinopsida; order Cupressales; family Cupressaceae; genus Sequoia; species Sequoia sempervirens. Next base: position 653,459,760 of record VDFB02271358.1, read on the forward strand.
GTGCCATACTTGTTTTCTTTTGTTTTGCATGGTCCTTCATTCTATGTTTAAAATTGCTTTGAGAAGATTCATGTTTATATTAGATTTAATTTAATAATTTTTGTAATTCAATACTTGAATGTTGCAGCAATCCTTTAGTCCATACTTTTCGCAACCAACTAATTGTTCGTTGCTTTGCAAAGTTAGCCTGGACTTCATATTTCATATGCTTAGTTCAATTGTGAGGCTTTGTTCATTTCAACCACAAAAAGGGTTGTTGTATGAATGTTCATGATTTGAAAATCTTAACACCTCAGAAGATTGCACTGTTTTCTGTGAGATTGTAGATTTATCTTGGTCAAGTAGAGATTGGTTTTAGAAGGACTGGTCCATTCGAGTGTTGGTTACTTTCATTGTTAATCTTAGGAGTAGTATTAGATTTAGAAATCTCTCTGAAACCCTTATTATTTTTCTATTTGTTTGATTATTGGGTTAAATCTAGGATTGAAGCACCGTCAGATTGTTAGATCTGATAAAATTGATTCAACATTTTGCTTGTAGTAAGGTCCCATTGTGACTACCAGCATTTTCACAATTTTTTACTAAGTTGTTTATGCACTATCAAGACCTAACATTAGAGACCTTGGGGTTATCTCTTGAGGCTTTCCAATAGAGATTTACCTTTCAAGAGAGATAGGATATCATATTCTATATGGCTGTTATTGTGTAGAAAACACGATCAATAGAAATTGGCACTAGAAGGAGGGCCCCAAATAAGCAAGCTGGATCAATTTTTGAATGCCATCTCTCCTGAGAGATTTTGAAGAAGGATAAGATCCGCTCCAAGAGAGGAAGAATTTGAACTACCAAACCCTACTAGGTCAAGAAGGATCGACATAAGGGGAGAATCATCATCATCATCATTATCCCATCCACCTCCCACATGTCCATCATCCCCATCTTCATCAGGTTCATCTGAGTCTGAAGGCATTCCCAGTCCACAACCTTTGCTGATCATAAATTTACCATTACCACCCCCCCACTTCTACCAATGGATTTCCTAGCAACAAACCCATCTCCATTGGGTTTCACCAATTGCAATCCTATGCCTAAAAACCTTGAAAATTTTTGTTCAAAATTCCATGCCAATGATCCAAATAGGACCGCAAAGGAGCATATTAGGATTTTTAAGACTACCCTTAAGGATAGGGGAATTAATCATGAGGATGTTGCATGCATAATTTTCCCATATTCCCTTGGAGATGAAGAATTTTGTTGGTATAACCATCTTCCTACTAGGTCTATCACTACTTGGCTTCAGCTAGAGACTGCATTTTTACTGAAATCTCAAATCCCAATAAGTGCAAATGAGTTACTTTTACAGTAAACTAGAATCAAGAGGGAGGTAAATGAACCAATAGTGACCTTCAATAATACATTCCATAGGGCTTATGCTAGGTTGCAAACCCCATATGATATATATGATGCCTCTGCTAGGGAGGTTTATTATGAAGCTTTGGATAGTTTAACATCTACTTTCATCAAATGGAAAGCAAACCCTCCTGGTAGCTTATTTGAAGCTTATGATGTGGCTGTTAAGGTGAGTATAGATTTGAGACAACACTTGTCTGGACCCTTGGCTAACCAAATACCTATGATGAGTTCAATCCCTCAATCACCCTTGGTTTCACACCCAAGTCATCCCCTGATTCAGGCTACTTTCATGCCAAATTACCATCCAAATATGAACCAGCCTGCATTCTGTCATTGACAAGCTAATATACCTAGTTACTTATAGAACCTTAAGGTATTTAATCAGCCCTTGAACCATAGGTCACATGATGTTTATATGCAGAATTCAACTAGTATTATTCCTCCATCAAATAGTGTAGATAATGAGAGGTTGGATGCACTCATAGAGCTAGTTGAGAGGTTGAACAATAAAGTCACTTACCTAAGGCACTAGAATAGTCGATCCCATGCAAACCAAAGGAGGATTCGGTCCAATTATGATCAAAGAAACATGGATATGATGCAGACTCAAGGAAAAAACTTTGATAGAGAACAATATCTTGATATAGGTCATGGATGGTAGTCACCACTTCATCATGATGGAGAAGCCTTAACTTCTTTGGATAAGCCAAACAATCAGGAGAAACCTAGTGAAGTTTATCTGGTAAAAACAACCCTTTTAGGATGGTGTAGGCTTCATAATACTAATCAACATTTTGAGTCAGACTGTCAAGAATTCCAAGTTGTTGTGTCCATTTTCTAGCTGAAGGTTCAATATACCAGCAGTGGTTCGAGTGGGTTGGAGATAGTGCCATCTAATCCTTATGAAATATTGGTCATGGTGGTGAATCATGTCCCATTTCCAAGAAGTAAAGAGAATAAACCAAAAGAAGAACAAGATAAAGGTGTTCAAACAGGGTATGTATACAGTGAAGAATCTATAGTTCAATCCTTTGGAGGTAATGAGGAGAATGATAATGGCCCACTAGATGAAGAAGAATATACAACTGAAGAAGTTTAGGCATTCCATCATGTGTCTACTCAGTGTTTCCTAAATGGAGGGCAGTTTGATGCTAATAAAAGAGGAAGCATTGAAAATAGCAGGGATGAATTCATAGATAGCTCTAAGGGAAGTTTTCCTACCATGACTACAGAGCAAATAGGGGAGTATGTGGTCAAAGGACTCAAGAAAGTCAAAGTCTCTCTGCTCATGAGTTGTTAAAGGATCCTACCATTAGGGGTGTAGTACTAGGGTCTCTTGAAAAGGATATGCTTACTGAACAAAAGGGTACTTCATTCCACATTGGTGCGAATACTTTTAAGGAGGTATTCCTATCTAAAACAAGCTTGGAAAATTATGTACTGATAGTTGACCCTCAGGGATGGGAGACTAAGGAAATCCTCATGTTGCACGATATGCCTATCCATAAATCTGGTAGCACTGAAGCTTTGGTAGAATCAACAGAGGAGGTACACGAGCAAGTATGGTTGTTGGATCATACAAAGGACATACATCAAAGTTTAGGGAGTAGGCTTACTCCATTGAAATAATTTCAACAACCCGTTGACGAATGTCCTGTAAGGTGTGAAGAAGAACTTAATGAAAGGGTTGATATTCTGAGTAGTCACAATCCAGAACCAGAGGAAATGTCAATAGGAGGGGAATTTAGTGAAGATGTACTTGAGGATCTGTTTGTGACACCTCCTGACAAACATCATAATGAGGAAGTCACTAGGCATGAGGAGGCTTTTACATTCTCAACAATGTTCCCTCATGAAGAAGGAGGGATATTACATCATCAGTGGAGACCTCTTGATGACTTATATATCAACCTTTCACAAGTGCAGGATGCTGAATACCACATTCAATCTACAACAGTACAAAATCAAGTTGTTTCTTTCTTTATTGAAAATTCTGAGTCTTATCAATTTGATTACGAGAATTTAGGGAAGGCAGCTTGCATGTGGATTAATCATGGTCCTAATGAGTCACCTCAGTTATTGATTATCCCTGACTATGAGGTTGAGTTTGAATGTTATATTTTTTAGGTTTACTTTGCTGAATATAAAGATAAATTTGCATTCTTGAGAACTATTATCATCACCTTGTTGCTTATTCATGCCCTGAAGAGTCAAGTAGGGGTGGGTCTCAATTCACCTGGTCTGATGATGAGTGGTTATGAGTCTTTTGTATATAGTTAGGATAGATTTCTTTATATTTAGGTTTCCTTTCTGCTTTGTTTTTGTTTGTTTTGGTTGGTTTTGGTTTGCGTTTGGTTTGGTTTGGGTTTTTGTTGTTTTTCTTTGCTCTTGCTTTGGGGGTTTCTTTGTTTTTGCCTAGATGTGTTGCACCTGCATGGAAAATTTATCATTATCTAGAATTGTTCTAAGTATTTGGTTGATGGACTTTAGTCCTGCATCTTGAAAGGGTGGTTGAAGTCTTTGCTATTGCCAATATTCTTAATGTCGGATTTATAGAAGATTGAGTCACTGATGTGGATTTGAACTTGAAATAATCTGAAATCTTATATCTCTCATATATCTTAAGAATCCCGATGTTACTATAGGAATCCTTGTGAAATTTTGTCAAGTGAAAAATCTTATTTCTACTTCAGCGCCACTATGGTTCTCAACCTTGAGTGTGAACTTCATTGTTCACAGGTTGAAATGAAAGTGACATATAAATAATATCAAAAGAGAAAGAAAAATGAAATATTGAATATCAAAAGAATAAATTCAACTTATTAGGAGTACCTAAATATCTCTACCGGGGCTATGGACGCCTAGCTAGTAGTAGAGCTATGTTCCAGAGAGTCACAACGATAACCTCATCAGGGCTATGGACGCCTGACTGGCAACGAGGCCCTATCCAGGTTGCTTTTGAAGTTAGAATCCTTACGTAGCCTGACTTGACTGAACTGGGTTTTTGTAGTGACTTAAGGAGGGAAATGAACTCATGTGCACACACTTGGATTTTTAGTTTATGGAAGGTTTGATCTATCCTTTGATTTTGATTCTTTAGATCTTGCATTTTGACTTATTTGTTTGATGGTGAGATTTAAACCAGAGATTCTAGGTTCTCAATTCTTGTTCATCATCAAATGCTCTAGAGCATTTTCCCAACAGAAGTCACCATTTGTTGTGCAGTTTTTGCACACATGCCCCACTGGAAGTAGGGACCCTCTTTCGCTTCAGTTTTGGTATTTTGGCCCTTTTATTTTGAGGTTTTTTCTTACTTAGGCATGTGCTTAGATGTATATTCTGAATGCCTAAGTGTTTCCCTAGGTTATTTATTGAAGATCTTAAGTTTTGAATGAATTTTGGGCCTTTGCTTGGATTTGGTATTTTTCACCCTAGTCAGATTTTCTCGGATCCTGCTTGGACTCCGACTGGACCTTGTTGTTAAGGAATTTTGGGGCTCTACAGATTTCTGCGTAGTCTAGATTTTCTCGGATTCCACCCTATCGTCAGTTTCCTAGGTTTTCTATTGTGTTGTTGGTTTTGTGCGTGCTTTGAGGGGTGTATCTAACTTGGTTTATGGGTCTCTTGGATTATTTCATGCTAGGGTCGTTTAGTATTGCATCATTTGTCATCTCCTAGCTGAGTTTTGAGCTTGATTGTGTGCTAATGGTTTTTAGACCTAGGGCAATGCCATATCAGGTGATTTTGTCTTAAAACTTGACCAAGAATGCAAAGAAAATTTACAAAAGGTTCATCCCTGACTTGCTCTATGTTTAAATGTTTGAATTTCATGACTAATCCGGTGTTTGAGTAAAATCATGACTTAGCATTGTAGTCCAGGATAATCCATCCCTTCCAAATCTTATTCGTTGTGACCTTTCAATGTCGGTGAGATGTCATATCGATCACCCTGTGGTTTTTCGAAGAGGTCTTCCTAAGTTCATATTGGATTGCCGTGACACTATCATTTTTACATTGATGAAGTATTGTATGCATATCAGTCAGCGAGACCCTTGCTTTTGTCGAGACCTCACTCCATAAGAAAATGTCTCATCAACATGCTAGTTCATGTTTGCTTTTGGAAAAACAAACCTCATTGCCAAGAGCTCACAACGGGTTCCTTTCATCTTGCTGATCTTTCGTAAGTTCGCTGAGACCTCCTCATTTTGGCGAGACCTTTCACTGAACATATCCTACTCTTGCTGAGACCTTCCCATTCGGTGTAACTACCGACTGTCTTAAGACCTTTTGGTGACCCTTCTTTTCTTAGTGAGCCCAGATGTTTTCGTTGAGACCTTTGGCGAAATTCAAACCAAGCCCTAGTCAGTAGGAAATCTCAACTTTGCCAAGACTTCTCGGCGAGCTCCTAACTCTTGCTGAAACTTTCATTATGGGAATCCCCATTGGTCTAGAACTTTGCCTTGATCGTGGATTTTCGTTGAGTCCAAATTTCTTCAAAATCTGCCATCTCTAGAATTTCCTGAAATTGCTCTTTGGTCTCATTCTTCATGGGAATCCATTTATGGTAGATTTTCCTGAAAGTTGATGAAACATGAAGGAACATGAGATAATTGGATTTGTTTATAATTCATGATGCATTTGATGATTATTTCATGTCATATTTGAATCCCCCATGTGGTTTATTGATGAAAATGATCAAGTTTAATGATTAAATAGGAATTTCCTGGTTATTCCATTGGAATCCGATCAGTCTGGAATTTCTCAAAATTCTCTCTGGGTCAGATTCTGTAGATGGCCCCGAAGCCTAAAATTTGTGGGATCATTTCATATGAGATTTAATGGCACTTTTTTTGAAGGAGATGCATTCTAACGATGTATTGATGGATTAACATTGGTTTCCTATGGTTTTTATTGTGGTTTTCTTGATGAATGCAGGCTAAATCTAGTAGAACAGTAGCTGGTTCCTCATTGTCTAATGCAGAGAAGATTAAGCTAAACATAAAAAGCAGGATCCCTGAGAAAAAACTCACTCTAGATTAGGCAGAGGGTGTTGAAAAGATTTATAAACAAAGGAAGCAGATTGATGATGCCTTGAGTGGTATATACAATGGATCCATTGCTTTTTTGAGATAATGACGAGAAGAAGGAAGATCAAGCCAGGTACTTGAGTCTGGAGTTGTTGAGTGAATGGTGGTAGGACGTTTATGCACCAGATAATGATGATTCTATGTCCAAGCACCAAATGGATGATGCAGCCACTTACCTTGTAGTCATTGATAAGTATTTGGCATATAAAACAGATTGGGATAAGTCGGTCAAACACTCAAGGGACAAGATTGCATCCATTGAAAGATGACTTACAATTTTTCCCTTACCACCTATGGATGACCTGGATGCGGTGTTCTTGAAAGTACATGAAGAGCCAGATTAGAACACAGATAATAGATGGTTACAGAGCTAATGATAGGCTGTAGTGCGATTTATGCTTCCCTATTATCTTCTCGCGCATTAGTTCAAACTACATTGTGGATCTCAGGCTAACTTGGATGGGATGTGCATTCAATACTTATTTGACCAGCTGTGGGTTTCTCTTGATCGAGTTGTTGTGCCATTAATGCTGTAGGCTCTTGCTTGGCCGATAGGTTTTTTCTAGGGGAATTCTATATATTGGGCATGTCGCCTCATTTGTAAAGGGTTAGAATAGTTAGAATATAGTTAGATATAGTTAGATGGCTATGGAGAAAATAGTTAGAAGTAGAGGTAGCTAGTAGCAAGTAGGTATTCTCAAGAAAATGTTATAACAAAAATTTGGAATTGTTGCTATAGTGGGCAATTTGAATACAAGAAATGACATTGTGATTTGGTGCCATACTTGTTTCTTTTTTTTTGCATGGTCCTTTTTTCTATCTTTAAAATTGGTTTGAGAAGATTCATGTTTAGATTAGATTTGATTTAATAATGTTTGTAATTTGATACTTGAATGTTGCAACAATCCTTTAGTCCATACTTTTCGCAACCAACTGATTTTTAGTTGCTTTGCAAAGTTAGCCTAGAATTCATATTTCATATGCTTAGTTCAATTGTGAGGATTTGTTCATTTCAACTACAAAAAGGGTTGTATGAATGTTCATGATTTGAAAATATTAACACCTCAGAAGATTACACTATTTTTTGTGAGATTGTAGATTTATCTTGGTCAAGCAAAGATCGATTTTAGAAGAACTGGTCCATTCAATTGTTGGTTACTTTCATTGTTAATCTTAGGAGTAGTATTAGATTTAGAAATCTCTCTGAAACCCTTATTCTTTTTCTATTTCTTTGATTTTTGGGTTAAATCTAGGATTGAAGCACTGTCAGATAGTTAGATCTAATCAAATTGATTTGACATTTTGCTTGTAGTAAGGTCCCATTGTGATTACCAACATTTTCACATTTCGTTACTAAGTTGTTTATGCACTGTCAAGACCTGACATTAGAGACCTTGGGTTATCTCTTGAGGCTTGCCGATAGAGGTTTACCTTTCAAGAGAGATAGAATATCATATTATGTTTGGCTGTTATTATGCAGAAAACACAATCAACAGAACCTTGTGTGGAACAAAGACATATTGCAAATTCAAGACCTTCAAGAACCCCTAAATGGTTAGTTGAATTTGATGAGAATATTGTCAACAATTTTGAAGGAAAGAGGTCAACACGAACTGTTTGGTTGTGGGCTAGAAGACTTTTCAACCAATATTTTAGCGATAAGAAATTGATCGAGCAATGCCAAATTTTTGTAGAATTGCTAAAGATGCAAAAGATGAGACCTTTGCTAGCCAAATTGAAGATTTGTGTGAACAAGAAGATGGAAAAAAATTCTATTATTGTCAAAAAAAAAAAATTAATGCTCTCAAGTCTATTGGAAAAAATAACAAGGAAAAGGATAAGAGAGTTGTTCAGAGAGTCATTACAGCTGCCCTAGTAAGCCATCAATTGAAAAAGGCTCGCTTTATGAGACAAACTTGTATTGATTTTGACATAAATCATAAAAATTTGGATAGAGAACTCACAAGAAGAGAAATAATAGATGATCCTCTTCAAAATGATACATGGGATTTTTCCAAGAGGCTTCTACGTGTTGATAAGAAGCTAACTGATAATGTAAAGTAGGTAATTCAACAATTTTGGCATGATAACTCTAGAGTATCACCCAATGCAAAGGATGTTTTAAAGTTAAGAATTGGCAATCGCGACCATACACCACATCCTAAACATGTCTTGGAATCAAGCCAAACAATGTTCAAATTTTTTATTGAAACACATCCAAATATGGAAATCTTGCAAAGGACTTTTGAAGGTTTGAAGCCATTTTATTGTGTCCCTCTTAAGATTTGTAATACTTGTTGCAAATACCATGTGGAGTTTTCAATGTACCATGAGCTATTATGCTATATTAGTTCTACTTTGCATACTAATGAAATGTTGCAGGAGTGTGGTGCAATGCATCTTGCAAAATCATCAAGGGACTTGCTGGATCTATTTTTATGTTCTAGAGATGATGGTTGCTTTTTCTATAGAAATGCTTGTTTAAATGCAAAGTGATCACAATGTGGTGGGTTTTCAAAGTTTGTTCAATTTTCTCATGAGAGTTCCAAACGTGAATTTGGAAAGAAGCTTGTTGAGAAAAAGAGATATGAGATAGTCAAATATACTTTGCAAAGTGGAGGTGAAGGCTCTAGATGTGATTTGGTTAAAAAAGAATGCAGTGTTGATTTTATTTCATATTTTCAGGAAAATCTTTTCTACAAGTATGCAAGGCATAGTCATACGTCTCAATGGTTGGATCAATGATTTAGGATGTGTAAGGACTCTTTTCTGATTGGCACTATTATATTAGTGATTTATTTTGCAGAAAACTACACATTGCAACCACAAAATGAGGTACAATCTTAGTATTACAATTCCATTTAGATTGATATTTTTGTCCACATAACATTTAGACATGCACTTGATAGTATAGAGGAGGATCGAAAGATAATCAAAGAGTATCATATTTGTATGAGTGATGATAGATCTCACTTGTCCGAGTATTTCCAACATTGTTTCAATTTTTTTTTGAGTTCTTGGAGGAGCATGATATAGCACTAGGTTGACATCTAATTTGGTTAGATAATTGCATAGGTCAATTCAAGAATGCTTGTATGTTTTATTGGTTGAGTAGAATGCATGTAGAGAGGGGTCTACCTCATATTTGGAGTTTTTTTGAAGCTAGACATGGGAAAGGGGAGCATCATGGAGCAGGTGCATGCGTAAAGAGAGCTCTAGTTAAGGAGAAATTGAAGATTTTAGGAGAAAAATTCAGCGATGCATGTTCTATTGTTGATTGGTGTAGTTCAACACTGTCACAGGGAGGGACACTTCATTCAACAGTGTGCAAATTATTTTCATTCATTGAGGAGGGTATAGTGGGAGACAAATTGGATTGTCATACAATCAAAGATTCTTCAAAGATGCATTCATTTCGAAGCTCAGATGCAGAAACATGGACCATTTGGACATGAGAGTTGGCTTGTTTTTGTCAGAGTTGTATTTAGTGTGAGTGGGATCAATGCGAGTCAAGTGAGTGGGTGGATACATGGGTTCCATAGTATCTAACTCCTTTATCTCAAACAATATCCATGACAAATGACACAATGGAAAGTTCAGTTGATTACAACCTGCTTTCAAAACTAGTACAACCAGGACATGTTTTTATAGTTGTTGCACCGCAGGGGAATGAAGAGAGATTAGACTATTGGTTGGATCAATGTGTGTGGGTAAATCATAAGCTAACACAACCAATGGAAGATGATGATGGTTTCGTGTATCCTATAGGTTCAGTTGTGGTTTCAGGAACTTGGTTGTGAACATACATGATTAGAAAGAATGGCATACCTGCATTTGAAGACTATGAGAAACACAAAACCATTCTCATGTATTCACACCTTGTTATAGCAACAAATGTTAAGTTGTTGAAGCAACATGCCAGACCAAAGAGAAAACAACTATGGACACTTAGTAATGTTGATGATGAAGCAATATTGGATACTCTTAAGCAAAGAGATGACCCTTCAGGCACACTTGAATAACATTTTCAAGAATGGAAGGTACAATGCTTATGTTCATTATGATTAAGTTCATTAGTGTTCTTTATTTAATACTGATATTTTATATACTATTGCAATGCAAGTGTCTTTAATAGTGATATTTTGTATGCACTTTTGCGATATTTTTGGCAAGATTGATCATGGACCTACTGCAACAATAGCCAACTCTAATCCTTTTGGAGAGGTATGCAACAAATTAGAAAAATGTAGATTGGTTATTCTAAGCATCTTTTATAGTTTTCATCACCAATTCATCATCATTCGGGTTGTTTAGATTAATATAGATTTGTTAGTCTAAGCATCTTTTCTATTGTGACAATATAGATTTCTCATTTTCCCACTTTTGTGATATTCCTGGTATGATTGATCATGGACCTACTGCAACAATAGCCAACTCTGATCCTTTCGGAGAGGTATGCAACAGATTACAATAATATAGATAGTTATTTTAAGCGTCTTTTATAGTTTGAATTACCATCTCATCATATTTTGTGTCATTTAGAATAATATAGATTGGTTATTCTAAGCATCTTTTATAGTTTGCATCACCAATTCATCATCATTCAAGTTGTTTAGATTAATATAGATTTGTTAGTCTAAGCATCTTTTCTATTGTGACAATATAGATTTCTCATTTTCCACTTTTGCGATATTCCTAGCATGATTGATCATGGACCTACTGCAACAATAGCCAAACTAGATCCTTTCGAGAGGTATGCGACAAATTACAACAATATAGATTGGTTATTCTAAGTGTCTTTTATAGTTTGCATTACCATCTCATCATATTTTGTGTCATTTAGAATAATATAGATTGGTTATTCTAAGCTACCTTGATGGTTTGTATAGGTGTTTGTCAGTCTAGAATGTGAACATACTACTATTGTGGAAGACTGTGCCCTGAATGTCTCCAATAGGAAAATTTTGTAAAATTTGAATTTTCAAATTGGAAATAATGTAAAAGGGTCATAATTGTGTATGGGCATAATCTATACCCAGTGTTTTTTTTGAAATATGGGTCAAATGTTTGGCATTGTATAAAGGTTATGCTTAAAATGTAAAGGGGTCTGTATTTTGGAAACTCATAGGTTGAATTAGTCATATAGGTGTATGCTTTGTTATTGTTATTGGGACAATTCTATAATAAATTTTTGTACTTAATCAAGCTACAAGTGAAGGTTTTCTTCCTGGTTCTTTCCCGTCGATATGCTCATTTGAACCAAGTTTTGTAATATCTCCTATTTATATATAATAAATTATAGTGGCTTCCCACTTTTGCTCCTCAAATCCAACTTGGGTGTAACTTCATTTTAAGCAACTTTCATGAGGTTTTTAAGGAAATCAATGTTTCCAACCTCTCCACACCCTATAAATTCATTAAACACATCTATTAGGACCTGCACAAGCTTGATCCAACCTTAAAGCTTGTTGCCCCCATGTTTCATTGACATTAGCAAGTTGTAACCACCATTTTCACCCAATTTCACTCATTTTTTCCATGCATGGCAACTCACCAACTCAAGTAAAGATGTTTCGAGCTCTCTAAACTCACATAGTCACCTTATACAATACTAATAAAATCTACCATGGCCATACCATCCAGCTACAAACTATACAATAGATGGTATGGCATTTTAGCACTTTGGAATCTTAAGGGAAATCGTTGGTCCAATGTAGCTCGAAGTGATTCGATGTATTTGGGTACAAAAGAGGACCATCCCTAGTGTAAATGTACCCATTCAGATGTGTTGTAACAATCATTTGGATGTACGAGTTACTGAATGAAAGTTGCACCACTTTGCAACTTTACACTGCTTGCATTTGACAACTTTTCCCTTAGCTGAAAACTTGCCACCATGGGAAAACACCTCTGAGATAGAAAAAATTGAGAGAGGTTATTGTATGGGAAAAATACAATCCCATAGCCTCAAGTAGAAAGTCTATAAACATCATGGTTTCTGAGAAATAGCCCTTCAAAGATTGTTGCCTTTTAGCACTTTGGACTCTTAAGGGAAATCACCGATTCAATGTAGCTCAGAGTGATTTGGAATATTTGGGTGCAAAAGAGAACCATCCCTAGTGCAAACATACCCATTCAGATGTGTTGGAACAGTCTGTTTGGTCGTACGAGATGTTGAATGAAAGTTACACCACTTTGCAACTTTACACTACTTGCATCTGACAACTTTTCCCTCAGCTGAAAACTTGCCACCATGGGAAAATGCCTTCGAGATAGAAAAAACTGAGAAAGGTTATTGTAGATGGTCCAAACAAGATCCCATAATCTCAAATAGAGAGTCTACAAACATCACGGTTTCTAAGAAATAGCTCTTCAAAGATTGCTTCCTTTTAGCACTTTGGACACTTAAGGGAAATTGTCGGTCTAATGTAGCTCATAGTGATTCAACATATTTGGGTGAAAAACAGAACCATCCCTAGTGTAAACGTACCCATCTAGACGTGTTGGAATAGTCCATTTGGTCATATGAGTTGTTGAATGAAAGTTGCACCACTTTGCAACTTTACACTACTTGCATCTGACAACTTTTCCCTCAGCTGAAAACTTGCCACCACGAGAAAACACCTCCGAGATAGAAAAAACCGAGAGAGGTTATTGTATATGAACCAAACACGATCCCATAGCCTCAAACAAAGAGTCCGTAAACATCACATTTTTTGAGAAATAGCCCTTCAAAGATTGCTGCCTTTTAGCACTTTGGACTCTTAAGGGAAATCGTTGGTCCAATGTAGCTAAGAGTGATTCGGCTTATTTGGGTGCAAAAGAGGACCATCCCTAGCATAAATGTACCCATCCAGATGTGTTGGAATAGTCCATTTGGTTGTATGAGTTGCTGAGTGAAAGTTGTGTTAGCTCTAAAAAATGCAGGCAAAATAACTCAAGAGGTTGCCAATCTCTTGATACGTTTCAAGGTAACAGAAAAGGTCAAAAGATTTAGACCTTCTACTCTTTAGGTGCTATTAGACCTAGGTGGGTATACCTATTTGAATAAAGCAAACTTGACCTCTGTTCATTTCCTAAAGAAATTTACCCACACTAGCAAACAAGAGTGGATAAATGAGTTTTAATTTGGTATAAATTGTATAAGCAATATCAAGGCTAAAATCTAATATGTTCATATGTAAAAATGAATGAAATTAAAATAGTAGAATGGTAGAGACTAGTTCCTTATTGGGTATACAAAGTTCAAATGATAATTTGAAATGAATAACCTTTTTCTGGTAGATACTCAAATTGTTTGGCATATAGGTTTAAGTTTATAACTGGTATAAACATGGAATAATGTGACTACTGAGTTCTTCTTAATGATCCAAATGAGATTCCCTAATTACTATGATTGATTTAAAAGATTTAATATTTCCTTAAAAGACCCAATTAATTTAACCATACAGATACAACAAGTGTGCACTGATAAACTAAAAAATATCCTTGATACATCAGTTTAAACAATTAGAAAATATCAACCTTGGAGACAACTTCAACAATAATTTTAATTAACACAACAAACAACTGAAACTAGAAAAATGTCACCAAATCAAATGAATTCAATTAAAATCTCCATTGTTTTTACATGCATCATAGTCTTAAAAATATAACATTCTGATCTATTGTATTTTCTATCCACTCCTACGCTTTTCGTCAAATATGAGTATTTATACATCAATCATTTGAAAAGTTGCATCCCTTCATATTCAAATCTTAGGCAATTATTTTATTTGAGCTCTTTCAAATGTTGACCAGACATCCGCTATGATGTCCTATAGTTTTTCCGACACCTTGAGTCCTCCCGACAGCCAATATATAACATATCGCTTTGGTGTCACACAATCCTACTGACACCATGAGTCTCCCCGAGAATTATTTCTTCAGTCTTAAGTGTATCGCTACAAGTCTCGTCAATGATAACTTATTGCTATGACTTTGGGGGTTGCCAGGACTTTCCATCGACTACTTGTATCTTGCCAAGAATCTTCTTTCGGCAATTCTGATCATCGAGACATAGTGGTTTTCCCACCAATGGAACTTCATTCGACATGACTCTCTTAGTTCTCGCCGATGATGCCAGTCTCATTGATGAATCATGTTATCGGCAAGACAATGAATATCGCCAAGTCCTATTATCGATATAATCCTATTATAATGACATTGAGAGTCGGCAAGACCTCCTTGAACTCCCCCCGATGACATCATACTATCAACAAGATCCAGTTTTTTGGGAAACTCGTTGAGAATATTGCAGATTCCTTTTTGATGCTCCAGAATTGCACCACGATCGGTAAGACACAAATAAGCCCGTTATGACTTACACCAATGACTTAGGTCTTGCTGATAATCATTTTGTGAGACAATGAACTGCATCTTGCCAATATGTATCCACAAATGTAATCTGATCGAAAAAACATTCCTGACCTTTTGCCGATAGAAATCTCTTGCTGATATGAATTATACATTGAAATAATCAAGGTTAGATGAACTCTATGGGATCACATGACAGAATATAGGAAAAAAATTTATGAAGAGAGGATTCTTGTGCTTATGGTATGAGAATTTTTGGGAACTAACGAGTATGTGCAGCCATGAAATTTTTAAAATTTTATAGTTCTAATAGTGGCTCTATCTGGGGATGAATGATTGTGAGATCATTGCAAGGATCCAGATCTCTAGATGAGTAGACCAAACTCAAGGTAATGGACCAGTAAGCAGGATGGAATGAATGGGAATGGAGATGAACATGACCCTATACTACTATACATGGAAAGATTTATTTTAAAAGAAGAAATATCAGGATTGTCCATGTATTGGCAATTCCTATTCCTTTTATTTCCTAAACTACTATGCATGGAAAATAATTTTTAAGAGGATTTCCAAGAGTTGTCCATGCACTAGCAACCCTTAATCCTCTGTATTCCTTTGGCAACAAAATTAGACTTCATTTTGGTAAATGATGGATCAAGGCCACCCAAAAGAAAGGCCCATACTTTCCTCTGTCAAACACCTAGTTTTGCTTTGAGTTCATCAAATTCTTCTTGAAGACATTCATGAAATCTTCCCAGACACTGTTATTGAAATTTTTTAGAGAATCATCATGCTTAGCTTGGCCCAAATTCCCTTCACCATTCTGCAATCCAAATCCTCCATCATCATGAGACAAATCTCTGTTATCTTCAACATACAAAGTACATGCATATTCAATGAAATATTTCTCATTATCTTGCTCATTGTCATGTATTATAAAACAATCTCCCAGCTGTACTAAAAATTCACCATCAGAATGCTTCTCTTGAGAATCAAAAAATTCTATCATATCAACACTTTTTGAGACAAACATATCTAAGACATTTTTCACCTCTTCCATATCACCATTTGGAGATGATATTGGAATATGATTCATATCCTCAAAATCATGCATATCTAAACCAATCAAGGCAGGAATCCTATCATCCTTGGTATTCAAATAAATGTCTTCTCCAAATGAGTTACGAATTTCTAAATTACATACCTCTTCTTGAATGGATATAGATTTTTTATCAACTTCAAAGGTTTATCCATCATGTCAAGAAATGCACATGGAGTCACACGAATCATTTCACAAAGAACTTTCATTGTCAAAACAAATGTAGGCTAGACATAGGACTTCAGAATCACCTTCACATACACATCTCTGGTATTCAAGAGTTAGCATATCTGAAATTTGCTCACTGCTGAGTGAACACATTTCTTCTTCCATATCTTCCACTATTTCTCCCTCTTCTTGATCCCCATGAAAGCTAAAAATATCTCCTTGTTGTAGATCAAGATTCACGTGATTGTCCTCAAACTCTTCTTCATTGTGGCATGATACATCCTCATCATGGAGTGGATTCGAAAGCATAGAGAAATCATTCTCTTCATTATCAATTGTGTCCCTATAGTTCTCAGCTACAACTGGAGGTGTTATTTGTTCACTATCAAATAGACCCACATTTTCCATTGCTTCTTCTTCTTGATCACCACAAGAACTGCAAGAATCACCCTGTTGTAAGTCAAAATCCACAGGTTCATTTTCACAATCTGAATATTCATTAGATCCCTCATAACATGTACTACTTTCCCTGTCACAATCTGTTATGTGAGAGAGATTTCTTGTATCTTCATCTTCATCATGCAGGCTATCATATGAATCATTCTGACCTGCACATGTCTCATCTTCTATTGGCTGCATTGTTTGATCAATTTCTCTATACTCATCAAAAATACATTTATTGGATTCAACATTGATAGTGTTCTCATACCTTATCCTCTCCATGGCATCAATAAATTTATTCACTCGATCAAAGGCATGTTGTATTGATGATTCTGGCTAATAATCTGATTTAGGTTTCCAAACTTTTATGAACTATGCAACAAAAAGGGGTCTTGTAGGCTTACAATTAGGAGGTAATTGCATACAGATATATATCATCCTATTGTATAGAGAACTTTCATCTTCTCCTTCATTTTTCCTTATGTTAAGAAACACATCAAAGGGGTAAATTCCACATTTTGACTCTGTGATGGAGTCTTGGCTTTAAATATGTACATACTCATCTTCTTCCTCCTCAAGCTGCTAATTTGGATATACATTTCATTGCAAGTTTTGATTGACACCTTCATGTGGGCTAGAATTGTCTTGATCATATTGATATTCTTGATAGCTTACCAACGTTTGTCCAGGAGGGACTGGATAGGCATTTACTTGCTTTGATGACTGTGATGAATAAATATCTTGTTGTGAATAAAGTGCATTACCTTCATTGTGAAAATTCCCAATTGTATTATGAGGCGTTTGAGGGGTCCAATGCCTACTTGCATTTGTGTATTCATTCTTATTGCAAAATTCTCTTGATTGTAATAGTTGTGGTTCAACTGTAGTGTTTCTTTCTCCTATTATAGTTGTTGCTTTTTCAATTCTCTAATTTTTCTTATCGACTGTTGCCTTCTAAAATATTCTTTTGTTCTATACACAAATTTTCTATCCATTCTTCATCAAGTTTTTACTAGAGTCGCCACCTGCTTTTCCAAAAGTAGGAAAATGATTCTTTTTAAAATTATTTTTTATTTTCCCTAGTGGAATCACTTTTTTCTGAATGTGAAATTTATATTGACTCTTTATATGGAAAGGCTAGAACCGAATTTTCTGATGTTATTCCCCAACAAAGTCGCCAATTTGTTAGCTCTCGAAAATGTAGGAAAAATACCTCAAGAGGTTGTCAATCTCTTGATACATTTCAGGGTAACAAACAAGGTCAAAAGATTTAGACCTTCTACTCTTCAGGTGCTGCCAGACCTAGGTGGGTATACCTATTTGAATAAAGCAAACTTGACCTCTATTCATTTCCTAAAGCAATTTACCCACACTGGCAAATAGGAGTGGATAAATGAGTTTTAATTTGGTATAAATTGTATAACCAATATCAAGGATAAAATCTAATTTGTTCATATGTAAAAATGAATGAAATTAAAATAGTAGAATGGTAGAGACTAGTGCCTTATTGGGTATATGGAGTTCAAATGATAATCTGAAATGAATAACCTTTTTCTGGCAGATACTCAAATTGTTTGGCATATAGGTTTAAGTTTATAACTGGTATAAACATGCATTAATGTGACTACTGAGTTCTTCTTAATGATCCAAATGAGATTCCCTAATTACTATGATTGATTTAAAGGATTTAATCTTTCCTTGAAAGACCCAATTAATTCAACCATATAGATACAACAAGTGTGCATTGATAAACTAAAAAATATCCTTGATACATCAGTTTAAATAATTAGAAAATATCAACCTTGGAGACAACTTCAACAATACTTTTAATTAACACAACAAACAATTGAAACCAGAAAAATATCACCAAATCAAATGAATTCAATTGAAATCTCCATCATTTTTTACATGCATCATAGTCTCAAAAATATAACATTCTGATCTACTATATTTTCTATTCGCTCCTACTCTTTTCATCAAAAATGAGTATTTATACATCAGTCATTTGAAAATTTGCATCCCTTCATATTCAAATCTCAAGAAATTAATTTATTCGGGCTCTTTCAAATGTTCACCAGACATCTGCTATGACATCCTGTAGTTTAGTTGATGCCTTGAGTCCTCTTGACAGCCAATATATCACATATCGCTTTGGTGTCACACAGTCCTACCAACACCTTGAATCTCCCTAAGAATTATTCCTTCGGTCTTAAGTGTATCACTATGATTCTCACCAATGATAACTTATCGTTGTGACTTTGTGGTTCACTAGGACTTTCCTTCGACTACTTGTATCCTGTCGAGAATCTTCCTACGACAATTTTGATCGTTGAGACATAGTGGTTTTCCCACCGATGGAACTTCATTTAGCATGACTCTCTTAGTTATTGCCGATGATGCTAGTCTCGCTGATGAATCATGTTATCAGCAAGACAATGAATATTTCCAAGTCCTATTACTGATATAATCCCATTATAATGACATTGAGAGTCAGCAAGACCTCCTCGAACTCCCCCCAATGGAATCATACTACCGACAAGATCCACTTTTCCAGGAAACTCATTGATAATATTATAGATTCCTTTTTGATGCTCCAGAATTGCACCATGAATGTTAAGACACAAATAAGCTCGTTATGACTTGCACCGATGACTTAGGTCTCATGGATAATCATTTTGTGCTTCATTGGTATAACACACATTTGCTCATTATGACTTATATCGATGAATATTTTCTCGCTAATAGGATCCTTTGGTTACTGAGACAATGAACTGCATCCTACCGATATGTATCGTCAAATGTAATCTGATCGACAAGACATTCCTGACCTCTTGCCAATAGACATCTCTTGCTGATATGAATTATACATTGAAATACTCAGGGTTAGATGAACTCTATGGGATCACATGATAGAATATAGGAAAAAATGTTATGAAGAGAGGATTCTTGTTCTTATGGTATGGGAATTTTTGGGAACTAATGAGTATGTGCAGCCATGAAATTTTCAAAATTTTACAGTTCTAACAAGTTGCACCACTTTGCAACTTTACACTGCTTGCATCTAACAACTTTTCCCTTAGCTGAAAACTTGCCACAAGGGGAAAACACCTCCAAAATAGAAAAAACAAAGAGAGGTTATTATAGAGGGGCCCAACACGATCCCATACCCTAAAAAAGGAAGTTTGTAGGCATCACAATTTCTAAGAAATAGTCCATCAAAGATTGTTTCCCTTTTACACTTTGGACTCTTAAGGGATTTTGTTGATTGAACGTAGCTCAAACCGCTTTGGCCGATTTGGGTGAAAGGGGACCATACCTAACCTAAACGTAACCATCCGTGATGTGATGGAATATTCAGTTAGGTCATACAAGTTGTAGAACAAGATTTATTTATGTAGTTACAAGTAGTTTTTCAACCTCCAACTAAACTCCAGTGCTAATTCTCATGTGAAAAAAAGCCATGAGACCATAGCTTGTTGCTTTCTTTTTAATGGAAACTAGTGGGTAGTAGAGTTAAATTCTTCATAGATTTAGCATTTGAGATTTCAAGAAGACATCAAAATGGCTAGTGTACTAAATAAATTATTATGATTTCTAAAGAATGTTGATAACTCTACTCAATTGGCTTCTTTTTTCAAAATCATACAAATTGAACCTTAGCATCAATAGACTCTGTATATCAAGCTACCACAATTCAAGTTTCAACGATGAATATTTATCATGCATGTTTTAAATGACATTCAAGTTTATGGTGGTTTTGTTGTTTATATGATGTTATGTGATATTCTAATCCTATTTCATGCTTCTATGTTGCATATATATATATTATTTTTACATGTTTTTTTACTAATGAACCCAAAATGAACCAACCACCCCCAAAAAAAATTTAGCCGAACTGGCAAACCGAACCCCCGAACCCGAACAAGTAACTTAGTTTGTAAGTTAAGTTATTGGGAGTTGGTCGGTTGTTTTGTGTGGGGGAGAGTCTTAAAAAAGGTTGAGGAAGTCATTTTGGGATTGATGAAGTACAATTTTGTGAAGAATCAATAAGATCATATTGAGTTACTTTGCAAAAATTGTAGGTTTCTACACAAAAAATTTGTGTTTTCTCCATTGTTTGACCACTACACAACAAGTAAATGGATGCATAGCATGTGGAATGAGGGGGAAGCAGGCCTGATACCCCTTTAAAGTTGGTTTGAGTGCTTTCTTTTCATTTTTTGTGAGTTTTGTGCCAAGTTTTCTCAAGGCGGGTAGTGAACCCAAATTTTGCATTTTTGAGTAAATTATGAATTATTGAAGCCCTCCACCTACTGTACCTTTCATGTGGCTCAATGGAGAGGATGTGTACAATGTGATTTGAATGTGTGCAGGTCCATTTAAGAAAGGGGAAATGATTTGTGAGTCTTGGAGTTGTTTTCCTAAGCAAATCATTGCTTAAATTGCATGAAAATGAAGCTTTTAGCCTAGGGTTTGTTAAAATCAATGAGAGTGGGGGAATATCTTTAATGTTTAAGCATATTGGGGTCATAATAGAGGTGTCTAAGTTGGTGGCATGGTCAGGGGAGTTGTGCAAGTGGGACTTTCAATAAACCTATGCATTTGCATGGTAAACAAACGGTTTCATGGGACATCCTGCTAAAGGACCTATAGGTGTAGAATAATCTTAGAATTTTTTGTTTTATGACACAACTCAAGATTTTTTGGGGTGTTCTTGTGAAGATCAAGTGTTTAAAGGGCACTCACTTTGTGAAAGAGGGCTAATTCACTAGCCTAGGATAGGGGTATGTTATTGGTTCTCAAATTTGGTCCAAAGGAGTCAAGGGTAGTTTTCACATATGTTTTCACCCCCCTGCATCAATCCATAGCTTGTTTGAAAGCACTTGTTTTAGGCTTTTAGCCATAACAACAAGCCGTGAACTTTGATAAAAGCTTTGGTACACATGTATGAAAAATGTGGTGGCATAGACAAGGCAATGAACTATTTGAAAAAATGCCTCAAAGAAATGTGGTCTCATAAAATTCCATGACAAGCAAATGCAATTGACAGTTGCTCCTAGTTATTATTTATGAAATGTGAAGTAATTACATAACTTCTTAGGTTGACTTTGTAAGAACTATATTGTAATTGAAATTTTTTCATCTATCAACATCTAGTTGTTAGTTATGCAATGTGAAGTAATGCTTTGAGTTTGAAAGATGTGCAATGCAATGCAATCAGTGATATGAATATAAACTACATAATAAAACCATTCTTTTTTATGCTCTTGCACATTGATAGTTAACCATTACTCACTTGATTAAATTTTCAAAGAGTTTAGTCATGCACATGAGGAAGAAATTAAATTTTGATTGTCAACTTCTATATATCAAATTATCGAATAATTTTGAGTGTATCTCCATATACAAAAATGGCATCAATGCCAACTAAAACATTTTTTTACAAAATGTGGCATATTCCATCTCGATGTCTATTCAAAATTTAGATGCCAAAATGTCTATCTCATCCTAAACTACTGGTAGATCATCAAAATGGAGCCTCTTTGTAGCACTCATTGTCTTTGAAGGTAGCTACACAAGACAAATTCAAACCACAATTGAGATTAGTTATACTATATGATTTAAAATTGAATAATTAACATCAAAATCAATATACATTGAATTAAAATTGAACTCTAAAATTGTAATCTTGATTACCTAAAATATCTGTCTCTTCAAAGGGCTAGGAGTCATAGAATATGCCCCTCTCAAAAAACCGACCAAACTAACTTTTGTGATGTCAATATATATATGTGAACAAAAACATAAAATTGATCCATGTTAGCATACAATTGTTAGTAATAGGAACATATAAATACCAAACATAAAATAAAATAAACACATACCTCTTCAGGTTGATCTTTTTCTTTATCTCCTTTAGGTGTTTCGACACCTCCTCCTTGAGGTGTTTCAACACCTACTCCTTTAGGTGTTCCAATACATACTCCTTCAGGCATTGTGGCACTTGTCAACAACGACGTATAGCTCATAACTATTTGTACATAAAAATGACAAGTACATATGAAACTACCTATCTATGTCGATGTATGTATAATCAATATAAGATCTTAAAAATATTAATTTAGTCAAATTTGAGTTCAATTATCTTCCCCTTATCTAACATTGCACTTCCATAATTTAGACAAGGCTGCACCTTGCTCGCACTTGTCAACAACGACGTATAGCTCATAACCACCTATACATAAAAGTGACAAGTACATGTGGAACTACCAATCTATGTCAATGTATGTATAATCAATATAAGATCTTAAAATTCTTAATTCAATTGAATTTGAGCTCAATTACCTCCCCCTTATCTAACATTGCACTTCCATAATCTGGACAAGGTTGCACCTTGCTCGCACTAGGTATTTCTTACAAAAGGAAAATAAGATAAACATATAAGTTATTATATAATTTCATTAATGACAATTCAAACGACAAGAAAGTATATAGTAAAAAAATGTAAATGAGTGAGTGCAAAAATATATACTATGTGTTTGTTGAGGCCAAATGAAATGGCCCTAAGGGTGCTATCAGTCACCTATGTGAGCTCCTCCTCAGACATCAACTGTTAAATAGACAATGTAAATAAATATTAGTACATTATACTATCTCTTATTAATATTCATTTAAAAACAAATGCAAGTTATGAATTTACAACTTAAATCTTACTTGTTTCACTATTCCAATGTCCCCCTCTCTAGCAGGAGAGGACTCTATAGGGTGCACTCCACTTCCCTATGTCTGATCTATAATGTCCACATCATGGAGGTAATAATCAAAAGTGTCCAAGGGATGCTCGTCGGGTTGTACAAGAGGACCCAAGCATATATGGTGGCACATGGAGCAAGTATGTTGCACACAAATATGTGGACCTGACGAGGATGACACAACAACACTCGAGCCATTGCCAACATCACCAGAATATGGCTAAGCTACTATAGAAGCATGTGAAACCAAAAGACCACTCAAAGAGTGAATAGCCTAGATAGTCTGTGTGGCCACATCTTGCATAATATCTGGATTATATACTAGAGGTGGCAGAGGAAGGGGAGGAGGGGGAACATATGGAAACAAGACTACTCTAACTACCCTTGGTCTATCTTGGGGCATACCTCCACCAATTCCATGGAAGGGTTTAATGTAAAATTAATTGACATGATTCCCTAACACAAACTTAGCATATAATTTTTTAATAAAGTAAAATGGTATATCACAATTGTTGTTCAGTGGTTTATCAAAAACCATACACCAATGATCCCAAAATTTATCTACAATGTCCCTATGCGTGCACCATTTTATAGAAAGTTTTTGTTTATTAACATTAACTAGCAAACCAGTGCGAGGGTTAACAAATAAAGAGGCTATTTGGGCTTTGCTTATTCTGAGATCTTTAACATCATCATAAGACTTTCCACATGCATAATATTCCCTCATGTCTTCTCGCCACCAATGAAAGGCATTATGTTGGGTGGAGAGGGTTTCTATATTTTTAATTATTTCCTTCAATGTGTTTGACATCTCAGATAATCGAGGTATTCTCATATAAACTTCAGAAACACCCCTCAATCGTTATAGATTTTCACCAATTAATTCTTCAATTGATGGCTACGGAGGTGGTGGAGCGTTTGGCATTTGTGTATTTTCATTCTCAGTTGGTGGATCATTTGGAATTTCTGCATTTTCATTCTCAGCAACCATAATTCCTGATTAAAGTAAAAAACTAATTATTCTAATTGAAATTAGACAATATAAATGAAAATATTATAAAAATACCCTAGTTTTAAAATAAAAACAAGAAAAAACCCTACTTTTTAACAAAAATCTATAAAATTCTCTAATTTTTAATACAAATACATAAACAATACTATTTTTAAATCAAAATCCATAAAAACATTCATTTTTAATCAAAATCCATTCTAAACTCAAATTTTTCATAAAAATTCAATCAAAAACCCTATTATGAAAAAAAAATCATAAAAAACTAATTGAAATTATACAAATCTAATTCAAAATTCAATCAAAGCAAAGAAAAATCTAAAATCTAACCTTTTCAAAATGGATATTAGCTAAATCGGATATCTGTTATGCGAAGAACCTCCTCACTGTGCGCCCGCGACCTGTTCGTAAATGTGTAAAATGATTTTTACAGGCCCAAAATATGTGTATAAATATTTTCCTCAAATGGGATATTCGATATGGAAATATTGGTTTGGGAATTGCTTTGGAGGTGTGTACTGACACCCAAGCCACAAAAAAGTCAACTCGACATTTTTCGCATTTTTGGGTTGATGAAAAACGTAACTTTTTCCCCATTGCCACTTTTTGGCCCATCATGATCTTGCACATACCCCTATTTAGGGTTTCAAATAATAATTTATGGTTTCAATTGAACATTTTGTGGGTATAAAACCCATATAAATTTTCACTATATTGATCAATTGAAAAATCAATGATCTGGTATTTAAAAACACTTGTTAAATAGAAAAATTTCCCATTAGATGTGTGTAACAAACCTCTATTTGAATCGAATGTAATTTTGATAGCATATGATTATTTCAAAACTCGTGATTTACCAATATTTATGTCAAAGAGAGCCTTGTTGAAGTTTACCTATGGGTATTGCACAAGTCACATTGATTGGGTAGTGAAAGTGAAATGACTCTCAAAAATTAATTTCATTATGTTTACTTATTTTTTAAACATTAAAATAAGAACTTTTTTTAATGTTAGCTTCAAGTAAAGGAAAAAACACCTTTGAATGAAGGAAACCTTCAAGAAAAGGTGACCTTTTGTTCAAAGGTTCTTTTTTCACTACCTTTGGATGAAGGTAACTTCATTCAAGAGAAAACATTCATTCACCCAACACTTTCTAAATTTTTTTCACACTATTGTGACTCACTATTGTGAGTTCACCCCATACCTTTAAAAGTAGGAACAATGATCAACCTCACATCTACTAAAACTAAAAATGATGGCTTGTATCAACACCTTGGTGCCTATTTCAAACCATACAATTATTTTCTCAACCTACACATAATATTAACCTTGTCTTTTTTCCTAATAGCCTTCTAGTTGCTACATATAAAGCTTATTAGAAAGATCACAATGTAGAAAGCTTATTTTAACATCGAACTATTCTAGCTCCATATCAATACTAGAAAGAAGAGAAAAAAAGTCTATAACAATACTTATTTGTACAAAAGGTGGAAAAAAATCATCAAAATCAATACAAAAATTTGATGCATAACCCTTAGCCACCAATAAAGATTTATATCGCTCGAGAATATAAAAAATACTTGTTCCCAATATATTTTCCCCCTTTGGTAATGGCACAAGTTCCCACATCTTATTATTATATAGAACTTCCATTTCCTCCTCCATAATAAATCTCCACTTGCTTTCATATTTAGCTCCATAAGCCTTATGATATGTGCTAGGATCACTAATATTAGGAAATAATGAATAAGATGAGTTACAAATAGGAGACTACCTTTATAGTGGCTTGTACTCTAGTGGATCTACTTACAAGTGGCATTGTGATACCTTGTGGCTATTTTTATTTATTTTTCATCTTGTTGACCTTCTTCAAAATAAGTGTTTTAATTTCATCTAGTACCTCCATATTAGTGTCATAATTTTCCACTTTGACTATAAAAATTGTACTTTATTTTTATTTACTTCTTTGCACTAATTTTCATTAAAACAAACATCTTAACTAATTATAATCTTGTGGGAAGTAGTATCACACAACTTGTATCACTTTGTACCATCTACATATCTAAGAAAAATACATTTCATGGAATTCACATCCAACTATGAGCATAAGCATCAAAACCAAAAATGAAGAAAAGAGTGATCAATAGGTCTACCTATCCATACTTCAATAATTTTAGTATCTAGAATTGTAGTGGGTGATCTATCAATCAATAAATAGGATATATAAATAGCTTCAACCCAAAAAATTCTCCAATCTAGTATTTCTTAGAATACATCTAGCTTGCTCCATGATTGTATGGTTCATGTGTTCAAAAAATTATTTTATTGTGATGTTCTAGCAATCATCAACTTCCTTGAAATGTCATGATCATTGTAAAACTAATTAAAATATCCTAAAATAAATTCTCCATCATTATCTATTCTTAATTATTTTATTTTGTTACCCTTCTATTTATGTACCAAAGGTTTAGAATTCTTACAACATGAAAAAACTTTAGACTTCTTCTCAAGAGAAGATGAATCCACACTACATGAGAATAGTCATCTATAAAAGAAAAAATATATGATGAACCAATAATAGATGTAACATGTTCTTCTAAAGTATATGAATAAATTAAATATATAGATTCTTTGCTTTTCATAGGACATCTACAAAACTCAATCTAATTTTTTTCAAATAAGAAATAATCACAAAATTTCAGATCTCTAAATTTGACAGCTAGGAGAAGATTTATATATAGTTGTGCCTTAAGACCATGTTCACTCATATGGCCTAGCTATTGATTCCAAGTTTTATTGAAACTATTTCTACATTTGATGTAATACCCCTCATGTTGCTGACACTCTTAGATACTCTTTTGTGTTGGTTTTGTACATGGTTTGTGATGGTGATTAGTTCACCATTTTTTTTGTGTGTGGATTCATAGTTTAGTTGGTTTGATGCACATGATATTACTTATGATGCTTGATGATACATTACGTGGTGATTATGTTATTTGGTTATGTTATGGCTTTCTTTAAATAATATATGTGGTGACATTGTGGTTTATTGTTGTTATGGACTCTAATGTGTTTGATAGTGATTCTTGGTGAAAGGACGAAGTAGCATCACTCGCTCGTGAGTGCCCCGCTACCCCACGATTACCTTTCATGGTGTGTCTGTAATGGAGATTTACATGCTACTTGACGTGTGTTTTTATGCAAGATGCAGGTATAGGACACCGACTCCACCTGCTTGACAGGTTTGAGCATGTCCCATAAACCCAATGGGAATGATGTTGAAAAGGGAGTTGATAAGGAAGTGTCCCTATCCCAAGTTCGTCACCTTGTTGTGAGTCTTACGGTGTCATTGTCTTGACCTCATCTTTGTTTTAGTATGGGTTAGTGTTGATTATTTATTTTAGTTTGTAAATGTTTGCTATTTGATTAATCTTTATTTTATATGTGATTAATTAATGTTATTTAGTTGATATAATTATTTGCAGGTAATTGTAGTTAAGTTAATTGATTAATTTTTCTTGATTGAGTGAATAGTTTAAATATAAATTTTAGATGCGATTATGTGAATTGGAATTTTAGATTTGCATAAAGTAAATGATATTAATTTTTGAATTTTTGAATTAAATAAATAGCATAAGTTCTTTATAATTATCAAAAGAAAATAACTAAAAGTTAGTTAAAAGATATTTAGAATAGTTACATGAGTGAGCAGAAATTGAATGCAAAAAATCTTGTTAAATAATATTCTCAGAGAGAATATTAGGGCATAACTATGAAAGGCAAGAAGTCACTTCATGGAGGAAATTGGCTGATTTTATTGTTTTGTTTTTTGGGGTTTTTGGGTCAATAATTGGAAGAGGTTTGCATGAATATTTTGGGGCTTAGTATTTTGCATCTTTCTGGAAATGGAGATTTTGGAAAGGGATTTGGAAATTGAACTTTGAAGGCGAAGCTTTGATCCAACCTTCATTTCTTCAGGCTTCAGGAAAATAGGTTCCTTTATTGTTTATTTATTTATTTTGTTGTTTTGAAAAGATTGCCTGTATATATTCTATTATGTAGAAGTTTTGTTAATTTTGTAAAAGTTGAGAAATTGTCTATACAAAAGGAAATGATTATTTTGTAGAAGTTTTGTTTCTAAATTGGAAATATTATTGGAAATTGTCATGAATTTGTTAAAAGCTTCTATATAAAAGTTTGTTGAAAGCTTCTCTATAGAAAATTTGTTGACAGCTTCTGTGTATGAAGTTTTTCCGTGATTATTTTAGTGCCTTTGTAGAAAAATTTATAGTGAAATTAGAGAACCTCGTCAAAGATTATTTTCAAACAATAGAAAAAATAAAGGAAAAACAATAGAGATATTTTGAAATCTCTTAGAAATTGGATTTGAAAACTTTCCTTTAAAAATTGGGGAAAACCCATATTCCTATTGCTTGTAGAAGAATAAGATTTTTAAATATATATATTCATTCTATTCTTTCATACAAATTTCTTTTGTGTCCAAAATTTTATAGATAGGGGACTAGTTTTTCTGTGTCTTTTAATTTTTTTTTTGATATAACAGAAATTCCATTTCTGGGGTTTTGTTTAAAATATATATATATATATATATAAATTATTGAAAAAAAAATTATTTTACAATATAAGGAGGGGGGGTTGGCTGACACCGTACCTCCCCAATTCTCGGTGGGGTTGTGCATAGCCATAGTGAGGCTGGGGCCTCCCCACAGGGAGGTACATAGTCCCCATACAGTTGCATCTTTATTTATTAAAACATTTTTATTTAATTTAGTTTATATGTATATATATGTATACATATATACATATATATATATATATATATATATATATTTGTAAATTTGCAGTGAATTATATGGTTAATTTTATAATGTGATTAAATGCATGATTTTTAAATATATAATTTATATTTGTATATATATGTATATACATGTAAAAGTGTGTATATATATATGGTAATATTTGCTAAAATTGTGGGACAATTAGATGATGTTAAAATTTGTAATTGTTGGATATTGTGGTGTGTGATTTATTTGGAAATAAGCATTGTTAATTAAATTTATTTTTATGATTTTGGGAAAAATCAATTGTTTATTTTCCTTGGTAAAATTGTATTTGTCGAATTATTGTTGAGTCAATTGAGGTTTCCGCTTCATTGTGTTATGGTCATATGGGAAATCCCTTGAGTTAGTTTATCCTTCTATAGGAGCTTAAGTTGCTTGTTAGGGACTTCTAGAGGCATGGGGAAATGATGTTGTAATTATGATCTTTTAATTTGATACTTGTCCCTAATTGACTATAGTTGTGATCTTGAGTTTACATTTGGGTTGTACTATTTTTATGGGAGTTGATTCATATGACTTTTGGTGGGATGGTTTTTCCTCGTGGTTGTTCTAGTTTGTGGTTCAATGTTCTTGTTGGTATAATCCATTGGAATTTGATGTTATGGTTTGGGTCTCTAGAGAGAGTGGCTCTATGTGGGCGTCGGTGCACAAAGGGGCTATCAGGAAAACCCATGTTAGAGTTAGAGTAATAAGTGATAACCTAATTAATTAATTAGGGGGTTGGTATTAAAACATTAACAAGATAAATATGGATGCCTCGTCCACCTATTAGGGCTTTCACAGAATAAAGGTGGGTTGAGAAGGCCATGGTTGGCAAGATCATTGCCTTGTCATCACGAGAGGTTAATGGTTTTGCACGAGTCACCCTATGGGGCCGGTGCCTAGAGAGGCTATTAGGATAACCATAGATTGGGTTTAGCACCTAGAGAAGGATAACCCATGTAGGACTATGTGATGAAACTTTCCTCTTACATTCCCTTGAGTTGTTATTGTTGCTAACCTCTAAAAGTGGTATTTTGATGTTATGTTTCCTTTATGTGTGTTCTTTCTTTTCATGTTTTTGAGTTTATTCTTGTGTATTTGATTGGATGTTCCTAGTTGGGGATCCTCCCTTATTTACTCCTAGCACGGGGGTGGTCAGGTGGAATGTGCTACACACCTCGTTGGGTCCCCTACCATGCAATTGTACCATTCAGTGCAGAGTTTGTAGTTACAACTTGATCTAGAGTTCACATATTACTAGATGTGTATTTGTGCTTCAGTTGTACTTTTGTATTGAAGTATTACTCCCACATGTGTTGGGAAATATTATGATGTAATCTTGTGTAATTTCTCAATGAGATGTACCAAAACAATTGATGTAATGCATAATCACACTATGTAATTCATTCTTGAACTATGATTGTAAATATTGTTAATGTTGCGTGGTATCTGTGGAAATATGTACATAATATTTCCATGTTTAATTTATTGTAAATGCATGTATTTTATTATATGGATTACTCTTATCACATTGGTTATCATTAATGGATGTTTAATTGAAGATATGTGAATGAATGGGTTACATTAGTAGAATTGGTGATTATTTTTATCAACTTTGTTATGGGATAGATTGTGTAATGTCACCTCGTGTGCCCCAAGGGACTTAGGTGTTTAACTTGAAACCATTAGTTATGTTAACTACATTAGAAAACATGGTGTGCATTCTTTATGCTATATGCATTGAATAACTTAGTGTTTATTCTATGTTTTCAAAAAAAAAAATTGTTGCATTTTTAGTTGTCCTTTGGGGTTTGCGCGATGAGGTGTTACAACTTGGTATTAGAGCCAGGTTGCTAACGCTAGGTACTCTAGCTATTTTGAGTCTGTTAGGCAACCTTTTCCTTAACTCTTGATCTCACATATACCCCTAATTGATGTACAGGATCATGCCTCGGGGTAGAGGTCATGGCTGAGTAAGAAGTCGAGGTGGTGGCCATTGGGCCAACTGCCAAATTCCATCACCTCTGAATTCCCATGGTTTTGAGTGTGAGGAATGACAGATTTCTCAAAATAATCTGACAGGTAGTAGTTAGAACCTGGAACAACTAGGTTTAGATGGTTAGTTGCAACATATATTGGAGGAGATATTGGGTTGTTTAGGCCCTAGGCAAGTGGAAGAACAGAGGTTGGAAAGAGAAAGGGAGAGGTCACCTAGACATGACAAAATAATAGCTGATCAGGATGTAGTAGTGGCAGGTCACATGAGAGACCTGTTGAGAGAATGACCTCCCAAATTTGATGGTTTTGGTGGGGGTCTTGAGGCAGAGACATGGTTGATCGATTTGGATAGATGCTTTGTTATGCATCCCTATGGTAGTAATACCGGGGCTAGGTGCACCATCATGCACCTCAAAGGCTTTGCATCCACTTAGTGGCGGCTAGAAGAACATAAATTACATATTGATATCAGCATGGTGACTTGGGAATTGTTTATGGAGATATTCAGGGCCCATTTCCTTTCTGATCACTGAAGGCAGCACATAGCAGATGAATTTCATGATTTAACACAAATGGAATTGTCCATTGAGCAATATAAGCATCATTTTTATGAGCTCAAGCAGTATGTACGGATTGGTAATGATGAGGCAATACTTGTGCAACACTTTATCAAGGGCTTAAATGCCCAAATTAGTGGTGGAGTTAGAGTCTTCGAGCTAAAGACAATGGAAGTAGCTATTGAGAAGGCTTGTCTGGTAGAATAAAATTTAGCAATGGAATTGGGAGGTCACATAGGAGTTTAGATCAGTAGTGCCTCGACATCAGGTTTTGGTTCAAGAGGTGGACAGCCTTAAGCTGCAGGGTCTTCTAGGAATTTTTGGGCACCCTCTAAGGGTGGTCTACAGTAGCAGCAGTAGTCACAACCTAAACAAGACAAATCACAATCTCAGCAAGGTGGTAGATCTCAGAGTAGGAAGGACCAAAGTTGGTAGTGAATTAGGCAGGACCATTTTGATCAGCCTTCACAAAGCACACAGTCGACACCTTCTTGGGGCAATTTTTAGTAGTCGAGTGCACTGTTTGGTGTCAGAGGTTTTGGACAAGGCATAGGTTTTTTCTCAGGGACATATTTCCAGACAGTCTCCATAGAGGAGCACTACAGGTTTTAGTTAGAGACTAGCTGCTTCTAAGCCGACAGTGGGCGACATGGGTAGAGCACATTGAGTATTTGCGGTAGTGGACAACTGCCAAGGTCAACATCATGGCACTGTAGTTGAGACATTAGGTGCATTGTATGGCACTAGCATTTCCATTCTGCTTGATTCTAGAGCATGAAATTCATTCATTTCTCCTTTAGTAGTAGAGCGTGGTAGACTGGTGGTAGCAAGGCAAGACATCAAGTGGCAGGTCAAATTTTCCTCTAGAGCAAACGTAGCATTTGAGTCACTAGTTTAGGGTTGTAAGTTGCAAATTGGGTCACTCATGACTATGGTGGATCTCTGAATCCTACCTCTTAGTTCATATGATGTGGTTATAGGTATGGATTGGTTGAGTACCCACTGTGCCATAATTGATTGTTGACACAAGGCTATGCATTATGTTGATGATGCGGGTAATGAGGTTGAGATCATTGGTATACAAAGACCTATCTGATTACATATGATCTCAGCTATGCAATTAAAAAGGTGTTTCAGATAGGGTTGTTAGTTGTTTGTCATGTTTGTTAATGATTTGGACTCAGAAGAGAGTCAAGGGATTTCATTGGATGACTACCCCCTTCTTAAGGAATATTCTGATGTTTTTCCAAGTGAAATTCCAGTGATGCCACCAAAGTGTGACATTGACTTCATAATTGATCTTGTCCCTGGAGTCGAGCCTATATCTCAAGCTCCATACCGAATGACAATATAGGAGTTGTAGGAACTTCGGTTGTAGTTGGAGGAACTTATAGAAAAAAGGATTCATTTTCCCTAGTGTTTCCCCTTGGGGAGCACTGGTTATATTTGTGAAAAAGAAGGATGCTTCACTCAAATTATGCATTGATTACAGGAAACTCAACAAAGTGACGATCAAGAATCAATATCCTTTGTTGAGAATTGATGACTTGTTGGATCAGATAAAAGGAGCTCAAGTTTTCTCCAAGATTGATCTTAAGTCTAGCTATCATCAATTGCAAATAGCCAAAGCTAATATTCATAAAACTACATTTCACGCTCATTATAGGCATTATGAATTCACTGTTATGTCATTCAAGTTGACAAATGCACCATCAGTTTGTATGAGTCTGATGAATGGAGTCTTACAAACCTATTTGGGTAGGTGTGTGCTTGTGTTTCTCGATGACATCCCGGTTTACTCTAAATCAATGGAGGAGCACGAGGAACATCTAAGGCATGTATTACAATGCTTGAGGGACAATTCGCTATTTGCTAATTTGGATAAGTGTGAGTTCTACAAAACTGAAGTGAAATACTTGGGGCACGCCATCTCAGGTGTAGGTATCACAGTGGATCCATCAAAGATCTAGGCTATTGTTATTTTGCCAA
>VDFB02271358.1:653493571-653563134 GCA_007258455.2 Sequoia sempervirens
GAGGACCATGTGGTTTTAATGCTATGCGTTATGCTATGTGTTTATGATTTAATGTTACTACATGTTGTACTTTTATTATACAAAAAAAAAATTATTCGCATTATGTGTGTGTTCTCTGGGGTTTGCACGACGGGCGTTACAATAAAGATATAATTTTGTTAATATCTTATCTTAAAAATAAAATAACTACATAAAGAAATTAAAATATAAACATGAGATTGTAGGTCACCTTTTCCACTATAATTTTCAATGTGGGGTACTTCAAAGCCCATATACAAAGATGTGGAAATAATATAAAGAGAATGTGTAATGCCCCGCCATGCAACCCTAGAGGAAGTTGCAATTTACTACTCAAACATACTTTTTTTTTAAAAATAAGTACAAATAACATGCAAGTTCACTACCCATTGCCAACAACCTCTAAGGTTACGAGACAAAGATTACTTTAAAACCCAAACAAGAAACATGAATTGAAAACATCACATTTAATCACTTAACAAATTAAGAACGCATACATTCCATACATGATAAATTACATCAAAGAAAAAGAGATACCACATGTTTTCAAATAACAATAAATTTACAAACAAGGTTACAAATTACATCTTCCACCTTGATACAAATGAGAGGTATTAAATTACAATAACTACTGAAATGAATAAAGCATGAAAGCAACATGATCCCATGAGCTCTCCAACTGGAAATCTCATCCATACAAACAAAAGGATGACCCAACGGATTAAGGTGCACGTTCCACCCAACCATGTGATACCTGAAGGCTCACCCCCCGTACTAGGACATAGTAACAAGGAATCCTATACAAGACCATCAACCCCTAGACACAGGCTAACTCACACTAACACAACCAATCACATGAACCATACAATCATAAGGATAACACAAGTACAACTCTACATCACTGACATAAGTCACATTGCTTCCAGAAATAAAGCAGATCGAGAATGATAAGAAGATCATACACATAAAACCCAATACCAACTGTTGTCGTAGAAAGAGTGTCATCACACAGCTCGTCATAGGATATCCTTTGGGAATCTTCCTAGGCTTCGACCCCCACTATGAGTTGTCTTGGTGGCCTCTACCGAATCCCGACACCCATGCTCACTCATGTGGAATCAAATACCTCTCATAAAGACAAGACATATGAACTTTCCATTCCAGCCCTTCCCACTCATCCCAAGCCTATACGAGCACTTGTGTCCATGAGTGAGGCTCGATTATCTTAATTATTGTAAAATACTATCCAAACTTCTATGTACATTTATTTAGTTATCACTTGATTAAACCACCTTTGAAGGTTATCTAGTTTACCTCTTTGGGCTCTAGCCCCTAATAGAAGCCACTCTTCTACTTGACAACATATCAAACAAACCAACCACCAATGGAATCCCAAGTGCATACCAACAAGATAAAACAACTCCAACTCTAGAAGGAACACATAATGAAAACTCACTCCAAACACTGGAGACAACAAAAGTCAAAACCCTCTCCAAACACTGGAGGCAACAAAATTCAAAACCCTCTCCAAACACTGGAGGCAACAAAATTCAAAGCCCTCTCCAAAAATTGGAGGCAACAAAACACATAAACCACTCTTAATTTCGGGGAGGCCACAAGAAACTTACATCCCGTTCATTGAAAAGAATTAGGTAATAAAATTAGGGACTGGCTGGCGCTGCAAGGCAATGCAAGGTTGACTAACAAAATGCTGGCAACCCCAAAGTTAAACCCAACCGGAGACAGCAACCCTTCTAATCAACTTCCCCAAAGTGAAAACAAAAGAAGTGTACATTCAAGAAGGGCAATCAAACAAGAATTAAATCTATATTTGGATTTCCTAAATCCACTTCCTTCATTAACATTCAGTAATTTATTGCCTTAATAAAATTGACTTAATAACATCTCTTTCAAACAAAAGATGAAATTTAAACCATATGTTCAATTCCTTAATTGCTTTTAAATAATAATAAAATAAAACACTTAATTCTTCTATTCAAAACAAATCAATAAATCATTTCTTGTTTTCAAATAATAATGATAATAATAATAATAACCATTTCTTCTTTTCAAGATAAATCATTTCAAAACAAACAATTACTTCCTTTTGCCCAACATCAAGAATGAGAGAGATCATGACGAAAGGACAACCGACAATTCAATAATCTACTTTAGGATTTCTTAAATCCAAGCAAGGTGATAGCATATTGCATGTAATCAAATAAAATAATTAACATCGTTTGCAACTACTCAAAAGTAATTAAAATTACAATTGCAATATTGAGGAATTTAAAACTAAAAATTTAACTTCCTATTTCTTCAATTACCCATGATAATCAAAATCAGCTTTTCAAGTAAAGTCATTTATTATAAAGTCAATTTTATTTCTCTCTATGATTATAGAATAATCATTTAAAAATCCATATATTTAAATATTTAAAAATCATTTAAATATATGTCTAAAACAAAAATATCATTTTATATATTCTAACTAAATAAAAATAATAATTCTCTATTATTTAAAATATATATAATATATATATTTAAATAATAATAATAAATTATTTATTTAAATTATAATATATTATATATATAATGTATATTCATATAAAAATAAAATAAAAATAAAGATTAAGCCGATTAATTTAAACAAGCTATGAGGCCCCATAGCTTGAATGAAGGATCACATTAGGGTATGCTTGACCTCCCTTAGTAGGAGTGCAGTGATTCCCATGATGGCGATCTTCCACATAGGTTGTTGGCAGCCAATTTCATACCCCACACCCAAAATAAATTTCATTTTTTATGTTTTTTTTTTTTAAGAATAATTGCATACCTACTTTTGCTAAAATTTTGCAGAAATTTTTTTTGTGTAAAAGATTTTTTGAAACAAACAATTTCTAGAATGAAAAAATAAAAAATATATTTATAATATATGTTTGTATATATATACAGACATATTTATAAATATATATACCTAAATTCCCATTTATAGCCAAATTGTGCAACTTTTCTACATAAATTTTGCAATAAAATCAAATTTTCAAACACAATTTCTGGGTTTAAATTTCAAATTTGATATGAACTATTTCAAATCCAAAATAGAGGTTTTCAAATATCATTTTGTTTCTTTCCATTTTCTATTGTTGAAATTGAAGATTTCAGTTGCAAGTTTTGTTTTTCAACAACAAAGATCTAAATTTTTTTCAAGATTTCAACTAGGTTTTCAAGAATGATTGCAACAAGTTTTCAAAACAAAAAACTAGATTTTCAGAACAATAAAAGAAACAAAGAAAACCTGTTTGAAGCTTGAAGGAGAATCTGGTGTTGAGTAAATCCAATTCTTTCAAAACCCTTTTCAAATCTTCACTCCAGTCCCAAGATGCATCTTCCAAAAATAAGAAAACCCTCTTTCCTCTTCACAACAAATTTCTTTCCCCAAGCATGAATAATCCCCCATCCTTCCATTCTTTTTCCCAAAATTAAGTCAATGCCCTCTAAAAATATCCCAGATATTTTCGCAAGCAAGTGATGCGATCTCATCCCCTTCACCAATACACTCATCATAGACTAACAATTCCTTCATAAACAAATATCTCATGCAATAACATGTTACAATAACTAATCATCATTACACCAATTAAAACATGTCAAATAGAGCATCAGATAAGATACATCACATCACACAAATAGACTATTGCTCTATAATTAGCGATCAAATTGCACACACATGATAAAGCATCTAAATAACTAGAAAGCACATCAAAGCAAACAAGGACACACTGTCCAGCCAGAAAGCAAAATAGAGGGGTATTATAGAAAGTAATCTATGGTGATAATATGTAGATGAGATGTTTTGATGCAGTGGATAATGTAGCAAGTTGTTATTGTAGACTATCCATGCTTTATATTAATTTTAACTTATTATAGGATTAGTAGTGTGCAAAGGGATAGTAATAGTAGCTAGATTAGTGGGAGGAGGCTATGAAAATAATGTATGAGAGGGGAAAATTTATGAAGTGGTGAGGTGACCACTAGGAAAATTAAGAAGAAAATTTTATATTTGAGGAATTCTTGCATCTAAATGAATGGGATTTGATGTTGACATCACAAAGGTAGAAACAAGGGTGAAAGTAGCAACATGTAAAGTTGAAATGGGCATAAACATGCCAATTTTATTATGTGTTATGTTATAGTAAATATTGCCAGGTCTACTCATGTATAGTCACTAATGTGGAAACAACATTTTTTACAATAAGGGCTATACCAATCAAGAAATTTAGGGATTCTAGATCACTACATAACTATGGCCTTATGTCCTCTAGAATACGTTAATAAGTGTCATGAACAACATCATTAGAATTAAATATTCTTTGAGATATAGTGAG
Organism: Sequoia sempervirens; assembly: GCA_007258455.2. Lineage (NCBI taxonomy): Eukaryota > Viridiplantae > Streptophyta > Pinopsida > Cupressales > Cupressaceae > Sequoia > Sequoia sempervirens. The sequence continues at coordinate 653,497,978 of VDFB02271358.1, forward strand.
ATTTATATCCACATTATGCACTTTAGTATGAATGACAACTTCATGATTGAATCATCGCTCTATATCATGACAAGTGGTAGGAGGTGATGTAGGGAACTATGGAAGAGTTTCACTATTTAGATTGAAAGAAAATTTAGAGAAATGTAGAGTTATTTTGATGAGATTTTTTTGAGGTTGTGAATGAGAAATATTTGCATTTATTGGACTCCTACAAATAACATATTTTTTTAGTATAAAGTGGTTGGGTCATAAAGATAAAAGAAAAATTTAAGGTATTAAACAATGTATACAAATGAGAGTTCAAGTTGTTTTGTGTCTTTAAAGGTGTTTGTTTTTCTTTTTAGGTTTTGAAAGAAATGTAGAAGTAGTGATTTCACAAAAAATTAATATAGGGAAAATTCAAGCTAACTTATAAAATGTGTACATGCTCTCTAAATTATATTATTTTCCTATACTACTCATAGGACTACTCTATTGTTGTTAGAAATGAAATGTTTAGGTTGTCTTAGAGATTGATTTAAACTTGTAAATAAGTCCACTAAGCTAAAGAAAGAGAGTTTAAATATAAAATAATGTTTACTACTATTGAGGGTCAGTGCAAGATCATGGGGGTCCAAACTAGGCCCTTAAGTGGTAATGAAAATTCAAAAAAGCAGAGTTAGGAAACTTGACAATAAAATTTGAATAAGTTATTAACATAATTTGAAAAATATTTTAAAACATAATTTGAAAAATATTTTAAAACATAATTTGTAGCAAATTGAATTTAGTTTCTAAGATACTATTCCTTTTTTGGAAAAAATTAAATCTATTTGGTGAAAATTTGAAATTTGAATACAGTAGTACTAAATTTTCAAGAAAAAATAAAAAGCAGGTGTATGTTTGACCAACCTAAGTACAAGAAAAAATAATATATTTATTTGAAACTTTCAATATAAGTAGAGGACACATGTTTGGATGTGCCACAATTTTTTTGTAATCTTTTTGCAAGTAAATAATTAGTTATGATTTTTTTATCAAAACTTTTTAAAAATATTAAAACTTGTTTGTTTGTCCACTATAACTTGGTCAAAAAATTACGGAATTCAATTTTTCTTTTTTTATCCTAAAGTATGGGAAGCATAGAATGTATTGCTTTTTTTGGATTAAAAAAATGTGAAATTGTTTCATAATTATAGTTTTTTTTCAATTGGCCTATCAATTAAGACTTTAGTTAGAATTTATGTATAAAATCAATAATAATTATCTATTTAATTCCAAATAGGGCATATATTATATTTTTGGAAAGCTAAAAAATTTCTCAATAAACCCTTTTCATTTCATCAAATTTGGATACAAAAAGGTCGTCAGCTACTTTTTTGTAATATCACCACTTTTTGGACCCCCATGATCCTACACTCCCCCTTGAGACAAAAAAATATAAAATCAATGCTAAAATAGAAAGTAGTAAAAAAAATGGAACATATAGCCAAATTTTGGGGCTCTCTCATCAAGATTCATGTGTGATGCAAGGATCTCTAGATATAAAACTCTATCATTTTTATCCCATCGAAAAACTCACTTTTCTCTTAGGATTTTGTGCCTAGATGCACACAAAAGTGAAAGAAAATAAAATATGCTCCAAGTATGATAATAAAAAAACTAAAATGAATTTAAACTAAATATTTAAAATAAAATGAAACAAAAAGAGGAAAGAAATCAAGTGCAAACCTCCATTTTGTGAGAAGATCCAAATGACAACCTATAAGTTGAGAAGAGGAGGATTTTAAGGATTTTAAACAAATGATCAAGCCCGTACTTTGGTATTTTGACCCCCATGGGTAGAAAAGATGTATAAAATGATAAAATAGTGTGTGTTTTAATTCCAAGTGTGTATAGCCAATAGTGGCATGGTGTGATGGTTTAAAGGTGGCATTGTTGTTCTTGCCACCATGGTTCAAACCCCATTAGGGTGGTATTGTTGAGTGGTTGTATTCCGGTTCATAGCTCCGGGTCAAAAGCATTTACCCCTTGAATAAAAAAAAATTTCAAGTGTGTATAGGAAATGAAGAGCAGTACAAATATACATGAAATTTAACTAGAGGAGGGGAAAATAGTGCATAATAAGAGTGGGTAAATGGAAATAGAGATCTCTACATGCCAGGAACTACAAAAGGATATTATAATAAAAAATAAATAAATATAATTCTAGAGAAAAAAAATTGATATCACCTCTAATGCTTGGTGAAGCCAAGGGAAGCAATTTAATGTTGTTGAACTTCTAAGGAGTGTTGTACTATGTTGTATATTTCTGACATAAAAACCACATGATGCTTAATAATATTGGAATAAATCTTAAAATACTAGTAAGATTAATCTACAGTAAATGAGAGAGTAATATTCAATATTTTATGAGATAGATTGTGTGATTGAATGAGATAAAAATTTAAAATGGGAAGAAATGAGGGAGATGTGTGAGATGGAAAGTTATTCATATTTACTCTAGGAAGTGGTTAACATTACCTTGTGTAGGTATTATGCAGTAAATTACTAAAAAATGGCTACCAAACAACAAATCACCATGATAATTTATCAAGTTGTACAAATGTATATGCATTGTGCTAGAGTCCAATCAGTTTAGCTCTAAAAAAGTCCAAACAATAGGTAATAACAAGGTCTTGCAACCATAGTTGAAGAAAGGACTAAGGAAATGGGTGAATGGACTCTAAAACAAGCTAAAGTGATAAAAACCAAAGTGAGTCACAAACATGATAAAAAATTACAAGGGTGTGCAATGTTTAATAGTATAGATACAACCTTAAGAGTCTCCAAAAGGAAAATAAGGTGATTGAAGAGGTGGAACCCACTCTAACATTAAAATATTTGGGAAGAAAAACCTAATCATAAAATGGATAATGAATGAATATTAAGGCATTAGGCTATTGAGTTACCACAAAGATGGAGAGAGTTTTAGGATAATCAATTTGAAGATATAGGACCAATGTGAACAAGAAGTTTACAAACAAAGAGATTTTATAATTTATGAATATTGGTTCTAAAATATTTTTAGAGAGATTAAAGACTTAGCTAAAATTAAGAAAAAAGAGAGGTTACAAATATCACCAAGATGCAAGAATCTAAAGTAAGTATTCTCTATACATCATGAAACACACTAATTAATCATTAAGTCACATAAATCACAAGGAGTTATTTGAGACTTGAAAAAAGCGAACCCCACATGAATCCATAAGGATTGAAATTTTAAAGATATTTTCCAAGGACCCTAGGAATTTATCTATTTTATCATAGATAAATCAAAGAGAGTGTGCTAAGAAATCACACATAGAATGTTAACACTATTCAAGATAAAACTTGATTTTTTATTACATCTAAATATGTTGGGAGTCTTTGAAAGGAAATGAAGGAAAATGAAGATGTGGGACTCACTATGACATCAACATCTTGGGGAAGAACAACCCATGTCATCAAATGGATAATGAATGACTCATAAGGTGACAACCTATTAAATAATCATAATTATGGAGAGAGTTGTAAGGTTAATCAAAATAAATAGATGGGACCCATGTGAATAGGAAGTATGCATACACAAAGAAACTTCAAAATTGATGACCATTTATGTAGAAAGCTACCTAGAGTGGCTAAAGAATTAGCTATGATTGAGAAAAAAGAAGATTAGAATAAGTCTAATATGTAAAGGCTACCCTAGAAATCATGGCTCACTAATTAATTATTGAGTCATATAGATCAAAGAGAATTATTTGGGAATCCAAAGTTTAAAGAAATTTATTAAGGACCCAAGGAATATATCCATGTTAGCATAGATAAATCAAAGGGAGTGTGTTAGGAAAAAATACTAGAACCTTCATCCTAACTTGATTCCATTTATAGACATCCCTAGGAATTGGTTCCAACCTTCTCTCCATCCATTATTTTACCTTGTTTAGATTCATACTCATGAACTCAAGCAATTCAATTCTTGGGTGCAAATAACGACTCTTGAACTCTAAAAAATCAAATGAAAATTGTGTCCATTGATGACTCCCTCCAACTAGCTATGATGAGTCAACTAAAGCATGAAAATTATAAACTTGTGTGCTAGGGTATTGTATTTTAAGATAAGCACAAATTTGTTATTACATATCTAAACATTTGAATCCATGGATTATAGCCCTATCATTCAAAAAGCATAATTAGAGGATTAAAATTTCCCCATCTATTGGTACTGACATGTAGGTATCATTACATGTTTGTATGATATCTTTAGGGTTTATTATGTGCACTTGACACAGTAATAGGGCTTTAACCAAGAGAAAAGTCCCTATCTAACAAGCTCTTCAATGATGCTTTTAGATTCCACCCCTCTATAACTAGGTCAAAGAAATTAAGATGAGTAAAAAATTAACAAACAAATCAAAGTAATTTAATTTTACTAACATGGATTTAAATCCACACTCACAAAATCAAATCCAAATTAAAATAAACTAAAATAACACTAAAAAAATTACATATTAAAATACTCATTTCAAATCACCAAAAAATAGAATAAATCAAAGAACTAATACCTAATAACTTATACAACATTATCTTTATCAAACTTTAAACTAAATAATATATTTAATTTTATTTAATTATATCTAATTATTTTTATTCTACAACCAATTTCAATTTTTTTACACTAGAATATTTTGTCAGTGTTATCCAAATTTTATTCCTTTCAACATGTTATCATATATTATCTTGCATGGATCCCTAAAGCATCAAGAACATACACAAAATCATGAATAACATGTGTAACCACCAACTTCCAGATGACAACCTCATGCCACGTGTAGCAAGTGAGAGCTTCCCCTTTTTCTCCTAATATATATAATGTTGAGTTGTCTTTATTAAACTTTAGGTGACACGATTAATATACCAAATACATTTATCATGGCAGAGAATTTTTTATAGTGCATGCTTTGCATCAAAGTTCTTAGTGTCCATACCTATTAATAAAAAATAATCAAAGCAAAATGTAGCATATTCGGAGTGTGAATTATTCATTAAACAGAACTATTTTAAATTATGATATAGTTTGGCATATTCAAAAGTAAATAGTGGAACGCAAACATTAATAAAAAATGAAATCTGAAAGCATGAGACATTTCTCCTTTTGTCGAAAAGCACATTCAAGATCCTTCTTCTAGACTTATACTAACCACAAAGCTCACTCCAATTGAATAATTTACTTATAATCATTTCAACTACGCTTTATCTAATATATTAGTTGAGCATATCATTTTGATTGCTTTATTTGTTTTTAATATTTAATTTTTGTTTAGAATATTTTTATATTTTATAATAATTTTTTTTTTTTGAAATTGGAGAGTATGTGTAGTCTTAATCTACTTTTTCAAATTTCAAAAGTAATTATGATCTTAAATCAATTAGTTGTTTTAGTTAATTATTATATTAAAATTTGAAAGCTATATATGTGTAGGACATGTATGAAAACATGTCACCTCCACGTCATTTGGATCATCCATCACAATTGAATATTATCCATCACTACCTTTTCATCATACTCAAATTGCTCATATCTCTATCATGGCCAAGGTTTGCATCAACCATTCTAATTGCATCATATCTTGCATCAACAAACACTAAAAATTTACTTCTTGCACTAGGTCACTTTTTCATCTATTATACTATGTTCAAATATTTAGTTTTCATTATATTAGTTGCATCATTGTCAACTACTTATATATCCATTAAATATGTTGATCATGTCTTCTCACTTTTATCAAAATCATCAAGTCAATTAAATGAGATTGACCATGGCACAAGAGGGAAGTTAATAGACTTACACAATCTAGCTTATCAAGTTCTAATGACATTCTCCAATATTATCAAGTCTAATATTTGTATGTGTGGGTACTGATAAAAATTGTAAGTACCAAAGTTTTGAAGATCCTAGGTTCATAGCCACATAGGAAATTTAGATCCATATCATTTGAGCGAAAACCCATAAATTGAGGATTAGTGTCATTAATCTAGGAATTATACAAGTTCATTCATAAATTTAAATTTCATGGAATACAATCACCCCGATCTATGCATGTCAACTTTAGTTTTAGATTTTAAATAATATTCCTCTAGCATAGTCAAATTAGCCTTCTCTTCTATGGCATCAAGATACACTTTTATAATCTTTAAAATCCAATTAGACAAATGTCTAAAAGAAACTAAAAATATTTAGGTTAATTTGATTTGAATCCATTATTTAGTTGGTTTTAGAAAGTGTCTTCAACTTTAATAGTTGTTCTTTTATCTTTTTATTTTAAATTTGTCATTTTTTATTACTATCATCTTTTATTTTAGAATTGAAATTAATTTATGCTTTTATTACTTTAATGGTCATTACGTTAATGGTACATAGGATTTAGTCCTTCATTAATTGTTACTACCCCTTGGATTCCTATCCTCTCATTTTTTTTGCTTGTGCTTCATTGTTATATCATTCACCATGGATTTTTGTAGACTATTTTAGTTAGCATTTATTCATGCATGTAATGTGTTACTACGTTTTGTTGCATTTGATCCTTTCATCTTTAATTACCTCTTGTTCTACCACACAATTGATGATGTAATTTCTATGAAGGCCACTACTCTATTATAAATGTGATTTTTCATTATTCATGTAGAGTTGACTATTGTTTTACCTTCTCTATTTTATGCAATCAATTTCACTTATTTATGAGTTTCACCTTGATTGTACTTCTCTTATGACTAGTGAAAATGGTTTCATGAGTGAAATGATGGTTTACCTTTGAACACATTTCCTTCATTTCATGATGATTATGCATGTGATAACTAATTACATGATGTGGATTTATTTTTCTTCATCACATGATACTAATTGTGTTCATGAGGATTAAGAATATTAGTTTGTCCCACTTGTGGGTCACATGACCAATTTTCAATTTAGTATGTCCCATCTTTTTTTTCTGGGTAAGTGCTACCAAAGGGGGTAGCTCCCTCTATTGATTCAAATGAAAATTACATATGTCATATGACATCAATGAAAAAGATACCTAACACCATCAACAATATCAACCAACCTTGCAACCACATTTTCCTCTATCAAATTCAAATTGGTTTCCACAAATTACATGAAGTCACTGATATTCTTTTTCTCCACCCCTTTCTTGAACAAATTCCATGCCTTATGCAACTTCACTTTCTTCTGTTCTTGATTCAAGCTCAACACACCAACCACTAGACCATACTTAGGTTCAATGGGAATGCCATCAATTTCCTTGCACACTTGCATGTACATTTCCTCTCTCCCATAGTTCATCGCCACCTGCACACCCTACAACTACGCTCCAACCACCTGAATATAGTTACGAAAGAACTTCTCCAGAACCATTTCATCGTGGGATTGAGAAAGTATGTCCCATCTTATGACACAAGGAAAAATAGATTAATTTCTATGTAGATGACATTCTTGATATGCATATATGTGTCTATTATTATTTTTATGTGGTACATTTTTTCCTTTAAGACATATTCATCATTTTTTTGTTGAAACTTACCAATTTGTTCACATTTGTAGGGATTGAATACATTTTTTACAAACATAAAATTTAGTACTTGTAACCTTCATATTTAATTTTCAATAAATTATATGTTAAGTTATGTTTTATTTAAATATTATATATTTTATTTTTTTAATCAATGTAGACTTAATATAAAAAATAAAGTACTAGGTTTTGGTATTTAATAACAAATTATGTAGAAATATATTTAAAATTTATACTATACTCCATATTGATTTTCTTGTTTCAAAAGAAAAATAGTGATCAAATTTGGATATATATGCAAAGATAAAAACATTATGAGAAAAAATAAATCTTTTTTAAGTTATTACCAATTACAAAATAATAATAAATCCATTCAATAAAAACATAAAAGACATATATATGTACTATATATTAGAATTAATCAACTAATGCCAAGAAATCATTATAATATTTTATTTGTAATTCAAGTTATGTGTTACATCATCCTTCAATTCTTGATGGTTTGTTGACTATAATCTATATAATTTGATGGATCTTTTAAAAAATAATTTCATTGGCCTAAAAATGCCAAAAAAAACTTGAAACATGCTATTGTGTCATTGCCCCACAATGAACATATTCATGTTAATGATGATTTGTTATATAATGGTGTTGTATTTCATGTTTCTAACATTCATATCATTTTTGAAACTATGTATCTAATGTATTTCCATTAACAAGTTTGTAGATACATATAAGATTCATGATTCATATGATGAATTATCCTCCTTGTTCTTCAATTATTTATCTAATGAAATCCTTCATGATTTTTTTCTTGAAGATTATGTTTATGTTCCAAATGATTTTCATCCTTATCAACAAACAAAAGTTATTGATACACATGTTTATTTTTTATATCTCATGATATTTTAGATCGTGTACTTTATAGCGTACTGATATCATTTAATACCCATTGATTAATGCATTTAGTGGTGATATAAATTTCTATCATAAAGGTGGATATCTAGATGTTGGCTTTTTCATCATTTATAATGTACATGTTAATAATATGTTTTTGGAATGCACAAGAATTTATTAAAAAAATAATTAATAAAAAATATTATGGTTTGATTTGCATCATGAATTTTACACTTTATTCATGGATCCTATATATGCTTTCTTGAAAAATTTCACTTTTATCCCTAATGAGTTCTTACAAGGTGATACTAATATTTTAGCAACAAGTGGCTATTGTGTTGTCCCATATACTTATCATGTCATCCAAGATGAGAAAAAAATTGAGCATAATGTTATATATCCTAGATCAATATTATTTATCCTAAGAATGTCATTCAAGCACAAGTAAAGAATCAAAATAAATTCATTAAATTCCAAGATCCTACATATTTGATATTGACACCACTTTTTCACGAACAAATTAAATTATGCTTCCTCCCATAAGACTTGTTGATACATCTACATTTATATGTGCCAAATAATTATAATACTCATTAATTTTGTTGCTATCATAAAATACATGGGTACACTATGAATATTTATTTTTCACTTAAGAATAAATTTCAAGATCTTTTGAGAAGTTGACACAAGTCAAAGATATTCATTATGTGTGTGTGTTAGGGAATATTATTCTAAGGTTGATAGAAAAAATATTAGATGTTGTGTGTAAAATATGTCATCTACATTGAACACTTAATATGGGATGCATAGTGGAAATTGAGACAATATATAGAAGGACATAAAAGGAGCAATATATGGAGGTATGCTTACAAAGGTACATTATAAGAATTTTAATTCTTAAATTAAAATGTATTACATTTGAGGATACATTGTGCACACAAAAGAAAAGGTGATTTCTTTAAATACTACATGACAAGTTCCACTATATGATACCTTTGTTCATACATAAATTTTTATGGATCATACAAGTTCACGTGCATAGCATGATATAAAAGAAGGATCTCATTTGGTGCAAACATTTGATGGCTCTCTTTTAACATTAGTTTCTTGTTTCTCACAACAAGCATTATTTTATGTTCATCTATCATTTTATTGATCTTTATCACTTCTAGAAGTAAAGGTTATTGTTTATTTTTTTTTATGTTATGTAAATTCATAATAGTTCCCATTGGGGGACAAAAAGTGAGGGCATATCTCATCATTCATTTACATCTAAAATGATCATGCTAGTAATTATCTTAGGTACAAACATATTATTTCTCAATGATATTTTTAATATCCAATATTTATATTCATTTTTTCATATTATTATTTTTTAATTAGAATTCTATACTTTGATTATCATGTTTATACTTAATTTTTATGATCATCTCATCATGCTTATTCTTAGGTTTTTATACATAGGTAATCATGTTATAATGTTTTATTTATATCCATTTTTTCTCTTTAATTTGTTTATCCATTTGTAGAATGCACAAAAATCAAGAGGAGATATCATTACTAATTAGACTCTTAAATTTATGTATAGTTCATAAGTTAATTCTAGATTATTTCTTTGACTACTATGTTTCCAATGGTGCTAGCTTCTCTTTTTCTATTCACTTTGGTATGCTTGTTTTCAACATAGACTCACATGCACATCAAAGTAGCAATAAAATATAATAGTAAAAAGTGCATCCCCTATAGTCCCCCCCTTCATTTTTCAATGCTATTTATGGGTGTCCTAAGTACATTTGTCTATCACATGATTTTTGATTGATTTGACTCTCACATTGACCATAAAACCATATTTTCATTCAAAAACATCTCATTCATACACATAACAAATTCCTAGATCTCATAATTACATTTCCTCTACTAGGTTTAAGAACATGGGTGTAACCTTGACCTAATTCAAATTAAGCCACTACATGTGCAACATTGACCCATTTTTTAGATTTCAAAATTCATTATGGTACTAGACTTATTTAGTTCCAGCTAGTCATTATTTATCAACTATACTACAAAAGTTCAATATTATGCACCTAAGACATGTATAAGAGGACATCATGTGTAGGTCATTTGAATCATACATCAATATTGATCATTATTCACCACTATCATTTCATCATACTTTGGGTCACTCATATCAATTTGTCACAACCCTATTTTACCTCAACCATTTTGATTACATTAACACTTGCATCAACAAACACCAAAACCTAGCTCTTGCACCAAGTCACTTCATTCATCAATTATTTTTTGTTCATCACTCAAGCTCTCATTATCATAATTGCATCATTGTTCAATTAGATATATCACTTGTTGTGTCTTCCAACATTAATCAAAACCATTAAATTGATAAATGAAGTTTGAGCAAGGCACATGAAGGAAGTTGTAATTCCACATTATATCTTAGAAATGACATTCTTCAACAATTTACTAAAGCTTCTCTTTATAGATGTAAGTATGGACAAAACTATATTGTGGATATTCCACTAATCAAAACCATTAAATTGATAAATGGTATTTGACCAAGGCACGTGAAGGAAGTTGTTATAATTCCACACTATACCTTAGAAATCTTCAGTGACATTCTTCAACAAAACCAAAGTTTCTCTTTATAGATGTAAGTATCGACAAAACTATATTATGAATACTAAAGTTCTTGATGCTTTTTCCTCGGACTTGGTCTTGGAGAACTAGTCTTCTTGGCCTCTCCTCATCTCACAATATTCTAACTCATACCTTCAAACACATCACTCTTAAATACATTTGGAGATTCACATGTTTGGCGACTCTCTCTCGTACCTTTCACTCCTTGCAAGTCAAATCAATTATTATATGTGCTGATTTCTCTCTGCAAATCCATGTTCTCCACTCTACTATCCAAGCTAATTCCTATTTCATAAAGATATTGAATGTTCTTCAAAAGCAACTAAGAGATTTTGAGGCAAAAACTTAAATGCAAGAGACAATAGATTTGTTTAGATTGAAGACTAGCAAATGATTACTTTGAATGCCCTTTGTTTTCAGCTTTGTACTGTAGATTCCATTAATCAAAATTATTGTATATTGACCGAAGAGAAAAAAGAAAAAACATTTTGATTAAAATTGTTGATGTAAGAATTACACAATAATTGTAAGATGGATATAAGATAGATTTCATATAGTACATTCATCTCACCTATAAGCATCTCAAATCTATGTTCACATTTCAAATAGCAATCTTCGGTCAAATCAGTTGTCTCTTCTCTAACATGTAGATACATATTTCATCTCAATCTTTATTCATATATTCCATATCTAATCATTAAGCCAACACATATATAAGTTAATTTAATTACATCAATTAGCTGTTTCGAAAAGAGAGTAGGTTACTTGTACTTGTTCGACACTTGTTATGATTAGTTGGACATTAATATCTTCATCATTATTATTATAAAAAACAAAGCAACTTTTACTAATCATGAGGCCCGCCACGGATCAAACACTTTCAACGTTCAACCCAGAACAAATGTTTTAGGACTTTTTTATGGCGACATTCATAATAGATAAGACCTTGTCACGGCTTTCAACTTTGACGGCCGTCAAAACTTTTGACTTTTTAAAAGTACGGAAGACCACTGATTTTGCGTATTGTTGTCGTTAGCCGTAACTTGTAGATGTAAGCTTACCTTTCATAAATAAATATCTCAACACTCGTAAGTATAAGAGTGGAACAAGGTTAAATGCTCTTGTCTCTTGCTATCATTACCATTCACCTAAATTATTGACTTATGCTTGATCTGCAAGCTTTGTAAGTCAATGTTTCAGCTTAAATAGTATAATGTAATTTTGTATTGATTATAGACTATGGTATTTGGATGGAAATATTGATTGTAATAATTATTATATATTTTTATCAAAAGTATTTTTAATTGATAGGTTTTAATCTTTGATTTGTTATTAAATTGGATAATGTATAGATTTATTATATTTTAATATATTTATATTTGACTTATCATGAAATTTTATAGTATGTAGTCTCATAGTTTTGAAATCTTATGTTTATCTATATGTTTGTATTTGATTTTGTATCGATGTAATGTTAATGAACATATTTGAGAGTTTGTTGTGTCAAGTTTGAAGTGCGGAAATTTTTAAAGCTCTAGTCAATTTTATTTTGTTATTTTTATAAGAGTCAATAATATAGAAGACATGTGAATGCATGATGGAAAAAGTTTAGTAGTTGTTGATGTAATGTTAATTGCTCAACTCCAATATACTTTCAAGAAGATGATTTATACAAGATGTTATATGAGATCTTGTTTTAGTGTTCCCAAGACTTGTATTTCAATATGATAATCTAGATATTAAATTCGAATGTTTGGTATATAAGTTGAAGTGTAACATTTCAATTTTGGGGAGGATTTATTTTGAGATGTGTAAAATATTAGTTTGGATAAATGGGATGTAATCACATTTATAGCTCTATTGGATCAAGGAACACAATAGTTTTACAATTTAGATTACAATAAAAAATTTGTAAAAATTAGCTTAGGTCCAAATCATTAAGATTGAAATCTCTAATTTGTTAAATTTTAGCAATTTATATGCAAATGTATGTTGAATTGAACATAACCAAAGTAGCACATGTAAAGATAAGGCTAAAATGAATATAGAACTATTGAAACAAAAGGTGTTGTACCCTATGCATTTTATCTTTATTATTTTGATGAATACAACTAGATTAGATTTAAGTATCAACATCTCTATATTAAATTTTCATCAATTTTTAAGAAAAGATATGTTGAATTGAACATAACCAAAGTGAGACATGTAAAGACAAGGCTAGAATGGATATAAAATAACTGAAACAAAGGGTGAAGTACCCAATGCACTTTAATTTATCCTTTAGATGAATACAACTAGATTAGATTTAAATATCATCTTCACATTACAAAAAATTATAACATATTGAGTAAACCCTTTGCACTTTATCTTTACTCTTTTGATGAATACAATTGGATTACATTTAAATATGAAAATCTCTACATCACAACAAATTATAAATATTAAGTAAACCCTCTACATTTTATCTTTATTCTTTTGATGAATACAACTGGATTACATTTAAATATCAACATCTCTACATTACAAAAAATTATAATGTATTAAGTAAACTCTTTGCACGTTATTTTTATTCTTTTGATGAATACAACTGGATTGCATTTAAATATCGATATTCTCTGCACTACAACAAATTATAACATATTAAGTAAACTCTTTGCACTTCATCTTTATTCTTTTGATGAATACAACTGGAATACATTTAATATCAACATCTCTACATTACAACAAATTATAACATATTAAGTAAATTCTCTGCACTTCATCTTTATTCTTTTGATGAATACAACTGGAATACATTTAATATCAACATCTCTACATTACAACAAATTATAACATATTAAGTAAACTCTCTGCACTTTATCTTTATTCTTTTGATGAATGCAGCTGGATTACATTTAAATATCAACATCTCTCAACAAATTATGACCTCTTTTACTTAAACTACTACGAAAAAAGAACCAATCAATCAAAATCACTCAAAAATAAACCCTGACCCACCTCCAAAGTTGTAAACCCTAAGGAATGGCCCACTCAAAAATGAACCCTGACCCACCTCCAAAGTTGTAAACCCTAAGGAATGGCCCTCTCACTTTGCTACTCTAGCATAAGAAGGGAAACAAAATTTTGAGAATATTTTTATGCATTCAATTTCCAACACACTTGTGAGGACATTAAATTATAGATATTAAGCACAAGAGGACATAATTTGCTACCTGCTCCCGTCGTCCATTATTGAGGGGACCAAGTGTCACCCTATGCCTAGCCAATGATACTTTATTCGGTGAAAAATAGCACACAAAAAGACAAGGAGACAGTTGACCCGACTATCTTATACCGCTAAATAGAATCTGATTTGTCGCCACGCGTTCGACGGGGAACGGCCGTTGGATGTTCGAACCTCGGGAAAGCCATTTTGTCACGGAACTGTCAGATGACGGCAATTAATAGCGCCTCTTAACTGTATTATCATTGGCCTCGCCATTGGCAGCTCTCCATTCGTCGCCTTGGCGGGGATCAGATCCTCGCACCTCTCTCCCTTTCCCAAAATACCCTGGCTCAGATCATAGGCGATCGAACGGTGCAAAATTATTCCAGAAAAGATGGACTCAATCGCTACGGCCCCGTACTCTGCAAAAAAACAAAGAGCCAAACCGTCCCCCGAAAAAACTCCATTCTTCAACGTCTTCGTCAATATCGATAAATAGCTATTAAATGCAGGCGTGCAAATGAAGAAAACTTCTAAAATAGGAAATTGTGAAGCGATTCTGCTTTCTGCTGCGCATATAATATTTCCCGTTTCTCCTCGCACGCTTCCACCTGCATTTCTGCCAAAACAGGAAAAACGTATCGAATCTGGCGCTTCCTTTACTGAAAGCGTGGTACCTAGCAGATTATCTTACGATATTTTCAGAATGATGCTCGCTGCTGGCCGTGACACGTAAACTAAGATTCAGCCGAAAAACGCGACACATAACAGCGATTCCATTTCCATTTCTATTAAATATCTGTAATTTTCTGTCAAAGAGAAGAAACAGCTCTTTCCCCACGTTGCAGGAGATTTCGAGAATCGAAACTTCCCTGTAAATGAAAGAACTGTCTGTGGTCCTCTGTGGTGTGTGGTCCTTATCCTCCACGGTGGGTGGTCCTGGGATTTGAACCGTGGTGGTCCAGTCCAAAATTAGGGTTTTATTTAAACGATGCAGATTATCTTGTCTTTTTTACTGGAAGAATTTTGCGCCAGCCAGCCAAATGGACCATCATCGTCCTATTCTCGTGGCCACGCGCGGATCTCCAACATTCAGAATAATAACGCATTATAACCGTATTACTCGTATACTTAATTCTATTGCGGATCCACATGAAAAGGAAATTGCGTCTGGTATAGAAACTCTGGAATTGTAAATAAATGGCTACGAAAGTTGTGCGACTGGAATTAGAGAGTGAGTGTTTAAGCTTGCAGTGCCACTCAAATACTTGTCTGTCATGTATTATTTTTTAATGGATTTGGAATTCATTTCCTGCTGAAAAGCAGTCATATATATTTCTTATTTCCCCTTTTTCATGCTAATTATTCTGATCGCTTCCCCTAGTCATTGCCTATTAAATGATACTAATTCTGATCGCTTCCCCTAGTTATTGCCTTGTAAATGATACTAATTCGACATAAAATGTTTGTATGTCAAGTCAATTTCGATTCTCTATAAATAGTACATAAAACTTTACCACCCTCATTTGCACTTGCATTTAATTATCAATCCTCTCAAGGCACTTTTGACAATCTTGATGGCCATAGTCCCACTCATGGGTGACCACCTCATTAGAAGACATAAATACATTAGCAATTGTTTAGACTAAATCTTGATACAACATCATTCCTTACTTTCTCTTCAACTAAGTTCACTCATTAAAGAATATCTCTCAAACTAATTCAATCTCATAAGATCACAAGTCCAACGTTTATTAGACTAGATAGTTGTCACTCTAAATTTGATAAAGTAAAATAAATTAATAAGCTAAGCTTAAAAGAGTATAAGAACTAAGATGTAGTCATTTGAATTGAGCAATATGTCTAGAGTGTAAACATACATTAGAAGAGTTTGCGGTCTCCACTAAATAAAATTCATAGTACAATCTTCAATTTCTTAGTAATATCAAACACAATTATAATATGGTGCTTAGAGAGAGGGAGAGAGAGAGAGAGTTGTGCAAAAGGTTCACCAATGTGGTTGATGATATTCATACCTTACCAAGACAACATTCTAAAATATATCATTTCAATTTAGCTAACTCGCAATATTAGGATCCACCAAAAAAGGGAGTTGCAATAGTCACACATAAGTCTTGGCCTTACATTCCCTCCCCCTTACATAAGACTTCCTCCTAGAAGTCTCTAAGGTTTGGAAACACAAGCCCAACATGGTACCACACATAAAATAATTGTTGAGGACAACAAGGCTTATTCGCTTAGTTGGTGATAAGGTTAATCATAAAGAAACAAGTATATAAATGAAGAATTCCCTCCATAAGGTGAGAAACCATAAATATAAAAGAAAAATACATACAATAGAATAATTTTATCCATTTAAATAAAAATACAAGGGTGATAAGGCCATCCACATAGTTCATAAGTAAATACCTCGACCATCTAGAATAAAATCACACAAGTGTCTACTAGAACCACATTAACTTTTTATTATTATCTACAAATTCAAGATAATTCCAACCAACAATAACCATCATGCATAATCTAAAAGTTAACTAGATTTATCTTAAAGACATTTTCACTCATCAACCATCATGACATCATATCATGTCATATCCAAGGAAAAATGTAATCTTTTTATTAGTTACTATTCTTCTAACGCTTAGTTCACAAATCATTCCACAACACATCCACTTGTAATCAAAGGATACATTCATCACAAATGACCCCCACAAATCACATCACAAGGCTCATGCAATGAGATTTATGAGAATGAAAAGTGCCAAAATACAACTAAGTAACCATAAAACTGCATTGTTGTAGATTTAGTAGTCTTAAATACCATGTAGATGTAGAACAATTGTGTCAAAACTTGAGTAGCTATAGAACCATATAATCATGAATATAAGGGAAATACAATATCACAAGTCTAATATCTAGCCATGGAATCACTAGAAAAGATGGTCTTGAGGCCCTCCTTGAGGACCCTTCCATAAAAATCCTAGTACCTTCACCTTTTTTGTCTAAGGGGGTTAGCCTTCAAAAGGAAGGTACACAAAAGTCACTCACATAGATCTTTGGGGAATGGATTATGACCATCTCATAATAGTACCATTTGTAGCCCCCATCCTTACAATAAAATTCTCTAGGACATCTACTCACTTATATAACCTACCAAGGACCTATACTAGATATGAAAATTTAGACATGCCACATTACACCACATACTAGTAGTTGTAAACAATAAGAAATCCTTAAATAAAATAACGTAAGACCATAAGCCAAAATCCCAACAAAAGTCTCATAAAGGAAAATATAGAAAATAAATATTAAAGGTAGAATCATTGCAACATCTTAATTTAAAACCAAAAATTTAATTAAATAAGTCTATGAGAAAAAAAGACCATTGAAAGATTCATATAGATAAGTAGCCTGAGATTTTGAATTCAACATTGTTGGCTTAACACTTAAGAAAATAAATTGTCAATAAAATAATATAATAGATAACAAATATCATAATTATATTTTAATCATATTATCAAATATTCTAATTTTGTTCTCTAATATATAAAATTATATTATATATAAAATAAGGCATCGGGCAAATTCACTGCCAACAATTCACCGCTTGAATAAAAAAATTCAAAGTCTTGGAAATACATATTAAAAAAGTTAATGCGATGATAGTGAATTTTCCTTGCGGTGAATTTGTCATAGATGAGAATTTTCTTGCAGTGAATTGTAGAGGGTGAATTGTTGGTGGTGAATCTTCCTAGAGTCATAAAATAAGATTGTATGCAATTATATATAATTATGAATATTTTAATATATGTAATATTGTTAATAAGATATTATATTATATTATATATTGTAGACACCTAAAAATGATCTGGAGAATCTAATTAATTAAATACTACTTATTTGATTAATTAATCTTAATTCATCTACTTAGTAAATAAATAGAAATATTTATTTATATTAAGTTCACTATTAATTCTTCTATCTCATAACATTTCTTCTTAATTAAATAAAGATATCCTAAAATCTTTAATTTAATTATCATATTTCTTCTATTTAATTTAATAAACAAACTTCTATAGTTTATTTTATTAAATTATTTATTCCTCTTTTGTTGAATTTAAATAAACCAAAAATATTTAAATAATGCATAAATCTAATCCCTCTATTCACTCACCAATAAAATTAGATTTTTCAAATCTAATTAATTTAACTGTCATTCACGGGAAAAGCCTCGGGGACAAACCTGCAAGAAATCCTCTCAACCTTCTGCCTCAAATATTTCCTCTCATCTTGCCTAGTGTTTTCATGGGGAGGAACAATCTCCCATGATCAGCTCCACCTTCTCATCTCATACCATTCAAAATCTTCAGATTTAATCTCAACCCCTGTTGTGTTACCCCTATGCAAATGTGCTGCCGAAAATCTATATATACAACCTTCTGAAGCATCAAAATCATTCGAGAATCATCATCCTTTATGTAAACTTACTCTGCAGGAATTAGTACTCAAGCAATCAAGCAATCATTTAGCATTAGCATTTTAGTATCATCATAGCATCATGGCATCAGTAGATTTCATATCACGAAAACATAGTTTCTTTTTACTGTAGCTTTCATCCATCAGGCTTCATTTACAGTAGCATCATATCATCTAGAATTCATTAGAAATAATCACATCACAACATTTAGCATACATTCCATTCTCTAGATAGGCATTTTAAACAGTTATAGTGCTTACAAATCTGAGAGCTTATGTAATTTGATAAATCTTTGGAGATAGGAGACAATGAGACACTTTCAAGATTTTATGTGTTTTAAATTAGTTTAATTCATGTTTAATCTTGATCTAATGTTTCATTAAGAGGTGAATTTAGTTTACATTTTCCACACTTACATTCTGGCACCCACCGTGGGGCTGTACCCCATGTTTTTAACAAGTTTTTCTGGAAAGTTTTCGTAAAGGAGTCTGGTGTGATCTATTTTAGCACATTCGGAGGATTCTATAGAGCTTTTGAGGACTACTTTAGCACTTCTGATAAATTTTGTAGCGCTTTTGAGGTTGTTTTAGCGCTTCTGATGAATCTTATAGCCATTCTGACCTCTGTTTTAGCGCTTCTAATAAATTTTGTAGCGCTTCTGACCTTTGTTTTAGCACTTCTAGCTATTTTAGTGCTTCTGATAAATTCTATAGCACTTCTGACCTCTGTTTTAGCGCTTCTGCATCTGTTTTAGTGCTTTGACAGTCACTCTTAAAATGACCATATCTTTGTCATATAGAGGTCTTTTTCAAAACTTTTTTTTTTGAAATGGGGTAGAGTTTCATAAGCTATGCAATGGAATAGGTATTTATCACTTTTTTAGAGTCAAAATTTTCAATTTTACATTTAAAGTCAAATCACATTGTAACTTGGTCTAAGTTTTAGGGTTTTTATGCTTAATCATTCATCTAACCCTTATATCTTCTTATTTATTCATCTCATCTAACATTTTTGAGCATTTATTGCAGGTTTTAAGAAGAACATGGAGCATTGAAGTGAAAGAAAGCATTTGATATCCATTGTAATAGTGTTTTCAAACACTCATGGGAAAATAACCCATCATATGCCATTTTTCATTCATGCTTTAGGACCAAATAGCATTACTCTAGGCTTAAAACTAACCATCTACACAAGATTTGTCAAAGTTGGTTAAAAAGAACATTATAAACTCATTGGTTTTTTGATTTGGACTTAAAATGAATCAATCTAGGATAGACACTTCTTCAGTTGGTTTTAAAATGAATCAATCCTAGGATAGTCACATTTTCCTTTGGATTAAAAATTTACCAATCTAGGGTAGTCACCAGATTTTTCAATTTGGGATTTAAAAATGAACACCATGTCTTTTTGTGAAGCAACATCTTCATTGTGAAGCAACATCTTCACATAGATTAGAAATTTTTTCGTTTGGGCTCTAAAATTTGAACAAGTGGTTTCTGTGTTTGAATGGTTGATAGGCATATGCTCTCCCCTTAACTAGGTGATCCAAAAAGCCAGACTCATCCTTTTTATGCATTATTCAAGTTTTATTACATCCTTTAGAAGGCCAGGGCCATAGTGGGAAAAAGTACTCACCCTACGGGAATGACCTAAGTGGGTTCAAACCAAAGCCAGGTTTTTCCACCCCACTATAAAATTTAAAGCAAATATGGGGAAACCCACTTTTTCTGAAAGTGTGCAATATAACCATCCCCAAAACCTTTGTTCTAAAGGTTGGGAGGTCTCCTAAGGGATTTTATCACTTGTCGCTCCGAACGGAAACCCTTTCTAAGAACCTAGTGCAGTATCCAACTGAGTCAGTAACCAAACATTGTAATACTCGCAGTACAAGGGGAGGGAAGAATCTGTCCCCACGACACTCACCATATAATTTCCAAGGATCATTTGCTCAGGGGATTGAGAAATATAACCTTGAGTACACACCTGGAAAAGACAAAAACATGGGCGCCCTCTAGGGGGTGACACGACTGTGTGAGTCGACGCAATTTTAAGATGTGGGCTGTTGAGTATAACGACGACCTTTTGACCTTAAGAGTGAGTCTATCTGAAGTGCATTTTTGTTATCAAACCAGTGAACATAGGACCATGCGTGGTTCTTTTGAACATACACTATCTGTTTAGATTGCAACTCTTAAAAATAACTGTCTTCATTTGAGTGTTGTGTATTCCAAAATCATTAAAATTCAGATAAAGATCATCCAAAACAAAAAACAACACAAAAGAGTCAAAACAAAACAAAACAGTGAGATTTATGATTAGGGATTGGAAATCCACAACGTTTTTCAAGAAATCCCTCACAATAAGAGTCAAAAATCCAAAGAATAGGAAATTGAAACTGAAACCACCATGGTTGAAATAGATGAGGATCAATTGAATGCTTTATCTCATCAAATGAAAAAACTTCAACAACAAATCTAGGACATACGAAGGGAAACAAACACAGAAAGATATCACTGCTAGAAATCTACCCATATCCTCTTGATCAAACAATGAACACGAGACCTTCACCAAAAACTACATCATCCAAGTTCAATGTCGTTGAATTTTTGCAAAAGTTCAATAAACCCAAATCTAAATCCTCAAACACAAATGATATTGACCAATCTTGTCATGTCATGCATTTATCTCCATCCACCATAAGCCAAAATAAACCTCAAGATTCTTTCACTCAAGTTAACAATTCCATCCAATCATCCTCTTCTATCGTATCTTCAACATCCAATGATTCTTGTCAATCTCTCAATCCAAAGCATGCTAGTATAGACTCTGCTACACATCAAGATCAAAATATTCTTTCCACTCCATCCAATGATATGAAAATTCCACAAAATCTTCCAATCCTTGATCAAGATCCCATTTCTCAAGAATCTTATGACAATCCCCTCTCACTTTTCATCCAAAATAATTCCCTTCCATCTCAAGAGACAAGTATCCTTCCAAGTTCTTCTTCCACATCATCTAATCAATCCATACCATCTCATGATTCTATTGCATCAAAAGAGCATGATAGTTCTTCCATCCTATCTAATGATGTCTTACCAACTAATGATCAAGATATGATTTCTACAAAATCTCATGATTCCCTTCCTCATCAAGATCAAGATATGCTTCCATTCAAGGATACCCTTTCATCCCATGAAGATGATTATCCTTCTCATGATCCAGATATTCCTTTCATACCACTTCATAATCCTTTTCCAAGTCAAGATCAAAACACCCCATCATCCCCATGTCAAGAGCCTATCACACCTATTCAAGCTATCCATGAACCCCACACCTATAAATTGGGATCCTCCACTTTTATCCATTCTGGTTTACTTCCAACACCTGTCATCTCATCCATATCATATCCTCCCCAAAATGGACTTGCATCTTGTTTCACAAACAATACATATCCCATTGGTAAATGAATGTGTCAAAGTATGAATTACAAAGGAAAAGGGTTAGGCCTTCATGAGCAAGGTATCCTAGAACCCCTTTCTGTTCAAAGAAACCCATATCACTACGACCTTGGTTATACACCTAAGTGTCCTTGTCCATCAAACCTTCCATCTATCCTAGGTCCTCATTCTAGTTCATCACACCTTCCATCTATCCTAGGTCCTCATCCTAGTCCATCAAACTTTCCCTCTATCCTAGGTCCATATCCTATTTCTCAAGAACAACAAAGACACACATCCTTGATTCCCTTTCAAAATTATACCCATATTAACTCATCCATAATACATCCATATCATTCATCTCAATCCACCCCTCCTATTTCTCTTGGAAGCAATTTGGGTGCCAACTATCAAAAGTTTCTATATAAAAATCCACATGAATCAAAGGATCAACATGTCTCCTCGAAGAGACATGCAAAAATAAAAGAAAATTTGATCCAAAATCAAAAGAAAAATCCAAAAGGCCACAAAGGCCCATCAAAGCAAAAAGGTAATTTTCAAAGACCACAAAGATCCATAAATCAAAAAGAAAAATGTCAAAGGCCACAAATGTCCACAAAGAAAAAATCAAAGTTAAAAGTCATGTGGATTCCTAAAAGTCTCATAGAAGCAATAAAATCTAAATTGGCATCCAAATTTGCTAATCCAAAAGCTTCCTCCAATTTTCCATCTAATAACCTATCACCTTCCAAATCCATTTTTCCTCCATCACTCCACCACCCTTCAAGGTGTGTGTCAATGTTTATCTTGCCATCCTTTCCATCTATCCATCAACAGGCCTTCCAACCTCCTATCCATTACCCAACATTCATCTCCCATCATTCT
This sequence comes from Sequoia sempervirens, assembly GCA_007258455.2. Lineage (NCBI taxonomy): Eukaryota > Viridiplantae > Streptophyta > Pinopsida > Cupressales > Cupressaceae > Sequoia > Sequoia sempervirens. The sequence continues at coordinate 653,521,120 of VDFB02271358.1, forward strand.
CCTTTAATCCAAACCTTTGCATAAATCCCTAGATTCTTCCATCATATCATTAATCTTCCAACATTTAGGAGTCTAATTCCCATTTCCATGGTTTATTAGAGGGATATTTGGTTGTGAAACTTGATACTTAAGTCCTTCCTCCATTTCCCTATCATCCATATCCTAACTTCTATATTCCTCTTGCACTCTACACTTAGGGACAAGTTTTGTCCATCTTATTATTCATGGTCATTATCCTTTCTATGCCCATTCCTTACATTTCCACCTTTGATCTTGACAAGGTTAAGGATCTTCTTGAACATCATATATCTTATCCTATACACTTTATCCATATCTTCCATACCATATCTTTCATCTTATCCTTAGTCCATCATTCTTACTAGATACATCTTTTAATCATCATCCTTGGTCTTGATGAGGAATAGGGGCAAAAAACTTGGGCCTTGCGTCTATATCTTATCTAGTTGAACTTGATCATACCATTAATTATTTTTATCCTTTCTTTCTTCCATTTCATATCTCCTAGCTTATCAAAATTCATGTCATCATGTCCCTTTGCAACCTTCAATCTTATCATGAAAATCATATTTGAGCCTAGCTATAAAACATTATCCAATCCTCATATCTTTTGTCAATAAATCATCAACAATCATCAATCTTATCATACTTAGGGGAATCAATGATCCTAAGTACTTATCATCATCATGCCTTATGGAATCAATCATTCCTGGCATCTTAATCAATCAACCATTATCATCTTTTGACAAGAGATATGTTGCTTATGTGACATGTTTTGTAGTGAATCTTTCATTTTGATCTATCATTTATCCATGGTTGTATTACCCCTATTATGGGGCATCTTGTTCCTTCAATCAGTCATATCATCTCATTTCATCTTAAATATCTTGAAAAATCCAACAAAAAGAAAAAGAAGCTACAAAATCCAAACAAATCAAAAATCAGAAAACAAAAAAAAAAGAATTATTAGAAAGAGAAAAAAAAATCAGAAAAATAGAAAAATACAAAAATAAAATAAAATAAAAAAGAATGAAAAGGTGCAATAAAAACATATAGTGAAAACTTGGAAACAAGTGCTATTTGTGATTCAAAACTAGCTCTCCCATCTATTTGGACACATGTCATGGTTGTTGCTTTCACCGTCATCATTTTTGCATCCATTATCATATCATATCACATAGTCATGTCTCACCCTGGCCTAGGGGCAACATCTGAAAATCATTGGGGGCAACATAAATTTTGAGCTTCACAAAATGGAGAAAAACAACAAAAACAATGTTCGAAACACAACCTAACATCAAACATCAATCACCATTAGAAACACATTGGACATCCATATCACAACAGAAAATCTAGAAACAAGTCAAACAGGTCAATATCAAAAATCCAAAAACATGATTCTGTGTCAGTCGAACTACATGGTCTCTACGTGTATAATGTAGGAAAGGCTAATATTTGATCAGCCCCCGAGGCACCTAGGATAGGTCTTTAGGTTAGTTTGATCCAAAATCTTGAAAACAAAAATACATCACAAAAATCAGGATGGATGATCTAATTTGAATAAATGATTGAATACTATAAGAAAATGCAAGATATGTTGTACTTTTGATCATTGTTATCATTTCTTTGGAGCAACTCAATGATGTATGAACTAGAGAAGCCAAGAAGAAGAAATGGTATTTTCTTTGTCTGCTGTCTGTGAATTAATCATAATTACTATGTGAATCGTCGTGGGAAGTGCTCTACAAAGTATCATGGATGACATTCCAATTCACATATGAAAGTGGTTAATTCTTGTTTGTTTACGCAAGAAATTCTCATGTCATCTCAGTTTAATTATACCTCGATGCTTGTGTTCACTTGCAATATCAAAAATCATGAAAGTAGTGCTCAGGTCATCATCGGTTTACATTATACCTTTGATGCTTGTACTCACTTTCAACATTTTTAAAGCTCTATGATGACAAAAAGCACAATAAAAGTACTGTTAAGATGCCAATGCTTGCATATGTAGATTTGCATGGTTAAATTAGATTGCATTTATATTAGTTTTGCATCTGCATTATAGATTTTCCATGTCAATTGATGATATCTATATTGGCCTACACCAAATGTAGAATCATGTCCCACGTCTTTGGGAAGAACTCTAAAATCCTCCTATGATCATAACATATTGCAAATCAGCAATATTATCAATCAATCAAAAATCAATCAGCCTATCAATCTATTCGGCACTGGTGATACTTTGATCAAATCTCATGAGTGACTATCATTGAACCTCGCATATCATGAGGTCAATCAATAATCAACCTATCATTGATCCTCGCCTATCATGAGGATAATCATCAACCTATCATTGATCTTCGCCTATCATGAGGACAATCATCAAGCATCATTGAACCTTGCCTATCATGAGGTTAATACATCGAATCAACCTCTCCTATCATGAGGTTCATCAATCAAACTATAATTATTCCTTGCCTATCATAAGGATAATTATCATCAATCAATCATCAGACCTCGCCTATCATGAGGTCGAACATCATCTACTTGATCAGGAGCATCAATCAATATCAAATCAAAGGTTGACATGATCACAAATCATCAAACACAAGGAGGCTTATTTCACATTTCATCACAGGGCCAACTTTCTATATCAATTATTGGGAGATAAATTATTTCATCATCAAATCTTCATCGAATCTACATCAAATCATCAGAAAATCATAAAAAATTGAAAAATTCCATAAAATCAAAAAAATCAAAAAAATCATTAATTTATCTCCAGAGGGGGCATATATCCATCAATCACCTAAAAACATGTCTGGGGCATTCTGAAAAAATTTCTCGTCGATACTAGCAGCAGCAACACAAATTTTTCTTTGAAGCAATGCGTAAACACATCACTTCAAAGAGGAGAAAAATGTAGACACCTAAAAATGGTCTGGAGAATCTAATTAATTAAATACTACTTATTTGATTAATTAATCTTAATTCATCTACTTAGTAAATAAATAGAAATATTTATTTATATTAAGTTCACTATTAATTCTTCTATCTCATCACATTTCTTCTTAATTAAATAAAGATATCCTAAAATCTTTAATTTAATTATCATATTTCTTCTATTTAATTTAATAAACAAACTTCTATAGTTTCTTTTATTAAATTATTTATTCCTCTTTTGCTGAATTTAAATAAACCAAAAATATTTAAATAATGCATAAATATAATCCCTCTATTCACTCACCAATAAAATTAGATTTTTCAAATCTAATTAATTTAACTATCATTCATGGGAAAAGCCTCGAGGACAAACCTGCAGGAAATCCTCTCAATCTTCTGCCTCAAATATTTCCTCTCATCTTGCCTGGTGTTTTCATGGGGAGGAACAATCTCCCATGATCAGTTCCACCTTCTCATCTCATACCATTCAAAATCTTCAGATTTAATCTCATCCTCTATTGTGTTACCCCTGTACAAATGTGCTATTTGGAATCTATATATACAGCCTTTTGAAGCATCAAAATCATCCAAGAATCATCATCCTTTATGTAAACTTACTATGCAGGAATTAGTACTCAAGCAATCAAGCAATCATTTAGCATTAGCATTTTAGTATCATCATAGCATCATGGCATTAGTAGATTTCATATCACGACATCATAGTTTCTTTTTACTATAGCTTTCATCCATCGGGCTTCATTTACAGTAGCATCATATCATCTAGAACTCATTAGAAATCATCACATCACAACATTTAGCATACATTCCATTCTCTAGATAGGCATTTTAAACAGTTACGGTGCTTACAAATCTGAGAGATTCTGTAATTTGATAAATCTTTGGAGATAGGAGACAATGAGATGCTTTCAAGATTTTCTGTGTTTTAAATTAGTTTAATTCATGTTTAATCTTGATCAAATGTTTCATTAAGAGGTGTATTTAGTTGTACATTTAGTTTACATTTTCCACACTTACATATATAATTATATTTGTTAATATATTAATATGTATATTTGTTAATATTATTATATAATATAATAATATAATAAACTAGAATATTTGTTATTATTTATATATTTAAATAATTATAATTAGATTTATTATTCTTATACTATATATAATTATGATATGAATGCATTAGAGTTTATATTATCTTTTTTTTTTATCGTAATCCTATACATTAAAATAGAAATATACTTTAAATACACTATATAATAATAATAATAGTCATGTTTTATTTTATTTGTATTGGTTTTTAATTTATTTTATTTTATGATTTTATATATTGTTTAATTTTATTGAAATATATTTCTTATTTCCTCTTTTTCATCTTAAATATTTTGATCACTTCCCCGACTTCTAAATGAGACTAATTCTACAAAAAATGTTTGTAAGTTGAGTAAATTTGGATTCTCTATAAATAGTAAATGGAGGGCTTTTAAAGCAATAAAAAATGGCAGTCAATTGATTGTATGGTGTAGGTAAGGCTTGCATATGTGAATCTCTTTGTTCCTGATTTATGAGATGGAAAATTTAATTTAGATTTTTTTTTCAGATTAGATGTAATTAATAATTGAAGAATTTCTGATTGAACAATTTAATTAATTCAATTGTTCCTCTTTCTAATGATGAATCACTGAGTGTGATCCGAAACCTCGAAACAAAAACATATGCAGTTGAATCCAAAAGCTTACTAACTAATTCAATGTATTTCGTTTTTATTTTAAGTCTTTGTGGACACTTATTTTGAAATTGAAATAATTTATAGTCATTAAGAGGGTATCTTTATGAGTATTGACTATGAAATTTATTGAAGATAGAAATGATATCTAAAGTAGGAGTTATTCATAAATATATGGGTTAAAAATAAATGACAATTATATCATGTAAAAGGGGTAATCCACATTAGTGATGGATTGAGAAATCTAGTTGTTGTAATTAAAATGACCCCTCTATTGAGGTTTGGATCACTCTGATATGGATATAACTATTTCTCTTCTTTGTAGAAATATTTCAATCATTTCTTATCAATTTTCTCAACTAGTTACCTCCCTTTCCCAAGACATTAAGAATAAGAGAACACACCAACTATAAACTTAAAAGTTAAGACATGTTATAAATTATTTAATAATCATATTTGTTATAATCCATTTTTAGAGTTTGATATCTTATAGTAAAATTTATTGAAAGATTGGTGTTGTAAGAGTATGAAAGAAGGGTAACGATAATTTCAATCATGTTTTTATTTCCTCAAAAAAGTTACTTAATTGGTAGGAGAGATGGAAGGTTATTTAACCACAATATTTGAGTAATATGTTGATACTCATTCCTTATATTTTTTAATAATTTTATATCCATTTAGAAATAATCAACCTAATATATCTAAAATTTATGTTTTTGGATGTCTAATAATGTGTGAAAGAGGGCTTCTTTCTTTGTCTTGTATTATGGTTGTGTCTCTCTAGTTGTGTCCATGTCACTCTAATCTTCTATTCAATTTCTTTTTTACATTTTATTCCTTTTTTTACTTGATCTCAACGACTTGTGTTTGAATCTCAACATCTTGTTTTTTTTTTTAAGTTAGCATCAAGTCTCTATTTTGAGTCACAATCTTGTGTTTGTTTGGTGATTATAAACATGATAGTGATTCTATGGCAATAAGATTATCGATGAAGGTTTCCTCCTAATGGTATGGGATGTTACATGTTGATAGTAATAAGTTGTTTCATGTTAGTGAGATAATGTAGTTGGGGTAGTGTCAATATCACAGTGCATTGATGTGTTATGAAAGTGTTGGTAAAATTTCACATATTTTAGAATATAGGTGGGCCTATGGGAGGGTGTTTGATCATTATTGATATGGATAGCACAAGGAGGTAATGCAAAAATTTCTTGTTGGTTAAATTTTGATAGATGGATCTTGTCAACATTATTTTATTCATAGCCAATGATCTGAGGTATCTAAGTCAAGTGTTTTGTGGGCCCATAATGGAAACTTATTAAGTTATGAAGGTGAGGAAGATTTGGTATATTTTGATTGGTTTTGGGTGGTATTCCTTCTACTAAAAGTTGAGTTTTTTTTCCTATTTATGACTCACTAAAATAATTATCATATTTTATTCGCCTTGGATATATTATATCATAAGTGTAATATTACACATATTTAATAAGTTTACTGAGGATAACTAGGATATTTAGTAATTATCACATAAGTAGTTAATAATGACATGTGCATAGCTTGAAATGAGGTACACAAGTGCCACCACTACTTCATCAACCCTTGATCAATGGTAGTTAGGTGTCACATTTGCTCAATCAAGGTCACCTCTATCTCAATTACATTGAGTTAACAATTTATACATCTTGACATGTCATGTCCTTGATCTATGCATCCAAAAGACCTATATAGTTGTATGCTACTATTTATGTTGAATGCCCAAAAATAGGCTAGTAAAAATAACCCAAATACTTTTTTTGACATATTATTCATGTGTGCACACCTTTCCAACCCAAAACATATGAATACTATCCTATGTGGTGCCACCTATTATGTTAGAATGTGAAAATGAAGCATGTGAGAGCACAATCTAACCATGAGAAAATACTTACAATTTAACAAAAACCCACAATCCTTGACAAAAATTCAACTTATATGATGACAAGCCTCTACTCATTTGAGATCAAACTCTAGGGACTAGGGACTAGGGCTTTAGAACCATCTTAAACCAATTTGAAACAATAAATATATTTAATTAAATATCAAGATTAAACAAAGCTTGTGATAAATGAAGCTTGATATCCTACCCTAGTATCATTAATTAAATCATAATAGTTGATTTATTACACTAATATATATTACTATTATAGTTAGCATTACTATGCCTACACCCATAACAATGTAATTAAATTTACTTGTATGATAGTAAAATACTTCATTAGGATCAAAATTCATATTTCAATAATTGATGATAATTCCTATAGGCATTACCCTACTTAATTTACTATAGAGATGTGAATCTACCATTCAAAAATAATAAGGTCAAAAGGCTTAGGTTTAATACTTATTCATCCTACTTAATTTATGCTTAAAAAAATCATATTATTAAAGGTTAATATGAACAAGATACTAATTGTACATATAACTTACCACCCTTATTTTCACTTGCATTTAATTAACTATTAATCCTCTCAAGCCACTTTGACAATCTTGATGACCATAATCCCACTCATGGGTGACCCCCTCATTAGAATAAATAAACACATTAGTAATTATTTATACTAAATATTGATACAACACCATTCCTTACTTCCTCTTCAACCAAGTTCACTCATTAAATAATATCTCTCAAATTAAATTCAATCCCATAAGATGACATGTCCAACCTTAACTAGGTTAGATAGTTTCTATTCTAAATTTAATAAAGTAAAATACATAGCATTAAATCTATAAGCTAAGTTTAAAGAGGTAGAATAACTAAGATGTAGTCAGTTGAATTGAGCAATATCTCTCGAGTGCAAAGATACATTGGGAGAGTTTGTGGTCTCCTATTATGGAAAATTCATAATACAATATTTAATTCTTAGTAATATCAGACATATTTATAATATGGTTCTTAGAGAGAGGGAGATAGAGTGTGTGTGATATGCATGAGATTCAACAATGTGGTTATTGATATCCATAACCTACCACTTGAAAAGGTTATAAAATCTATCATTTTAATAGATGTCTAACTAGCAATATTTGGACCCACCAAAAGAAAAGGGAGTTGCAATAGTCATACATAAGTCTAGGAATTACATTTCCCTCCCCTTAGATATAACTTACACTTGGAATTCCCTAAGGCTTGGAAACACAAGCCCAATATGGTACCACATGTATAAGAACTGTTGAGGATAACACGACTTATTTACTTAGTTGGTGATAAGGTTAAATCATAAATAAACAAGTATATAAATGAAGAATTTCCTCCATAGGGTAAGAAACCTTAAATATATAAGAAAAATCCATACAATAGAATAATTTTATTCATTAAAATCATGATATGAGGGTGATAATACCATCCACATAGTTCATAAATTGGTACCTCAGCCATCTAGAATAAAATCACCCAAGTGTATACTAGAACCACATTAACTTTTTATCATTATCTACAAATTCAAGACATTTCCAACCAACAATAACCATCATGCATAATTTAAAAATTAACTAGATGTATCTTACAAAATTATTTCACTCATCAACCATCATGATGTCATATCATGTCATATCGAGGGAAACATTTAATTGTTTTTTATTAGTTACTATTCTTCTAATATAGTTCATAAATCATTCCACATCACATTCACTTGTAATCACTTACATTCTTCATAAATGACCCCCACAACTCACATCACAAGATTCATGCAATGAGATTTATGGGGATGAAATATGTCAAAATACCATTAACCATAAAGCCATATTGTAGTAGATTTATTAGTATTAAATGCCATGTAGATTTAGAACCATTGTGCCAACAATTGAGTAGCCACATAGCCACATAATGATGAATATAAGGGAAAGAAAATATCACAAGTACCATAGATCCATGGAATCACTAGAAAATATGGTCTTGAGGCCCTCCTTGAGGACTCTTCTATGGGTATGTGCAGGATCATGATGGGCCAAAAAGTGGCAATATGTAAGTGATATGATGGCCCATGTGGCTGATGACTTTTTTTGACCCAAAATTGATGAAACAAAAAGGGTTTTTAAAGGAGATTCTCAGCTTTCCACCAATATAAATTACGCTTTATTTGAATTTAATAAATAATAATTATTCATTTTTTATTGAATTACGACTAAAGTCCTGATTGATAGGTTGATTGAAAAACATCTATAGCTTTCAAATGGTATCACATTTTTTGAATCCAAAACATATGTCACATTCTATGCTTCGTATACTATAGGATTAAAAAAATAAAAAATTGAATTTCATGAAGTTTTGACCAAATTAAGGTGGTTAGACAAGTTTTTATATTTTTAAAAAGTTGTAATAAAAAATCATAATTAATTATTTACTTGGAAAAAAATTACAAAAAATATGCATCACATCTAGACATGAGTTCTCTTACTATATATAAAATCTTATAAAAAAATATTATCATTTTGTTGTGGTTCTAGGGTGATTGACAGACACCTACTTATTTTTTCCCTGAAATTTAAGTACTACTGTATTGAAATTTCAAATTTTCACTAAATAGATTTTTTTTTAAAATAAACCTAGTAGTTTAGAAACTACATTTAATTTTCTACATATTCTATTCTTACATATTTTTGAAATAATATAGATAACTTATTCAAATTTTTATGTCAAGTTGGTTAACTCCGATTTTTCTAAATTTTTTGCCACTTAAGAGCCTATTTTTTCCATGATGATCCTGCACATACCCCTATACAAATCCTAGTACCTTCCCACTTTTCTTCAGGGGGTTATCCTCAAAAAGGAAGGTACCTATAATTCACTCACATAGATCTAGGGGAAATGAATTATGACCATCCCATGCTAGTCTCATTTTATTGTCCTTACAAGAAAAATTCCCTAGGAAATCTACTCACCTATACAACCTACTAGGGTTCTACTAGATATACAAACTTAGACATGTCACATTATAGAACACATACTAGCAGTTGTAAACAATAAGAAATCCTTAAACCAAAAAATATAAGACTACAAGCCAAAATCCCAACAAAAGTACATCACAAAGGAAAATATAGAAAATTAATATTAAAGGTAGCAACATTGAAAAATATTAATTTCAAACCAAACATATAATTAAATAAGTCCATGAGGAGAAAAGTACCATTGCAAAATTAAAATAGATAAGTAGCCTAAGAATTAAAATTCAACAACTTTGGCTTAACACTTAAGAAAATAAATCATCAATAATTAAATTAATAACATTTTTAATATTCTCACAAGAGTTTGTACATTATAGAAACCATGTAGCTTTAAAGCCAGTTAAGAGGAGGAGGGGAATGGTGGTCTCAAACCATGTAAAGATAATAAAATTAAATACCATGGTGGTCTCAAACCACATGGAAAATATAGTGCAATATCTTATTGAACATGACCATAAGTCTCACACAAGTTCAAATATACTATGCAATAAAGGTTATGCATCACTTGCTTGAAGTATTGGAATATACATAAGTTATTTATAGTCACCTATCACAAGGATCCCTAATCCATATATATAACACCAATCTCCATTATAAGGTCAAGTCACCATTATAATAGCATGTTATCTATTAGAGTAATAAGGATAGTCACTTGATAATTAATTAATCATTAATTAATTATTAAGTCCCATATTACTTTAGTTCACTTAAGCTAAACTTAGGAGTTCTTTTTTATTATTAGTTTGAACTAAATATAGGACAAGTTGTCTCATTGCATGAGATTAGAACACTTGTCACTATCTAGTCAAATCCTCATCTAGGGTTTGCTTTTGCATGCTTTTATAAAGCTTGCACATTCATTGTAATAATTAAATTCAGAACCATTTAGGTTAAAACTTTTGCACATATGAGTGCTCTTCTAGATTCAATCTTTTCTCTCTTGGTTGCATAGCAAATCAATTGCTTTGATCTTTCTTTTGTGATAGGATAATTTCTTGCAGGTAATTTTGGGTGTTATGGAGTTCAATCATCAACTTCATCATGCTATCAAAGTTCTAGATCTATAGCTTCCTATTCAAAATTTGAGAGATCCTATAGATTGAGGAAAACATCTTTTGGTTTTTAAATATATTTTTCTAGAAAAATTCAAAAAAAAATCATCGTCAATTTTGTTTTTCAACTTTTTATTTTTTGTTTGCAAAAAAACACAAAAACAAAAAGGAAAAAGAAAAAATGAAAAAGAAAAAAAGAAAAAGAAAGAAAAAAGAAAAGAAAAAAAGCTTTTAAAAAAATTCACCACCCACTAGTCACCAGCCAAGGTTTTTTGCCTTTTTTGACCTATTTTCATAAATTGGTCATAACTTGGGCATACAGTGTCAAAATTGGGCAAACACGATATTGTTGGAAAGCTAGTTCTGAGATCTTTCTAGTGGTATAGGTATCATTATAATATTTTTCTGCTAGTTTATATTATTCTCAGTTAAGGTTAGATCTTCATTTTGCGCTTCAAAGCTCACAACTTTTTTCCTATATCTCTGATTTTTGCGATTCAAACAAAATTGGAAAGGTATTTGAGAGATATTCAAATCTATTCATGCAAATTTTCTAGAATCTTCCCCAAGTACATTTTATTTTGTATTTTTTGTTTTCACATTCTACTTAATTACTTGGACGTATTGGCACCTGGAAAGGATTTGTTTGTGTGAGATGACATCATTTGATCTACTTTATCAATAATGAGGGTTTTAGTATCTGATTTTTTCATTTGAGTGAGTATCATGGGTTTTTCTATTCATCCTTTTATGATCAACTTGGACAAGGATAACTATGAGTCTTGGTGAAATGGCATCCTAAAACATCTCAAGTGGCTTGATACTTTACCTTATTTATATGGAATCATACCTACACTAGACACACCAAGGATTTTATTAGCATGGGGCATCATTAGAGATTATATTGTAGGGGTTATATGTTATAGAATTGATCATGACACAATATGTGTTGTATTGGACATTAAATGTCCCCACACACTTTGGAATCTACTTTGGGGGATCCATGGAGACCTTCATATCTCTCCATACCTAGAGGATCCTACTGCATATTGTCTCACCCCTCTTGCAGATGTAGATTCCATAACCTTTGATGAAAATAATTTAGAGGAGCTTGAGTATATCACAGGTCTTGCATATTTTGATGGTTTAGAGACTTGTCTTCATGTTCCCACTCTTTAGATTGAGACTGCATCATCATCATATCATATTGTTCCTTATCAGTTTGACATCGTCACATCTTTCGCCCCTATTGATTCAATGCAACAAGACACACATCTTCCAAACATAGCTACTTGGAATTCATGTCTTGCAGGAATATCATCCTTGTTTCTAGAGTCCTATATAGAATATCTAGAGGATTACTTTGAGTACATTCATCTCCTCTTTATTGATAGCCACATCAATGCTATTAGCCCACCATCTCCATCACCTTTACAAATTGTTCTATATCAGTCTGTTGATGACAGTGTTACTCACAACAACGAGACGAATAAATTCTTCATAGAGAAACTATGAAGAGCCTATCCTTCTTGAAAGACTTAACCAAAGACAACCTAAGGGATCTGTATGATAGGATAAAGGTTGTTTTAGTTCAATCCCAAGTCTTTGATAGTCAAGTCTTGACAGTACTAGGTTCACTTCAGGGTATGATGTGATATTGCTCTTAATCTCAAATGGAATATGGTTGTTTCTGGTTTCATTAAGAGTCATAAGTGTTTTACACAAGATTTCCAATTCAATCATAAAATAACATCACATGTGAAATCAAAAGATTTGAAAAAATACTTCATGAATATCAACAATTTTTCTATCACTTAAGTAGATTTAGCTTTAAGCATTCAACAATTTCATAGAAAATGAAATATTTTTAATAAATTTTCATTCATTCATCTATTTTTTGAAACATTTTCTAGAATTTAAACATCTATTCTAAAATAAAGGATAAAAAAACTGAAAATTAAAATGTCTCCCAGTTATTCTCCACGCATGCCCAAAAGAATTAACCAAATCAAAGAAAACCACTTTATACTTCACCAAATTGCTTCACAACTACATATAAAATGGTGCAATCTTTTAAAGAGAGGAGTTTTAGTTTGGACACCGAGTAAGTTTTGTATGCACCCTTAAATGATGCAACACACAGTCTTGTTTGGATAAACTAACAAAACCAACTACAAAGATTCATGAGATAGGTAGCTATTAAATTAGCTTTGATATTGATTAATATCTACGTGCATACAAGTTTTTAGAATGGAATGATTCAGAAAATAGGAAAAAAGAACAAAACTTAGAGAAGTTTTGGCTCTTCCGACATCCACAAATTCTAAACTTAAAACAAAAATAAAGCAGTAAACATCCTTTTATAGGAACAAGGCCCCAAGAGTTTAAAATTAAAGTTTATCTAGAGAATCAGAAATAGCAAATCAAAATGTAGCATGTGGCATAAGCCAATTGTCATTAGAATATTCTAGACGAAGTCAAAGCTTTGACTTCTTCAGTAGCAACACTTTTCACTTTCAAACTCTGGTATGCAATACTTAGCATAAACCAAGGCTATCGACACCTTTTAGAATACCGGATGGGAAACATCTAGCAAGACTTGGAACAACTTGCAAAACTCAAATACAACAAAAAAATATTTATGCGACACCTCTAGTATCCAATTTCTAGTACATCCTTTCATTATTTAGGGACTGGGCTCCAGGATCTTTCTTCACCTTTCTTCAATTGATATTCTCAGAAAGCATTCAATGTTTGATGCATACTTTCTTTTGAAATCCCTTGTATTTCCTTCCAAGTGAGCTTAAGCCTAGTTTATTCTTCTGATACCTATAGTATACTAGCATTCCTTTGCAATTTGTCTATTTCATATCTAGCTATGGTGTTCCTGCACTATATAATCTCATTAATGAGCACCTGATTTAACAACTAAATAGGGTCTCTATTTATCATTTCAATCCATTCCTTGAAGGCTTTAGCTTCTTTACCCTCCTATCCTAGCGTTTGGGGATCACAACCTTGACGTGCTAACATTTCAATAAAGTCTTGATCTTTATCAAGCAATTTTCTACATTTCACGGTGACCTTTTTAAATCCTTCTATACATTGTATCAACATGTCACCTTCCCATTTCAACTGTTTCTTCCATTTTTCTAACAATGGAACTTCTTGCTCTGAAATTATATTTCTTTGTATTAATTCTTGGACATCCATTTGTATGAGAATTTCAATATTTTTCCTTTCAACATCAATCTATTCCTAGCAAACCTTGCATTCACTTCGAAATCTTCTAGATTTCTCAAACCAATGATATGCTTCCCTATTGCATTTGTAATAAATTCTTCTCCCTGCCTCACCCAATACTCGATCCATTCTTCAAATACATTCATTTTATGGCGAACTACTACAATTGCATCCACCCATTCTTGTGACATTAGTATTGATGTTGGGGCAATTCAGTCTGTGCTTGACTAGATAGGGTAAATGATTTTGTAAAATTTCCAAGGTAGCAACCCATTCCTTCAATTCTCTTTTCTTCTTTTTATATTTCTATACTCTGGCAATAGTGGAATCCATCTTCATCTTTATTTCTTCCAACTTTTTCCTCCAAGATGAGTGTCCAAGATTAATACCTGTTATCTTGTACTCCTTAGGAGTTATCTCATGTATACTTTTGTCAGCTATTGGAGTAGCTTTATGGACGGTTTTATCTCCATCTTCATTTTTCTGCACGACATGTGGGTATGTGCAAGATCATGATGGGCCAAAAAGTGGCAATATGATGGGTATGTGCTGAAGACTTTTTTTTTACCCAAAATTGATGAAACGAAAAGGGTTTTTAAAGGATATTCTCAAATTTCCACCAATATAAATTGTGCTTTACTTTGAATTTAATAAATAATTATTATTAATTTTCTATTTAAATTAGGACTAAAGTCCTGATCTATAGGATAATTGAAAAACATCTATAGCTTTCAAAAAATACCACATTTTTTGAATCCAAAACATGCATCACATTCTATGCTTTGTATACTATAGGATTAAAAAAAGAAAAATTGAATTCATGAAGTTTTGACCAAGTTAAGGTGGTTAGACATACGAGTTTTTAAATTTTTTAAAATTTGTAATAAAAAATTCATAATTAATTATTTACTTGGAAAAAAATTACAAAAAAATATGCATCACATTGGGACATGAGTCCTCTAATTATATCTACAATCTTATAAAAAAATATTATCATTTTATTGTGGTTAGGGTGGTCAAACAGACACCTACTTCTTATTTTTTCCCTGAAATTTAAGTACTACTGCATTGAAATTTCAAATTTTCACCAAATAGATTTTTTTTCTTTTTAAATAAGCCTAGTAGTTTAGAAACTACATTCAATTTTCTATAGATTAAATTCTTACATATTTTTGATATAATATAGATAACTTATTCAAATTTTTACGTCAAGTTTCCTAACTCTAATTTTTCTAAATTTTTCGTCACTTAAGGGCCTATTTTTTCCATGATGATACTGCACATACCCATGTTTTTCTTTAGCTCTTCACCCAGGCTTAGGAGTATCTACTTCCTATATAAAACTGTTAAGATCTAGAGGCAGTATTTCTACTTCCATTGGAGAAGCCAATTCCCTGATCAACCAATCAGGTGCATCCTCGTCATGCTCTACCTCTGCAACATTCCTTTGTTCTTGGTTTCCAATTGATTCAAAAACCTCTTCTCTTACTTCTTCAACTTTATTTGTTACATTCTTTGAAATAGGAATTTCTTCAACAATTTCTGGAATAGATTCAGGATTTATGGGATTTAGCACTATCTCCTATGATTGAAGACTTATATTTTCCTATCTATCTACATGTTCAACATCACCTTCCTAGATGTCACTTTCTTTGTATCCTGCTACACCAGGATTTTCTTTATTTCCAACTCCATCACCTGAAACCTATGTAGCTTCTTCTTTCTCAATCTCAACTTCAACCAGGTCCTTTTCTGATTCTTCAAAGACCTGTAGCTGTGCATTATCATTTGGATCATTCCCAAGTGAAGGCTGGGAATCAAAATATCTTCAATAACCATTTGATCAATAGGATCCTACCTTGTAGTCTCCCCTGCTTCCATCTAAAGAATATCAGGGTTCCCTGCTTATGAAGTGAGTGTTTCTTGTATAAATTCTTCTTCTTTAGTATTCATAGGAGTTGACCCAGTATCTGGAATTTCTTCTACCACTAGTTGTACCATGGGTTTATCTTCAAACTTATTTTCTTTTACCTTTTCCCACATGGAACCCAATCTATCCATTTGTTCTTTAATTCTAGCTTCATCTACCTCAAAAATTTCATCCAAAACCATAGGATTTCCTCCTAGTGCTTGTTTCACATTAGCCATATTAATAGAGGGAGGAGAAGTAAATAATGTTGTAGTTGTTTGAGATGCAGACCTTGTCTATGCACCAACATTTTCTATTACTTCTACCTCTTCATCAAAGGTAGGTTTAGGCATTGGCTTTGATGTCGGGGAAAATTAACCTTTAGGTCTTACTTTTGATTTATCTTTAGTTGGTTCTACATCTTTCTGCTTATCAGTTGGCTTTAATGGAACTCACTGACTTGAAGCCTTAGGGGTTTTCTCTTCAATTCTTATACAAGGAGTAGATTTATTAGTTTTCCTTTTCTTCTTAGTAGGTTCCCCACTCTCAAACGAAGTTTCGTTTCTTTTTTTTCTTCCTTTATCTTGTGAGAATGTGGGTTCAATTCCTTTTCCTCTTAAAGCTTTACATAAATCATTTATTGAGTGTTGAGTGTGTAACAAAACAGGTGCAGAGAACTAATCAATTGATGTCATTTCTTCACCCTCGTAATCCAGGTCTGAGATGGATTCATCATACACTCTATCTTCATTTTAAGCTTTATTCAACACTTCTCCATCATCCTTTTCCAACTGATCTAGAATATCATGAAGCATAAGAATTTGAGCAGATTTTAAGGACAATCTTTCATATTTTATTTTCCTTACTCTGTGCTCATCTTGACAATTAAGGCAATAGTCTTCTAGGTGCTAGACATGAGCATGGTAACCAACTATGTTCTTGGCAATAATCCTCTCAATATCATAATACATTCTTTGAAGTGGAAAATATTCAAAATTATATGTTTTTAGTTCTTCTTCACACAAGTCAGCTATCTTGATTGCACTAAATTTATAATTCCCTATAACAATAGGAAATTTGAAGGTAGCCTTCTTATGAGCCTTGCTATAAAGAGCCTGAGATGGTTTTAATAGTCTCACCAATTCTAATAACACAATTTTGTCTGTAGGATACCTGAGCAACATGAAAGAATTTCCATCAAACCCTTCCACCCTAATGTAGGAGAAAGTGGGGAACTAAATGTACCAGCCTCCCATTGGTTTGATAACAATTTGTTCCTCCAATGACAGTATTTTGGCTTTGTCACTTTCCATCATTCTGACCAGCTACATAGAGAACACATCATTAACTCTTATGTAATGCTCTTTGTATCCATGGATAATGATTTGGGGTAAATGAGCATATATTAAACTATTTCCTACTTCTCTTCCCAGAGTACTAATCTTCTTCAACCCTTGTTAACTTCCCCTTATGGCACTGGAATAGATCACATATGAGGACATATAAAAACATCTAGTTTTGGGAAATGCAGTTATTTGTTCCTGTAATTTTTCACTAATAAACTTTCCCCAATGCATTTGCGCGAGATTACTCATTAGTCTTGATATTATTACAAGCATCCAGGGTTCAAATTTACTGGCATCTCACAACCTAGCTATCCTACTCAGCATGGTTATAACATATTGAACATCTTGGTTGAACATAGACCTTAGAATTTCTTTTTTCTATTTTGTAATTGGCTCTTGGCACCATTTGGTATACATAATTTCTCTATTGGGCTCTTCGGCAATCTAATAAGTTTTTGCTTTCACCCTCGTATCAATATTATACATATGGGTGAATATAGGAAGCTCAAATGTGTATATAATTCCTTTCTAGGAGAGATATGCATAAGTTCTTCCCTCCTCAATGATTCTTTTATTTGGGTCGTAATGATTTATAAATTCCATGACCAATTTAGGGGCTTCCATTATTGGCAAAAACCCTCCTGCTAAAATTATACCAATTGCTATAACATTTCTAGTACATTGAGAAGCATTTTCCTACCATACTTGAGTGTGAATTTTAACACTAGAAAACCACCCCATATGAGTATCTGTAACTACCATCCTAATTGGTATTTCTTATGAACTACAATATTTAAATTCCTCTTCTGCTCTTGTGTCAGAAGTACTCATTTTTGTTGGTGTGTTCTACATTTTCAAATGTGTTTCTTGTGTACGAGTTAGGGTTAAATTTAACCAAATTTACTACAATTTTATAAAACTTTCAATTTACCTTTTGGCTAAAGTCAAATCAAAAAATAATCAACACTTCAATTTCTAAAGGGAAAAACCATTTTTCAAGATTTTCATGTGTGAGAATGATTAACAAAATATTAATTATCTAAAACATACTTGGTTCTGGTTGATGATGACAATCTTTTCATAATGGAGCTTCAAAACCCTTGGTAGTTGTGTTCTTAGTTTCTTGAAATTTACCTTTCCTTGTGCACCAACATTATTTCATTCGCTCAATGTCCTTTGCAAATTTGCAGCATGACATGAAGTGGAGTTTTATGAAAGAAATTGCATGCTTAAGGTGGTGCCAAGTACGAGAGTAGTTCACCACCTTCATTAATTACCTGTTATAATGCTTTAATTTCTTGAATAAAGGTGCAATCATTATGAATTAGGGTTCAAATTATGAATGCCTAGATTTCTACGAGAGCTCGCTACTAGAGGAGAAAGATGGCGCAATGATGTTACGTGGCACTCTGGTGTCACTTTGATTTTTGCGATGCATAAGCCATTAATAAATGTGATCAATTTGTGATCACTGGGATTAAAACTTCTGATACCAACTTTTGAGAAAAAATACTGGGAATAGGGGTGCTTACCTCCAAGCTTCAGAGAAAACTAGAACAAAATGAAAGACCAGGAACTAGATTCAAGAGAGATCAAACAGAATAAAAATGATTAAAACATTGCAAAAAAAAACTTCAATTTCTGAGTTTCGAATAGAGAAAATGAAATAAAAACTACCAAACTTTGATATAAGAAAATGATACTACCAGTATTAAAACTTTCGGTAGATGACTTACCAGACGAGGCTAGGACCAACTAAAGATAGAACTCACTTGATACAGCTGCACAACTTTGGGATTCTGGTTTTTGATAAAATATTAAACTTCATGAAAATATCGAAAGATCGAATCTGGGAAAGAATAAGGATAAAACAAAGACCAAGCAAATTGAAAATGAAGCCTACATTTGACCAAACCACAGAGCAATGTGAAAGCAAATGAAAATGAAAGGGAAAAAGAAAAAAAGGGCTCCACATTTTTGCAAGTAGAAAAATGGGGCCTGATGTGAGACCACACAACAACTAGCAACCAACAAAACTAAACAAAATAATAGAAAGTCAATTATGGATCTAACATTAGCATACCAACTCTTTTTAGTCTTCTTATTATAAATCATTGGATCCTCATTCAGACATTTAAATTTCACTTTAGCTAGCATGTAAGATTATGTATTACTGAGCTCACGTGTGTGCAATTGGTTATTTCCACCATAGTAAACTTAGAATATAACAATTATTTGCATTGACCTACATAATTTGGAAATTCCTTCAAAGCCAACTAGGGATAGAGCCTTCTTTCCAGTTAAATGTCCATAGCCCCAACAAATTTATCTTTGTAATTCCCCCAAACATAGATCTACTACCAGCTAGGCATCTATAGCCCCAGTAGAGATATTTGGATAGCCTAAAGAGTTGATTTTTTTTTTTGATATTGCAATAATATCTCATTTTTCTCTTTTCATTGATAGCTCATTTTTCAACTTGCAAGCAATGAAGCCCGCTATTAGGTTGGGAATTACAATGGTAGCAAAGGTAGTCTTTTATTTTTTCACTCAATGCAAAAAATTGCTATCCCAAATTTCAATAGAATGATTTAAATGTGTGTGTTTGTAGCTCAACATCAACTAAATGATTCATGCTAACTAGAGTAAAAAGAATCGAACAATTCTCAAATAATTTATAAGTAAAGGACTACTTCCGATCAGGAAATAGATTGAATTTCAAGAATTGATGTTATATTACTCTATTCAACTTCAAAGGTTACCATTCATTGTAAAGCCCAACGACATGACACCAAAAAAAAAAGCAAAACAAAAGCAAAAAACAACTATTTACATAACAACAGCAAAAACTATTTACTCATAAATGGAAATAATGCTTTAGAAACTGCCCATTAATGGGCAATGGAATATCCTCACCAATCAAAGACTTCAATCTATAAGTGTTGTCACCCAAGATTTCTTAAATTGATACGAGCCTGTCCATAACTTGTCAAACTTACCATGATCACCTTTTCACTCATGGGCTTTATTTCAGTATAGGACCAAGTCAGATATTCTAAAAGTCTTTAATCTAGCCCTTTTATCAAACCATCTTTTTACCATAGATTGATGTCTAGCAAAATGATCTATAGATCGAGTACATTTTTCATCTAGATGCATTAATTGCATTAACTGAGCTTCAGTCTGATCATCTAATCCAATGTATTCTTGGGTGAACTGCCAAGTAGGGATTTTCAAATTTATTGGTAATATAGGATCTACCCCATAAACTAAGTGATAAGGAGAATTCCCTAATGCAATTTTCATCCTAGTACGGTCTACCCAAAGGGAGAATTTCAACAAAGAATGTCATTCTCTAGGATTATTTTCAATCATTTTTTTAATTATATCCAACAAATTTTTATTTGATGGTTCAACTAATCCATTTCCTCATAGATAATAGTTAGATGAAAATTTTAATGATATACCATATTCAAATGCCCAATTGGAAAATTTTAATGAAGAAAGGCAGGGCCATTATCACATACCAGTGCGTATGGTACTCCAAACTTGGTGATGAGATTCTCTTCCAAAATTTTGATTACTACTTCTTTAGTGCATTGTTTTCTAGGACACGCCTCTGTCCATCTGGTGCAATAGTCTATAGCAGTTAATATAAATCTATGGCCTACAGATGATGGAGGATTAATAGTTCTAATAAAATCTAGTCCCCATTGTGAAAAGGGACGCATTTCCATCACTAGTTGTAATGGTTGAGCATTGAATCTTCCTTTATCTGATGCAGTTTGGCATGTGTAGTAGTGTTTGACATGTTCATATGTATCTTTGAAAATTGTTGGCCAGTAATAACCAACTCTCAAAATGAAGTGTGCGGTGGCTAATGGTGCTCCATGAGTTGTTCCAAATTTATCATGTAATTCATGCAACACTTTGTTCGCTTTTGTTCTATTCAAGCATCTTAAATAGATTCCTTCATTGTTTCTTTTGAATAGAGCTCCTCCTGTGATAATGTAACTTTGCAATTTTATCTTAAGATATCTTCTTTGATTTCTTTGCATATGATTGGGGCAAGTATGGCTGACCAGATAATGCCATATATCTGAATACTAGTCTTCTTGGTTTTTTACATCCAAGTATATTGTTGAATCAAAATTTGTGGATCTATTTCTACAATAGATTTGATCAAATCTTGTCCCCTAACCAATTTCATGGGTATAATTTCTAGATCGAATTCTTGTAGGATTGTAACCCATTTGGCTCTTTTTTCTTTGATCTCACTTTGTGTTAACAACATCTTGACTATAGAATAAGGAACAATAGATTTGACTACACTCCTGAGGATGTAATGCCTAAATTTTCGTACCACTTTGACCAAAGGAAAGGATTTTTTTTCAACATCTATGTATCTTAGCTCCGCTTCTTTAAATGGATCACTCATAAAAGAAATTGGCTTCTCTTCTTTTTTCTCACCCTTATGTGTTAGTACTACTGCACAAGTATGACCAGAAGCAAAATAGTAAATATAAAAAGGTTTAACTTAATCCGAACTTACCAATACCGGTGCTTCTGTAATTGCAGTCTTTATACTTTCAAAGGTGGTTTTATTTGTCCACTCTATCTTGTCATATTTCTTTAACATATCATTGAGTGGTTTCACTATTTCGGCAAATCCAATAATAAGTTTTTGGAAAAAATTAATCTTAACAAAATATGATTTCAATTCTTTCTTGCTTCCCAGGGGTTGTAGCTTGAGGAATGCACTCACTCTGTTTGGGTCTATGGAAATACCTTTTTCAGAAATAATATGTCTCAGTAGCTTACCTTTAGTTACCCCGAAAATACACTTTTTAGGATTTAATGAAACTCTGCAAGTTTCACACTTTTGCAATATTGCTTTGAGATCTCGAACATGATCTCTATTTTTCAAAAATATTGTGAGGTTTTCAATGTAGATAATAATGCATTTTTCTATCAACTCATGAAAAGCATAGTCCATGGCTCTCTGGTATGTAGCCCCAATATTTATCAATCCAAATGGCATCCTTCTATAAGGAAAAGTTCCCCACTTCATGGTGAATGATGTTTTCATCTGATCTTCCCTTGCTACCATTCCTTGATTATATCCAAAGAATCCATCCAAAAAGGACATCATTTGTGAACCATTGACTATTTGTAGCACTTCTTCTAGTGAGGGTAGTAGATAATTATCTTTCTCAGATGCCTTGTTAAGGTTTTGAAAATCTACACATAGCCGTATATCTCCATTCTTCTTTCTCACGGGCACCAAATTTTCCACCCAAGTGGAATGTTTGATAGGAAAAATTATTTTAGTTGATAAAAGTTTTTGGACTTCCTTTTGAATTAATGGTTCTAAAAGTGCATTTACTAGACGTTGTTTTTGCCGAAAAGGCTTTGCATCAGGCTTTAATGGTATCGTATGTGTAATAATGGAAGTGTCATAAGTTATCAGTTCTTCATACATCCATGCTATAACCTTCCAGTAATCTTTAAGTTCTAGAGAAATATTTCTCTTCTCTTCCTCAATGCAGACCTTTCCTATTAGCACATTCTTAGAATCCTTTTTAGTATGCAAATTGTATAATTCAAATTGTCCTTCATCACTTCAAGGCAAATATTTCTGCCTAACTATTTGATCAATGTCAAATAATCATTCTAACTTAATTATTCCTTTTGAAATATTATTATCTTTGACTTGAGCTAATTCTTTACAGTCTTAAATTTCGCCATCACATCGATTCATCTCTTCAATTATTTGTGCTTCAAAAATACTAGAATTAGTGATGAATTCTAATATATGTCGATAATCTTCGAACACCTACAAATTAGTAACATTATTAGGGACCAAAGGTAGCTGCACCAACTCGACTATGAATCTCTTCAAATTAGAGGCATCTAGAGGTTCTAGAGCACTAGTAGTAGTAGCCAAAGCATCGACTCTTTGATTGAATCTTCTTGGGATATGAGTAATGTTGAATGCATCAAAATCTTCTATCAAATCCCATACTCTGTGTCGATAATTAGACAATCACTTCGAGTGATAGATATACTATTTTCAAACTTATCTAACTACTAATTTGGAATCACTGAACACCTTAAGAATTTTGACTATCTTCTTCATTGCAAGGATCATGCCATGTATAAGGGCTTCATATTCTTCCATGTTGTTAGTACATTGAAATTGTAACTGATATGCAGCAAGAAAATATTTACCTTGCGGTTGATGAGTTCAACTCCGATTCCAATTCCTTGTTTTGATTTGGATCCATCAAATTTAAGAATCTAGGCTTGATCATCTATAGCTTGTAATTTACCATTCTTCAGTACCATCAAATTAGTCTTTCCAATATGTGTAACATGGATTCTATCTTTATGCACTTCTGGTTCAGACCTTTTAATCTTGTCATGTTCTAGACAGTACTAGTTCTCAATTTTATGAATTATTTCCAAGCACATCATGCAACTGTATTTTGAATGTGCAACATTATGTAACCTACACCAATCCTACAACAATAAAAATTTTAGTGAAATTTCAATTTTATCGCTCTTTTGAGCTTCTGTAACAATATTCTTCCAAAATTTATCATAAGGACTATTTTGTTCTTCAGAAGAATTACAATATGATTCAATCAAAACAACTATTCTAGGAGTTAGATGATTAGGTTTTTAGCATTACATGCAAATAATTCTTCTATTTTAACTCCTGAACTTCATATTTTATGAACTCTTGGTTCTATATCAATATATATCTAACTTCATTTTTCTGATCATAATAAGTGATCATGTATTTCATGTGTGGTTCTCTTTCAATTCTAATTTGATTAGGAACTCCCTTCCATGGTAACCACATATGTGAGAAATCAGTAGCCATATATCCATTTAAATTTTTAGACCAATCCTTGCTCAATAACATACCATAGGTATCAGGTATCTCAACAACTTGAATGTCTATGTAATATTGAATTCTAGGATCTGATGCTAGTTGCATGTGAATATTAGTCAACTCTTTGATTACATCTACTTCCCTTTTATCGAGTTGAGTAACTTTCTTTAAATAACTTGCTAGAGTTAACCCTAGCGTTTGACATATGGAAAAAGGCATTACGTTAGTAGACGTTCTAGAGTATACTAAACAATTATGAAGGTTTTTAGCAAATATTCTCAACGTGAGTAAAAATGGTGGAGATTTTAATTTTCCTTTGTAAAAGGCTACTTGCACATCTACTATAAGAACAATATTCTTATCTTTTACCTTAGCCTAATTATCTTTCACTTGAGATTCCTTAAATTTTCATTCTTTTGGAAGATCTTCTAGATTATTTAAGAAAGCTTTCCTGATCACAGGTTTTTTAAGCAATTTTGATAAAGAAAGGTTGATCTTTACCTTTTTTATTTCTTCCACTAAATAGCTAGTCAAATTGTTTTGGTTAGCAGAATCTACCCTTTTGCTTCTTAAAACATTTGATGAATTATAATGAGAGGTTACCTTAGGTAACGTTGGGTTATTGTTTGATTTATTATCGGGTGGAGTATTAAAGTTATTTGGTAGGATCGGTGTAGTTAATGGCCCATTGAATTTATTTCCACCATTGGTGTTACTTCTTAGGTTATAATTATGTCCTTTCTGATACTATTGAAAAGCATGAATTTCATCAATTTCTTCTTGAGGTTCATTTACATCTTGATAGGGAAATGTATACGTTTCTAAAGTCATAGTTGAATTGTCTCCCTCATATTCACGAGTGTAACTTGTGACAACAATAGGTGGTTTGACATGTTCATAACTTTCAAGAACCAAAGCAGAATCATATCATACTAGAACCAACTCATTTCCTTAGGAGGATGAGAGTCACACTTTTCATTATAATGTGTAGCAGCTAAAAAACATTTGAAGAAATTTTGAACTGTGAACAGTCTACTTCAGCATGAGTATTTTTATTATGAATTGTACACCAATTATTCATCACAAGATCAGATAAATTCACTTTCGACATGGATCTTTCATCAGTAGGATTAGTGTTATCGAAAGGTGTTGACACTCCTCCATTATTCAGTTGTGTATTCCAAGGTCTAGGTGGTTTGGGAGCATTATACATCTGATTTTGCGAATTTTGGTTGTTGTTTTGAGCATAAAAGTTTTTATTTCTTAATTGTGTAACCTCTATGGTTTACCTTTTGAGTTGAGTTGTAATTTATTTCATGTCTTCCTTTTCCTCTAAAATTTCTACATTTTTATTTTCTTGAGTTTGCAAGAAAAAAGAATTTCCATTAGGATGTAGCTCTGTGATAACTAGACCAGGGTGAGGGACTAAAGCTTGACTATTTCTTGGTTGAAATAAAGTATTATAAGGAAATGTCCCATTCTAGACCACTGAAGGATAAACATTAGGAGTCATGGGGTGATTCAAAGGGACTCCATTTATGCTTAGGGTAGGATAATTATTCAATCCATTTCCACCATTTGTAGACGATCCATTTCCAAGGTGTTTCATTTCTAAATTTACACTTATGGCTTCAACATAGGCTTCAAGTAAAGTAGTAGGAGGATTTTCCCTTCACTTTACAAACATAGTAGTTAAAGGATCTACTGCTATATAATAAACTACAATAGCAGAAAAATTATCTACTACATAAGGTTCTTGTAGCCTAGAATAAGCCTTTTGAAACCTATCATTAAAAGTAGTTATAGGTTCTCATTTGAACCTCTTGATTTGAGCAAATTGTTGATACAACAAAGTAGGGTCAATCAGTGTTCTAAATTTGGACAAAATTCAATTTCCATATCTTTCCATGATTTGATAGAATTGTGAGGTAGGTTGATAAACCATTGGTAAACTTCATCACTTAAGGTGTACGGGAACAACCTACATACGACATATTCATGTTGAATACTTGCTCTAAAACATGAATCCTTAAAGATACTAATATGTTATTCTGCATCTTTGTGGAGATAATATTTGGGACACAACTTATCAGGATTTTTTCAGTAAATCATTGTACATGGAAAATTGAATTGGTGACTCTACGTTAAACAAGGTCATCGCTATGGGGAACAGTGGTGGTACAATAGCAGTTAGATTCTGCAAACTCCTAATTACACTTCTAGACTTTTGAGGTCTAGACGATGTTGAACCACTAAGCTCGACTAAGGTCACATGAGGATCACCAGATCGAGATCTAGTGACTCTATGTAAATTTAGTGTAAAACCTAACAAAACCAATAGAACAATAGTGATTCCCTCCTTCTAGTGCCAATTCTTGTTGATGACAATGTTACTTGCAAAAATAGGGAAAATAAATTCTTCATAGAAAAACCATGAAGAGCCTATCCTTCTTGAAAGACTTAACAAAATGAAACCTAGGGGATCTGTATGATAGGATAAAGGTTGTCTTAGTTCAATCCCAAGTCTCTGGTAGTCAGGTCTTGACACTACTAGGTTCACTTCAAGGTATGATGTGATATTGTTGTTAATCTCAAAGGGAATATGGTTGTTTATGGTTTCATTAAGAATCATAAGTGTTTTACACAAGATTTCCAATTCAATCATAAAATAACATCATGAAATCAAAAGATTTGAAATAATACTTCATGAATATCAATAATTTTGCTATCACTTAAGTAGATTTAGCTTTAAGCATTCAACAATTTCATAGAAAATGAAATATTTTCAATAAATTTTCATTCATTCTCTATTTTTTGAAACATCTTTAAGAATTTAAACATCTATTCTAAAATAAAGCATAAAAAAAACTAAAAATTAAAATTTCTCTTGGTTATTCTCCATGCATGCCCCAAAGAATTAACCAAATCAAATCAAACCGCTTTATACTTCACCAAATTGCTTCATAGCTACATATAAAATGATGTGAGCTTTTAAAGAGAGGGGTTTTAGTTTGGACACCGAGTAGGTTCTGTATGCACCCTTAAAAGGTGTAGCACATAGTCTTGTTCAGTTGAACTAACAAAACTATCTACAAAGATTCATGAGATAGGTAGCTATCAGATTAGCTATGATATTGATTAATATCTATGTGCATACAAGTTTTTAGATCAGAATGATTCAAAAAATAGGAAAAAAGAACAAAACTTAGAGAAGTTTTGGCTCTTTCAACATCCACAAATTCTGAACTTAAAACAAAAATAATACAGTAAATGACCTTTTATAGGAACAAGGCCCTAAGAGTTTAAACTTAAATTTTATCTAGAGAATCAAAAATAAAAAATAAAAAATGTAGTACATGGCATAAGCCAATTGTCATCAGAATATTCTACATGAATTCAAAGCTTTGTCTTCCTCACAAAAAGCACTTTTCACTTTCAAACTCTGGTATGGAATACTTAGCGTAAATCAAGGCTATTAGAACCCTTTAGAATACTAGATGGGAAACATCTACCGAGACCAGGAGCAACCTACAAAACTCAAATGCAACAAAAAAATATTTTTGTGACACCTTAGGTATTCGATATCCGGTACTTCCTTTCATTATTTAGGGCTCATGCTCCGAGATCTTTCTCCACCTTTCTTCAATTGATATTCTCAAAAAGAATTCAATTTTTTATGCATGCATTCTTTTGAAATCCCTTAGTATTTCCTTCCAAGTGAGCTTAATCCTAGTGTATTCTTTTGATACCTAGAGTACATACTAGCATTCCTTTGCACTTTGTTTGTTTCATATCTAGCTATGGTGTTCCTGGACTATATAATATTATCAATGACCTCCCAATTTAATAACTGAACTGGGTCTCTATTTATCCTTTCAATCCATTCCTTGAAGGCTTTAGCTTCTTTACCCTCTTGTCCTAGCATTTGGGGATCACAACCTTGACTTGCTAACATTTCAATAAAGTCTTGATCATTATCAAGCAATTTTCTACATTCCACAATGACCTTTTTAAATCCTTCTATACATTGTATCAACATGTCCCCTTCCCATTTCAACTGTTTCTTCCATTTTTCTAACAATGGAACTTCTTTCTTTAAAATTACATTTCTTTGTATTAATTCTTGGACATCCATTTGTATGAGAATTTAAAATTTTCGCCTTTCAGCATCAATCTGTTCCTAGCGAACCTTTCATTCACTTTCAAATCTTTTGGATTTCTCAGACCAACGGTATGCTTCCCTATACTTACCTATTGCATTTGTAATAAATTCGTCTCCCTACCCCACCCAATACTCAATCCATTCTTCAAATACATTCATTTTATGGTGAATTGTTGCAATTGCATCCACCCATTCTTGTGGCATTAATACTCAATGTTGGGGAAATTCAATTAGTGCTTGACCAAATAGAGTTAATGATTTTATAAAAATTTCCATGGTAGCAACTTGTTCCTTCAATTCTCTTTTCTTCTTTTTCTACTTTTGTACTTTGGAAACAATGCCATATAGGTTCATCTTTATTTCTTCCAACTCTTGCCTCCAAGATGAGTTTCCAAGATTAATACTTGTTATCTTGTACTCCCTAGGAGTTATCTCGTGTCTACTTTTGCCAGCTATTGGAGTAGCTATATGGATGGTTCTATCTCCATCTTCATTTTTTTGCATGACATGTTTTGCTTTAACTCTTCACTTGGGCTTAGGAGTATCTACTTCATGTATAAAATTGTTAAGATTCAGATGCAATATTTCTATTTCCATTGGAGAAGCCAATTCCCTGATCAACCAATCAGGTGCATCCTTGTCATGCTCTACCTCTACAACATTCCTTTGTTCTTGGTTTCCATTTGATTTAGGAACCTCTTCTCTTCTTCAACTTTATTTGTTACATCCTCTGAAATAGGAATTTCTTCAACAATTTCTGGCATAGATTCAAGATTTATAGGATTTGGCACTATCTCCTCTGATTGAAGAATTATATTTTATTTTCTATCCAAATGTTCAACATCACCTTCCTGGATGTCACTTTCTTTGTATCCTACTACACCAAGATTTTCTTCATTTCCAACTCCATCACCTGAAACTTGTGTAGCTTCTTCTTTCTCAATCTCAACTTCAACCCAGTCCTTTTTTGATTCTTCAAAGATCTACGACTATGCATTATCATTTGGATCATTCCCAAGTGAATATTGGGAATCAAAAGTATATTCAATACCCATGTCATCAATGGGATCCTGCCTTGTAGTCTCCCCTGCTTCCATCTAAAGAATAGCAGGGTTCCTCGCTTCTGAAGCGAGTGTTCCTTGTATAAATTATTCTTCTTCAGTTTCATAGGAGTGGACCATGTATCAAGAATTTATTCTACCACCGGTTGTACCATTGGTTTATCTTTAAACTTCTTTTCTTTTACCTTTTCCCACATGACACCCCATCTATCCATCTATTATTTAATTCTGGCTTCATCTACCTAGAAATTTAATCCAATTTAACCATAGGAGTTCCTCCTAGTTCTTGTTTCACATTAGCCATATTAACAGAGGGAGGATAAGTAAATAATTTTGCAGCGCTCTGAGATGCAGACCTTGTTTGTGCACCAACATTTTCTATTACTTCTCCCTCTTCATCAATGGTAGGTTTAGTCATTGGCTTTGTTGTAGAGGAAGATGCACCTTTAGGTCTTAATTTTGATTTATCTTTACTTTATTCTTAATCTTTCTTCTTATCAACTAGCTTTAATGGAACTCCCTGAATTGAAGCCTTAGGGGTTTTCTCTTCATTCTTATACCAAGAGCCACTTTACTAGTTTTCCTTTTCTTCTTAGCAAGTTCCCCACTCTCAAATGCAGTTTCATTTCTTTATTTTCTTCTTTTATTTTGTGAGAACATGGGTTCAATTCCTTTTTCTCTTAAAGCTTTACTGAAATCATTTATCTAGTATTGAGTGTGTAATAGAACTGATGCAGAGAACTCATTAATCGATTTCATTTATTCACCCTCGTAATCTGGGTCTAGGATGGGTTCATCATACACTTTATCTTCATTATAATATTTATTCAACACTTCTCCATCATCCTTTCCCAACTAATCTAGAATATCATGAAGCATAAGAATCCGAGCAGATTTTAAGGACAATCTTTCATATTTTATTTTCCTTACTTTGTGCTCATCTTCACAATTAAGCCAATAGTCTTCTAGGTGTTGGAAATGAGAATGATAGCTAGCTATGTTCTTGGCAATATTCCCCTCAATATCATAATACATTCTTTGAAGTGGAAAATATTCAAAATTATATGTTTTCAGTTCTTCTTCACATAAGTCAGCTGTCTTGATTACACTGCATTTATAATTCTCTTTAACAATAGGAAATTTGAAGGAAGCCTTCTTAGGAGCCTTGCTATAAAGAGCTTGAGATGGTTTTAATTGTCTCACCAATTCTAATAACACATTTTTTCTGTAGCATACCTAGGAGGCATGAAAGGATGTCCATCAAACCCTTCCACCCTAATGTAGGAGAAAGTGGGGAACTGAATATACCAACCTCTAATCGGTCTGATAACACTTTGTACCTCCTACAACAATCTTTTGGCTTTGTCACCTTCCATAATTCTAACTAGCTTCATAGATAAAACATCATTAACTCTTTTGTAATTCTATTTGTATCCATGGATAGTGATTTGGGGTAAATGAGCATATATTAAACTATTTCCTACTTCTCTGCCCAGAGTACCAATCTTCTTCAACCCTTGTTTACTTCCCCTTATGGCGTAGGAATAGATCACATATGAGGACATATAAAAATATCTAGTTTTTGGAAATGTAGTTATCTATTCATACAATTTGTCACTAATAAACTTTCCCATATTCATTTGCATAGGATTACTCATTAGTCTGGATATTATCACAAACATCTAGTGTTCAAATTTATTGGCATCTCACAACCCAGCTATCCTGCTCAGCATGGTTATAATATCTCGAACATCTTGGTTGAACATAGACCTTAGAATTGTTTTTTTTATGTTTTGTAATTGGCTATTGGCACCATTGGGTATTCATAATTTCTCTATTGTTCTTTTCAACAATTTGATAAGTTTTGGCTTTCGCCCTTGTATGAATATTATACGTCTGGGTGAATATAGGAAGCCCAAATGTGTATATAATTCCTTTCTAGGAGAGATTTGCATAAGTTATTCCCTCCTCAATGGTTCATTAATTTGGGTCATAATGATTTATACATTCCATGACCAATTCAGGGGCTTCCATTACTGGCAAAAACTCTCCTGCTAAAAGTAAACCAATTTCTATAACATTTATGGTACATTGAGAAGCATTTTCCTGCCATACTTGAGTGTGAATTTTAACATTAGAAGACCACCCCATATGAGTATCTGTAACTACCATACCAATTGGTATTGCCTATGAACTGCAATATTTAAATTCCTCTTTTGCTCTTGTGTCAGAAGTACTCATTTTTGTTGGTGTGTTCTGCATTTTCAAATGTGTTTCTTGTGTGCAAGTTAGGGTTAAATTTAACCAAATTTATTACAATTTTATAAAAAATTCAATTTTCCTTTTGGCTAAATTAGAATAAAAAAAAATCAGCAATTCAATTTCTAAAGGGAAATACCATTTTTCAAGATTTTTATGTGTGAAAATGATTAGCATAATATCAATTATTTGAAACATACCTTGTTTTGGTTGACGATGACAATTTTTTCAGAATGGAGCTTCAAAACCTTTGGTAGTTGTGTTCTAAGTTTTTTAAAATTTACCTTTCCTTGCACACCAGTATTATTTCGTTCGTTCAATGTCCTTTGCAAATTTGCAGCATGATGCGAAGTGGAGTGTTATGAAAGTAGTTGCATGCTTAAGGTGGTGCCAAGTACGAGAGTAGTTCACCACCTTCATTAATTACCTGTTATAATGCATTAATTTCTTGAATAAAGGTGCAATCATTATGAATTAGGGTTCAAATTATGAATGCCTATATTTCTATGAGGGCTCACTACTAGAGGAGAAAGAGGGCATGACAATCTTACGTGGCACTTTGGTGTCACTTTGATTTTTGCGATGCATAAGCCATTAAGATATGTGATCAATTTGTGATCATCGGGATTAAAACTTCTTGTACCAACTTTTGAGAAGAAATACTGGGAATTGGAGTGCTTACCTCCAAGCTTCAGAGAAGATTGAAACAAAAGAAAAGACCAGGAACTAGGTTCAAGAGAGATAAAAAATAATAAAAATGATTAAAACATTGTAAAACAAAATCTCTGATTTTTGAATTCCAAATAAAGAAAATTAAATAAAAACTACTAGACTTTGATATAAGAAAATGGTACTACTGGGATTAAAAATTTTGGTTGATGACTTACCAAATGGGGCAAGGACCAACTAAAGATATAAATCAATTGATACAACTGTACAACTCTGAGATTCTAGTTTTTGATAAAATATTAAACTTCATGAAAAGACCAAAAGAATGAATCTAGGAAAGAATAAGGATAAAACAAAGAGCAAGAAAATTGAAAATGAATGCTTCATTTGAACAAACCATAGAGCAACACCAAAGCAAATGAAAATGAAAGGGAAAAAGAAAAAAAGAGGTCCACATTTTTCCAAGTAGCAAAATGGGGCATGTTGTGAGACCACACAACATAGTCTTCATAAGATATTGGATTGATATCATCGCTTTCTGACATGTGCATACATGAGTAGCTTTCAGAGGCACATCATTTGGATTTGGATTCTAGCATCACCCATTCTTTTGGAATGACTTCCCCAATCACTAGTGGATTTGTTTCTTCCTAGGGGGATACATGTTTGCAGGAAATGGATCATATTTTTTCTTCAAGCATTCATCATTGGCATGGGAGCTACTTCTTTATGGGGTGATTCATATCCTCATTTTCTCTCTCTTATCGAGGGTCCACATCTATTGTAATTTTGTGATAGAAGCAATCCTTGGGGGGTCACATTGAGTCCTCCTTCTATCCTTCTTTCACTAGTGTAGTCATTTCTTTTTCTCTCCTTTAGAGTGGATTTTTTCCCATGTGTTTCCTCCTTTTCTCTAGCTATGAGAGATTCATTTATTTCTACATGGGTACCTAATCAGGACTTTTATCCAGGACCCATCCATTCATCCATCATTGCATTCTACATCAGGGTTTTATAGCTTCTCCCTAAGTTGATCTTAAGGGGGGTGTTGGAGTAATTAGGATAATCACTTGATAATTAATTAATCATTAATTAATTATTAAGTCCCTTATTAAAATTTAGTTCACTTAAGCTAAACATAGGAGTTCTTTTTATTATTAGTTTGAACTAATTATTGGACAAGTTGTCTCATTGCATGAGATTAGAACACTTGTCACTATCTACTCAAATCCTCATCTAGGTTTTTTTCTTGCATCCTTTTATAAAGCTTGCACATTCATTGTAATAATTCAATTATAACCATTTAGTTTAAAATATTTTCACATATCAGTTCTCTTCTATATTCAATATTTTCTCTCTTGGTTGCATAGCAAATCCATCGCTTTGATCTTTCTTTTTTGATAGGATAATTGCTTGCAAGTGATTTGTGGGTGTTGTGGAGTTGAATCATCAACTTAAACATTATCACCACTACCAAACCTATCATCCTACTCATGCTACCAAGGTGTCGATACCATCACCATGTCACACTATCTCTGCTCGTGAATATTATTTCTCCACATGCCTTAATAACATACCATGTGCTAATGTTGAAATTTTTTATTCCAATTTATTTAAATTTAATTCTCAAGTTCCTTACCTAGCAACCAACATAATTAATTATATCCCCAAGAATACTTGTGATCCATAATTGATAAAATTTTACCCATATACTAGTAACCCATGATGACATCAAGTACCCATATTTTGGTAACTATCTTTAATTCTTATATCCCTAAAGTACCAAGTTTTTATAAAAAAAATTATGAAAATATCTAAATACCATGAAACATTAGCCTCCATTATCAACTAATGGAATACAAATTTTAAGGAGTAGATTTTCACTATGAACCAATGAGTGTGATTCTATTGTGTGGGAGAGAAGATCAAGGATAAAGCATCCATGTATAATTATAACCTTCTAATAAAGACCCCTTCTCTGTCAACCCCTAGTTACACTAGTGTGGTCTCATCTAGTGGGAGGGCTGAAATTAGGGGAAAACACCAAAATAATAGAAAAAAATAAGTTCTTAGAGAGTGAATCACACATTTCCTTCAACAAGCATACACCAATACATAATTATCATATCCTTTCACAACTAGTTGTTTACACAAACATAATTAACACAGGGTGTACATATATGGATCACACATGATGTCCATATTACCCTTATCCCTTAGTGGGATACCCTATATCCCATACTTGTGGTACAACACATCATTTACTGGTATCAACATATCACAATAATTTAAATTTTTATGTGTTATCACATCATGCCACATGAGTAAGACACACAAAATTTTCACTTACTCCTATATAATGTTCACTCCACACACAATTGCATAAATATAATTCTTTCTATATCTACTCATAGTGGAATCATTTGTTCATTCTAAATCACATACAACATAGTTGACTATTAATTTACTTTAGAACTAAAATTTAACTTTGCATAATGCACCACCCTTTCAACTCTACCTTGTGTCAATAGGTTTCACTAATTTAATATATCAAATAAAATATATAAGGCTAATGGTTGTTTTCTATATCTATTATAACTAAGTTCACTATGTTTTCAAGTTTTCTAGTTATATCTTCACACAACTCTTAGTTTCCAAGACAAATTACGAGGTACTACTTTTGAAATATATCATTAATTATTCTAGATTGAGTATTATAATGCATGAAATAAATACAAAAATTGTATAAATATCAAGATAAATTATTTGATACCATCTTTTACAACTCATTAGTCCTTAGATGCATATAAAGGTTTTAAATAAAGTTATATCCTAAAATAAACCATCTAACATATTTTACATTTATCTCTTCATAACCAAGTTTCATCAAGTCGTAAAATACAATCAAACACATTTAAGAAGTAGAATTCCTTGGGAAAGGTTTGATCCCTAACCAAGTTTTGATTCATATAATGACTATAAACAAGAATTTTCCATATTTTAAATACTATCAATAGAGATATCAAAATAAAATATTAATTAGATTTTAACAAGCACATTTTATTCATTTCCTTCTACATGATATTTACACACATTTAAAATTTAATCTCAAACACTCATGTTTCAAAAAATTTATCACTTTGTTCTAAATAAATAGAATATAGAGGGTAGATAATTGAAATAAATTTTCAAATATAAAGGGTAATTACTTATTCACAAATTTTTTTAATCAATCCTATATTTTTTTGTTTAAACAAATTGGGAGAAATTTCTCACTTATCTAAATTGAATATCTTATGGAATAACCAAGCGCTTATGAATCAATTAACTCATTATTTAAGCAACTATGGAGATTTTATGACTAGCTATGTTTATTCACAATTTTAATTTGTAAGGGAGACATAGAAAGCTTAAATTTTAAGGTGTTCAAGTTTTAGACATAGGGAAACTTTTAGCTTAGTGTGTAGGTTAGAGTTATACTTTATAACAAAGTCAAATGGCTCATGCATTTAAAGGAGATGACCCTATTATTTAAAAGATTGATATAGTACCTATGAAGACACTCATACTATATATAATTTAAGGGATAATAAATTATAGTGATTCACACCTTGTTAAACAAATGATGTGTTCATATTATTGAATTAGAAGATATCTACCCTAGTCAAATCATAATTCCTACATAATATCCATGTTTTCTGAATTAAAAATTTTCTCTTCCCAAGAGTCGTGGTTATATAAAGGTAAGAGGGGGAAATTATGTTAATAACATTTATAGTTGCAATAATGTTTTACTATCCAATTACATTATTTACATTTCTATAGTGTATTAATTTTAGCGTGGATTCACAAGGATAGGTCACAACCAATGAGCTAATAATATGTATTGACATAAGGGAAAATAATCATTTTTTTTGTTTATCATAATTAATATTGTTCTTCCAAGGATTTATTATGAATATTACACAAGGGTAGGAAGCTGCAATCAAAATTAATTTTCAACATAAAGTAAAATCACCAATTATTCATTCAATTTCCATTCATCAACCCAACCTATCTATCACCTAGTGACTCCCATTCCACAAAAACATACAGTAAATAAGAACCAAATTATTCCTAAAGTTTCTCATGTTGCAAACCAAGTTCTAATACAAAATTTCATGCACAAAAATAAACCAAAAGAAATAACCTAAATAATTTTTTTAGACATATTGTTCATGTATGCGCACCTTTACTATGTGCAACATGTGATGAATCTCCTATGTGGTACCACCTTTTGTGTTAGAGTGGAAAAAATGAAGCATTTGAGGGAGCACAACATGGTTGTGAGTGAAGGATTACAATTCAACAAACAACACATAATCCTTTCCAACAATTCAACTTAGACAATAATAGGACTCTACTCATGTCTAAGATTTAACCTTAAGGACTTATAATGTAGCATTGAAAATTAAGTTCAACCTCATAACATTAGCATTAGATATTTTGTAGCATTGAAAATTATCACCCTTGATAATTTCACACTATTTTTTTCTCCCTCTTTAATTACTAGACCTAATTGAACCCCTAATTTCCTAAATTGTGCATTCCATGGCCCAATTTCAACAATTATCAATAAATTGCAAGTGGAAAATAAATGCATTCATCTAATACTTTGTCCCTAACACCTTAATTTTTAGAAAATAGGTATAGGACATAAACACCCTATGGAAAATGAGTCCCATTATGATGAATGAGTCCCTTTTGGACCATGTAAATTCCCCCTATTTTGTTTGGATCCAAATTCAAATATGTCAGTTGGGATACTTTATTATTTACAATTTAGGTATCCAAAGTTGGCTATCAGGATTTAATTTGC
Source organism: Sequoia sempervirens (assembly GCA_007258455.2). Classification (NCBI taxonomy): domain Eukaryota; kingdom Viridiplantae; phylum Streptophyta; class Pinopsida; order Cupressales; family Cupressaceae; genus Sequoia; species Sequoia sempervirens. The sequence continues at coordinate 653,558,262 of VDFB02271358.1, forward strand.
TGAAATTAGAATACATGCATATAAATACCTAGTTGTTGCATCATTTGAAATCCATCTAGCACTAATAAGGAGAATCTAGGAAATCATTGGAGAAATTATAGTCAAGAGCATTATCAAGAAAGTTGAGAGTAAAATTTCAATGATTATTGCAGCAATTCAATATCCAAGTATCATGTCAAATCATATGTGATTTCATGTATGCTAATGTTATCATTATTTGTGAAGGCTAACCCTTTTGTAGGTCTTCAAGAAGTTCAAAAAAATAAAGCAAGAAAGATCCAAAATTTGAGGAGATGTGCATGACTTAAGTACTTCAGGGAACCCATTGAAGGGTGGTGAGTTGTAACACTTTGTTGATTCACCATTGCTTCCTATCATTAATCTATTTATCATTGATACTACCATTGTGGAAGTGGAAAAACCAACACAATGTTTGACCAAGGCAAACCCCTAAATGACACAACCTTTCCTCTCCCTTTGAATGTACAAGTTTTAGGTTTGAAGAAGATTGGAGGAATATTGAAGATCCACTTTCTATTGTTGAATTCAAAACCTTGCACCTTGACAACTTGTGTCACCAAAAAATGCATAATTGACATTTTTACGCTCACTTGAGTCTTTCTAATGGAATTTGGCTTGATTTTTCTTGGGTTTAATGTTGTAATGTGGCTTAAACATTCACATTAGGTCCTAAACATTCAAATTATGATGTCTTTTGAAGGTGTTGTGAAGTGTTGTAAAACATTTCTACACTTTTCTAGACTCTATTCATTACAATTCACCTAAAAATCACCTTTTCATCAATTATTAAGTCCTATTTTGAAGTGTTGTAAAGTCTTGTAACAAGATTTCACACTTTTCTAGGCTTAATTTCACTATTTACACCTTTCTTATGACCCCTTAAGGTACTTCCCAACTATTTTCTAGTTTTTTTTTAGAACATTCCCGTTGGACAACTTTTAATGCCTTGAAATTCCTGACACCCACTTAATTTTCTTAAGTGGGACTAAGTCGCCAATAGGGGCGACTTAGTCCTTTTTGGCACAAAACTCAAAATAATTTTAAACTTCTAGCAGGAATTTGTCCTCTAACCCTTGACGTCGGCCTGTGATGTGTTACTTTTGGGAAATTTTAATAAAATTAGGTATAAATAAGTGTTTTTCTCCTCATTTTACATCTCCTAATTTCATTCAAGCAATCTCCTACAATCTTCTCTCTCAATTCACAAGAATTCATTAAGCAATCAAGCATTATCAAGTCAATCTATTGGAGCACTTCATTGCATATCTCCAGATTTTGAGCATCAAAGGTGTGGTAAGTTTATGACATTTGCATGTTATCTATTTATCATAATCCTTTCATTTCATTTCATTGTTTAGGGTTTGATTACCAAAGTGGGGTTTGACCAACGCAAACCCCTATTCTCTAACCCTCAACCATTTCCCCCTATTGCCTATGTGTTTGTAGACTTTTGTATACAAATTTATCAAGCAATTAGGTTTTGAAAGGTGGTCAACAAGTCTACAAATTCAATCAAGTCATCACAGCCCTAGTTCAAGCTTGGAGAGGCTTTCTACCCTATTTTCTATAGAATCAAGTACAAACACTTGTCAGGAAAGAAAGTGCAGACCCGAGACTTTCAGATTCTATCCTGAATTCCCAAAGATTTGTAGGACTAAGTCACCACTAGTGGAAAATTAGTCCCGCTTCTGGGCCTAAAAACTAATTTTGGCATTCCTAGATACCCATTTAGTAGATTCCTGTTTCGCCAAAGTTTCCCGAAATTGGGACTAAGTTGCCCCACCTGGCATAAGTGTCCCAATCAGCATTTTTATTCAATTTTCCAGGATTCTAGAGTCTACCAACATCAAATTTCTAATTCTAGGTGCACCTCTTTTATTCTATTATGTTATTTCATCATTTAGTTGCACTTTTAGGCATTTCTACATATCACACTGTGTTTTCAAACAAGTTCATTTTTCTAAGTTTTACATCATTAGATCATTTCAATTTCAAATTAGAGCATTAAGAAATATTAATTAGTCATAATAAATTTCATGAACATAGACTTTGAGTGCAAACCCTTGCATTTTGGGACCCCTTTCAATCTCCTTTCTCCTTTTAGGTGAAAAACCCTAGGAGGAGCAAAGCATTGTGAGGGAAAACCAAAATCACCATTTACATTTTGGTGAACTCAACCTTTGAGCATATTCCTTTATGATTTGAAAATTTCATCCTAGGTTTCATTTGCATTGCATCTTGGATTAATTGCATCCTAGGGTTTTAACATTGCATTAGTGAAAAGCTCACTTAGATTGCATTAGTGCATCATTTTTACATTACAAAACACAAAAATTCTGCATTTACATACTGCAATTCCATTTGTGTATATGAAAGAAATATAATTGCATTTAAAAATTCTAAAAAACCACAAAAAAATCATCAGTGGGACTAAATCACCACCTTGGGTGACTTCATCCTTTTGCATATTTTGCACTACATTATTTGATAATTTCTGGGTATTTTCTGTACTTCTGCTTTCTGGTATTGCATCTTTGTTTCAGTTTATAGAATTACTGCTTTTCACATTTTAGTTTCCCTAGATTGCATTTCCTTTTCCTCCACCTTATCTTTTGTGATACTTGTATGAGTGTTTGGTGCCCCATTGATAATACTTTAGTGAGACAAAGTTCTAGACTCATGGCTTCTTGCAATAGCACTTTCATTGTGGAACTTGGGATCTCAAGAGCTCCTACTCCTAGTATGGACAATGGTGCATTAGGCATGGATACTCCCACTCACATGCCTTCACCTTCCCATCCTATGCATGTTGACACACAAACTAGTGTCATTCTGCAAGACAAGGTGATTAGAATTCATGAAGATTTTTCACATTTACAACAAGACTTGTCCTTTGAACACATTTCCACAACTGCCATACCTATAATTGAAAACCTTCATCGTTTGATTGAAAGTGATGATGGATTACAAGTTATGAAAAGAATTGTTGAGATATATATAATAAACATGCTCTTGCTACTTCCTAATCTGCAAACACTATTGTGGGCCAAGGAGGACCTCACATTCTTGCCCCTTCAACCATAGCATCCATACCCACTTATACCACTCCTTAGGTTACAACAACTATTGAACAGGTTAGTCATATGACTCCTTTCGTTATTCCAACTAGCATTCCTAGTTCCTTTGTGGCATCAAAAATTCCTTCTTCCACCTTCACCCCTCTTAGTGTCCCTTTCACTTCCCCTAACATTACATACACTCCATCACCATTCTCCCTTCCACCTCATACCACTTACACTGATCCCATCATTACACAACTCTTTAATACCGTTTAATCCATGCAACAACAAATCTCCACCATTAGTCAAAGTCAAAATGATCCACCTACATATCATGTTTGTAGTAGTCTATTATCCCTTGAGATCTTACACACCTAGATGCCACAACGAATTGAAATGCCTAGGTTAGAGAAATACGGAGGTAAAGGAGACCCTACTAATCATGTCAATGCTTATACAACCTTATGCAGTGACTTTGTCCTCGATGATAAGCTATTAGCTAGAAAATTTCCTAGGACCTTGAAGGACACTACATTGGAGTGGTTTTCAAACTTACCCAATCATTCAATTTGATCATTCAATGAACTTGTGGATGCTTTCATAAGTCATTTCCAAGTTCATATGACTCCTAAAAAGACAATGGCTGATTTAATGAGATGTAAACAAAACACCGATGAAAAAGTAACTAACTTCATTTCACGTTATTAGTCATTATATGCTCAAATTGATGTCAAGATTCTTGATTCACATTTTTAAAAGATTTTTATCGAAAACTTGCATAATCACCTTCAGGATAAATTAACTATGATTAAATTTCCTTCGTTCATGCATTTATGCATGACCCTTTATGACTATCACAACTCAATTTCTACTCGTGATTCAAAGTCCACTTCTAACCGAGCTAAGAAGTCTGAGAAAAACAATCAAAACAACACACAAAACTTTAGAAAAACAAACTGTGGATTTTTATAGTTCAATCAACCTTCTCCACAACCAACCCAACCAGTTCCAAATCAAGTGGTAGCTATTCAAGCAATGGTGCCTTATACCTATGGGGACCCGAAGAGACAATTTACCCCCTTACCTGATACTCTCCATAACACGATGAACCAATTGTTCCAACAACAAATGATCACTTTTCCTACTGTTAAACCAATTGATACCACCAATCCTTTACCACCTACCTTTAAACAAAATGCTTATTGTCATTTTCATTGCCAAAATGGACATGACACTGAACAATGTAAACATTTCAAACACTTACTTCAAGACCTCATTGATTCAGGTCGTCTATCCATTGTAGGTGTCAATGATCAAGGAAATAAGTCTATTGCACCCCCTAACCAGAATTTACAAATTTTTACCAATCCCATGCATAAACACAATATTTCATTTGTCAAGGCTAGTGAACCTTGAAACCCTCAGGTGATGAAAATTGATACAAATAATGAACCTAATATTACTCCAAATGTTACGCAAGTTAATCCCATGGATGAAATTTTGGGTGTGATAGATGTTATCCCTCGTAACGGCCCAACCAACAAATCTCTTGATATTACATTTTCTTCTCATGATATACTTAAAAAGCTTCTTGATAATCATCTTTACATAGCCAGACGAATCTATGATAAGCCTACTAATGGAATATTAATAGATCCTACCTATGGTGAGAATGTGATCAGGGAAGAGTTTCTCATATTACACGATCTATATCAAGATAATTATAACAAACCAACTGCATGGATTAAAACACATACTAGTTTTGCATACCCTATGATTGGATCGATCCTACT
>VDFB02271358.1:653563234-653680336 GCA_007258455.2 Sequoia sempervirens
TGATGAATCTCCTATGTGGTACCACCTTTTGTGTTAGAGTGGAAAAAATGAAGCATGTGAGGGAGCACAACATGGTTGTGAGTGAAGGATTACAATTCAACAAACAACACATAATCCTTTCCAACAATTCAACTTAGACAATAATAGGACTCTACTCATGTCTAAGATTTAACCTTAAGGACTTATAATGTAGCATTGAAAATTAAGTTCAACCTCATAACATTAGCATTAGATATTTTGTAGCATTGAAAATTATCACCCTTGATAATTTCACACTATTTTTTTCTCCCTCTTTAATTACTAGACCTAATTGAACCCCTAATTTCCTAAATTGTGCATTCCATGGCCCAATTTCAACAATTATCAATAAATTGCAAGTGGAAAATAAATGCATTCATCTAATACTTTGTCCCTAACACCTTAATTTTTAGAAAATAGGTATAGGACATAAACACCCTATGGAAAATGAGTCCCATTATGATGAATGAGTCCCTTTTGGACCATGTAAATTCTCCCTATTTTGTTTGGATCCAAATTCAAATATGTCAGTTGGGATACTTTATTATTTACAATTTAGGTATCCAAAGTTGGCTATCAGGATTTAATTTGCTGAAATTAGAATACATGCATATAAATACCTAGTTGTTGCATCATTTGAAATCCATCTAGCACTAATAAGGAGAATCTAGGAAATCATTGGAGAAATTATAGTCAAGAGCATTATCAAGAAAGTTGAGAGTAAAATTTCAATGATTATTGCAGCAATTCAATATCCAAGTATCATGTCAAATCATATGTGATTTCATGTATGCTAATGTTATCATTATTTGTGAAGGCTAACCCTTTTGTAGGTCTTCAAGAAGTTCAAAAAAATAAAGCAAGAAAGATCCAAAATTTGAGGAGATGTGCATGACTTAAGTACTTCAGGGAACCCATTGAAGGGTGGTGAGTTGTAACACTTTGTTGATTCACCATTGCTTCCTATCATTAATCTATTTATCATTGATACTACCATTGTGGAAGTGGAAAAACCAACACAATGTTTGACCAAGGCAAACCCCTAAATGACACAACCTTTCCTCTCCCTTTGAATGTACAAGTTTTAGGTTTGAAGAAGATTGGAGGAATATTGAAGATCCACTTTCTATTGTTGAATTCAAAACCTTGCACCTTGACAACTTGTGTCACCAAAAAATGCATAATTGACATTTTTACGCTCACTTGAGTCTTTCTAATGGAATTTGGCTTGATTTTTCTTGGGTTTAATGTTGTAATGTGGCTTAAACATTCACATTAGGTCCTAAACATTCAAATTATGATGTCTTTTGAAGGTGTTGTGAAGTGTTGTAAAACATTTCTACACTTTTCTAGACTCTATTCATTACAATTCACCTAAAAATCACCTTTTCATCAATTATTAAGTCCTATTTTGAAGTGTTGTAAAGTCTTGTAACAAGATTTCACACTTTTCTAGGCTTAATTTCACTATTTACACCTTTCTTATGACCCCTTAAGGTACTTCCCAACTATTTTCAAGTTTTTTTTTTAGAACATTCCCGTTGGAAAACTTTTAATGCCTTGAAATTCCCGACACCCACTTAATTTTTCTTAAGTGGGACTAAAGTCATAGGGGCGGCACCAAGTCCTTTTAACACAAAACTCAAAATAATTTTAACTTCATGAGGAATTTGTCCTCCTAACCCTTGGCGAAATTCGACTGTGATGTGTGTACTTTTAGGTACAATAAAATTAGGTGCTGAAATAAGTGTTTTCTGCCACTCATTTTGCATCTCTAATTTTCGTTTCAGCAATCTCTACAATCTTCCCTTTCCTCCTCATTCACCAAAATTCATTAATGATCTAAACATTATCAAGTCAATCTATTGGAACGCTTGTTTGCATATCCTGGGATTTTAGGAGCATCAAGGTCTTCGGTAAGTTTATGACATTTTCATGTTATCTATTTATCATAATCCTTTCATTTCATTTCATTGTTTAGGGTTTGATTACCAAAGTGGGGTTTGACCAACGCAAACCCCTATTCTCTAACCCTCAACCATTTCCCCCTATTGCCTATGTGTTTGTAGACTTTTGTATACAAATTTATCAAGCAATTAGGTTTTGAAAGGTGGTCAAAACAAGTCCTAGAATTTCAATCAAGTCATCACAGCCCTAGTTTAAACTTGGAGGCTTTCTACCCTATTTCTATAGAATCAAGTACAAACACTTGTCAGGAAAGAAAGTGCAGACCCGAGACTTTCAGATTCTATCCTGAATTCCCAAAGATTTGTAGGACTAAGTCACCACTAGTGGAAAATTAGTCCCGCTTCTGGGCCTAAAAACTAATTTTGGCATTCCTAGATACCCATTTAGTAGATTCCTGTTTCGCCAAAGTTTCCCGAAATTGGGACTAAGTTGCCCCACCTGGCATAAGTGTCCCAATCAGCATTTTTATTCAATTTTCCAGGATTCTAGAGTCTACCAACATCAAATTTCTAATTCTAGGTGCACCTCTTTTATTCTATTATGTTATTTCATCATTTAGTTGCACTTTTAGGCATTTCTACATATCACACTGTGTTTTCAAACAAGTTCATTTTTCTAAGTTTTACATCATTAGATCATTTCAATTTCAAATTAGAGCATTAAGAAATATTAATTAGTCATAATAAATTTCATGAACATAGACTTTGAGTGCAAACCCTTGCATTTTGGGACCCCTTTCAATCTCCTTTCTCCTTTTAGGTGAAAAACCCTAGGAGGAGCAAAGCATTGTGAGGGAAAACCAAAATCACCATTTACATTTTGGTGAACTCAACCTTTGAGCATATTCCTTTATGATTTGAAAATTTCATCCTAGGTTTCATTTGCATTGCATCTTGGATTAATTGCATCCTAGGGTTTTAACATTGCATTAGTGAAAAGCTCACTTAGATTGCATTAGTGCATCATTTTTACATTACAAAACACAAAAATTCTGCATTTACATACTGCAATTCCATTTGTGTATATGAAAGAAATATAATTGCATTTAAAAATTCTAAAAAACCACAAAAAAATCATCAGTGGGACTAAATCACCACCTTGGGTGACTTCATCCTTTTGCATATTTTGCACTACATTATTTGATAATTTCTGGGTATTTTCTGTACTTCTGCTTTCTGGTATTGCATCTTTGTTTCAGTTTATAGAATTACTGCTTTTCACATTTTAGTTTCCCTAGATTGCATTTCCTTTTCCTCCACCTTATCTTTTGTGATACTTGTATGAGTGTTTGGTGCCCCATTGATAATACTTTAGTGAGACAAAGTTCTAGACTCATGGCTTCTTGCAATAGCACTTTCATTGTGGAACTTGGGATCTCAAGAGCTCCTACTCCTAGTATGGACAATGGTGCATTAGGCATGGATACTCCCACTCACATGCCTTCACCTTCCCATCCTATGCATGTTGACACACAAACTAGTGTCATTCTGCAAGACAAGGTGATTAGAATTCATGAAGATTTTTCACATTTACAACAAGACTTGTCCTTTGAACACATTTCCACAACTGCCATACCTATAATTGAAAACCTTCATCGTTTGATTGAAAGTGATGATGGATTACAAGTTATGAAAAGAATTGTTGAGATATATATAATAAACATGCTCTTGCTACTTCCTAATCTGCAAACACTATTGTGGGCCAAGGAGGACCTCACATTCTTGCCCCTTCAACCATAGCATCCATACCCACTTATACCACTCCTTAGGTTACAACAACTATTGAACAGGTTAGTCATATGACTCCTTTCGTTATTCCAACTAGCATTCCTAGTTCCTTTGTGGCATCAAAAATTCCTTCTTCCACCTTCACCCCTCTTAGTGTCCCTTTCACTTCCCCTAACATTACATACACTCCATCACCATTCTCCCTTCCACCTCATACCACTTACACTGATCCCATCATTACACAACTCTTTAATACCGTTTAATCCATGCAACAACAAATCTCCACCATTAGTCAAAGTCAAAATGATCCACCTACATATCATGTTTGTAGTAGTCTATTATCCCTTGAGATCTTACACACCTAGATGCCACAACGAATTGAAATGCCTAGGTTAGAGAAATACGGAGGTAAAGGAGACCCTACTAATCATGTCAATGCTTATACAACCTTATGCAGTGACTTTGTCCTCGATGATAAGCTATTAGCTAGAAAATTTCCTAGGACCTTGAAGGACACTACATTGGAGTGGTTTTCAAACTTACCCAATCATTCAATTTGATCATTCAATGAACTTGTGGATGCTTTCATAAGTCATTTCCAAGTTCATATGACTCCTAAAAAGACAATGGCTGATTTAATGAGATGTAAACAAAACACCGATGAAAAAGTAACTAACTTCATTTCACGTTATTAGTCATTATATGCTCAAATTGATGTCAAGATTCTTGATTCACATTTTTAAAAGATTTTTATCGAAAACTTGCATAATCACCTTCAGGATAAATTAACTATGATTAAATTTCCTTCGTTCATGCATTTATGCATGACCCTTTATGACTATCACAACTCAATTTCTACTCGTGATTCAAAGTCCACTTCTAACCGAGCTAAGAAGTCTGAGAAAAACAATCAAAACAACACACAAAACTTTAGAAAAACAAACTGTGGATTTTTATAGTTCAATCAACCTTCTCCACAACCAACCCAACCAGTTCCAAATCAAGTGGTAGCTATTCAAGCAATGGTGCCTTATACCTATGGGGACCCGAAGAGACAATTTACCCCCTTACCTGATACTCTCCATAACACGATGAACCAATTGTTCCAACAACAAATGATCACTTTTCCTACTGTTAAACCAATTGATACCACCAATCCTTTACCACCTACCTTTAAACAAAATGCTTATTGTCATTTTCATTGCCAAAATGGACATGACACTGAACAATGTAAACATTTCAAACACTTACTTCAAGACCTCATTGATTCAGGTCGTCTATCCATTGTAGGTGTCAATGATCAAGGAAATAAGTCTATTGCACCCCCTAACCAGAATTTACAAATTTTTACCAATCCCATGCATAAACACAATATTTCATTTGTCAAGGCTAGTGAACCTTGAAACCCTCAGGTGATGAAAATTGATACAAATAATGAACCTAATATTACTCCAAATGTTACGCAAGTTAATCCCATGGATGAAATTTTGGGTGTGATAGATGTTATCCCTCGTAACGGCCCAACCAACAAATCTCTTGATATTACATTTTCTTCTCATGATATACTTAAAAAGCTTCTTGATAATCATCTTTACATAGCCAGACGAATCTATGATAAGCCTACTAATGGAATATTAATAGATCCTACCTATGGTGAGAATGTGATCAGGGAAGAGTTTCTCATATTACACGATCTATATCAAGATAATTATAACAAACCAACTGCATGGATTAAAACACATACTAGTTTTGCATACCCTATGATTGGATCGATCCTACTCCCTTTATAGATAGGACCCAAAACTTTGGATGTAACATTTTCTATTATTCCACAATCAGACCAATTTCGCCTATGGCTAGGTCATCCTTGGCTCTACTTGATGAAAGTGGTCCCCTCCATTGTTCACAAATGTTTGAAGTTTCTGCATGACAATGAAATATTTACCATACACCATAGTAGCTTTAATCCATTATCCTCTAAAGGTAATTTTTCCTTAGAATCCTTTTGTCCTAAACCTATGGAACCCATCACCCCCCGTAAAGATTTATTTTTCATAGCCTATCAAAAGTTCAAAGCCAAACGAATAGCTGAATTGTCTCTTCGTAACATGTCCTCATCCACTTCCACTCCTCCTATCCTAGATGAAACCATGTTTTAGCCTGAGTCCGAAATTGAACAAACAATACAAACTCATGAGCACCCAACCATAGACACTTCCCCTCCATCGTTTAAATTCCCAAGAGAAAATGAAACAAATCTCATCATGCTTCCCCACATTAAACAAGTGTATAAAGATAAAGAGAAAGTGATTGAACCATCTTCTTTGGTTTCTTCCATTCTTCCCCCAGAAGAAAAGGAACCTATGGTGGATCAACCCACTCCTACACCTCAACAAATTCAAAATAAAATTAAACGCAACCGTGGTGCTATGGAATGTAGGCGTCGTCGTCGTCTCCTTGCTCGTTAGTCTCAAATGGAAGAAAATAAAGAAAACCAACCTCCACCTTTGACCAAAGTAATAGATGATCACCCACTTCCTCATGACCTACCACAAGATACTAATCCAACAACCACAACTTTTGATACATCCTTCCTTGGTAATAACCCTTCATCCTCCTATTGTAATCAATCTTGATGATGATGATGATGAAGAGATCACAAAAATAGATGAAGAAGTACATAACAATTTAAAATCTTTATTTTCATCTACCATGAGCTTAAATGATAAATCTTCTATACCAAGTGAAGAGCCTGGTAGCTCTCTTAGTTCGACACTTGTGATTCTTCCTTTGGACAATCAACCACCCTCACAATACACTGAACATGATTGGGAGGTAGATGAATTGTTAGATGGTTGACTTGCATTTTCCTTACTAGCCTTTTATATTCATTTTTCCTTTTTTATTTTTCACATTTTTCTTTTTTTTATGTGCATATCATGTTCCCTCGTAATGTGCATTTGATGTTCTCTCTCTCTTTGTGCACTTCCTCTACTTGTACCTTTATTCTTCTATATGTTGTGCTTTTTCCTTTGAGACGCCCTATGTCTTCTCCATGTTGACCCAAAAGGTCCTTTTTATTTTACTTTTTTTTTGTGTTCTCCTTTTGGGGATGACGCAAAGCATAGAGACACCCTGTCTCTTCCATGTTGACCCAAAATGTCCTTTTTCTTTTTTCCTTTTTTTTTGTTTTCTATTTGGGGATGACGCAAGGCATTGAGACCAAAATGTCTCCTTCATGTTGATCCAAAATAATTTTCTTTTCATTCACCTTTTCATTTTCCTTTTTTTTTTGTTTTTTTTTTGGGGACAATGCAAGGCATTGAGACCACAATATCTCTTCCATGTTGACCCAAAAATGGACTTTGTTTTTCTTTTGTTTTTGCTCTCTTCGTGTCATTATTCTAGTTCTATGTGCTTTGGGGAATGCTGACAGTTATGAGATTTTTAACAAAAACATTGTAGCAATGAACATACTAACCCCAAATCCATAGATCCCTTATGTGTTTGGTGTGTTCCTTTCTAGGGGGAAACCTCCTTTTCTTTTATTTTTCTTTTTACATGAATCAACCTAACTTAGAAACATATGACTTGGCATAGGGCTTTCCAAGTTGGCTCTCATGTCTTGTTTTCTTTTTGCATTTCTCCTTTGCTACTTTAAATTAATTTTTCATAGAACAGTGTCTAGCAATTCCTTTAAAGTGGGGGCATACATTGGCACAATTTCATTTTCATTTTTGGTTCTTAGTGCAGCCTTATCACTTTGTACGATGCGTTTGTCACTTTTTGGATGACATTGGGTGTGATGTCCTTCATAAGTGTGATCTATCTTAGCATATTACATTCCTCTTAGTGGCCTGATGCGACGCACTACATCCCCTAAGTTGTGAATATTTTTTTCTTTGATTGGTCCTCTCTTGGAAACATTAGACACAATGTTCCCTAAGTGGCATACCTTGCATGAACTTAACAAGATTCCTTTGACCACCTTTTACGTTTTACATTTTTGCATTTTAACTTTTTCATTTTTACCACCTTGCATAATGCAACTTGCATGCCTATGGTACCCTTGCATTTGTTCATGAGTTCTGAGCATACGAAGCTTTGCTTGTCTCATGAAGCATGAACCAAAATTTTTCCTTGTGGCACCTCATTAAAGTTATCAAGAGGTATAACTTTAATATGGTTGAGCAAGAAGCCCACTCAGTGGCATGAATTTCCCCATAGCCACCTATGTGTTTATGAGTGCATACCAACTAGCATATGTATCTACCCTTTTGGGATTTCTCACCTCACAAACAACCAAAACTTCTATGCCCCCAAAGCAAGTATACTTGGGACTTCTCACCCAACAGAAAATCATAAGTTTCATCACCGCAAAGTGAGTTCACATTTCTTGTTTCAAACAACCAGCCTAAATCTAATCCACAATGAGTTGGATAGGTGATCAAAGCTTTTATTTCTCTTCTTCATCATATGTGTTCCTTTGTCCTTATGTTTGGTTTGCTATGAGACCTTAGTCCTAGGGGCTTGATCATCCCTCTTAATTATTGTTGTTTCATCTTACCAACATGAGTGCATTAGGATCCCTCTCGATATGGATGTTGGGCTACTTTAGAGAGATTTTGAAGCAAGTTCATCCTTTCACTCAAGTGGGGGCTTAATGTGTCGCCAAAAAATGTATAGTTGACATTTTTACAATCGCTTGAGTCTTTCTAATGGACTTTGGCTTGATTTTGTTTGGGGTTTAATGTTGTAATGTGGCTTAAACATTCACATTAAGTCTTAAACATTCAAATTATGACATCTTGTGAAGGTGTTGTAAAACATTTCTACACTTTTCTAGACTCTATTCATTACAATTCACCTAAAAATCACCTTTTCATCACTTATTAAGTCCTATTTTGAAGTGTTGTAAAGTCTTGTAACAAGATTTCACACTTTTCTAGGCTTAATTTCACTATTTACACCTTTCTTATGACCCCTTAAGGTACTTCCCAACTATTTTCAAGTTTTTTTTTTAGAACATTCCCGTTGGAAAACTTTTAATGCCTTGAAATTCCCGACACCCACTTAATTTGCTTAAGTGGGACTAAGTCACCAATAGGGGTGACTTAGTCCTTTTTGGCACAAAACTCAAAAATATTTTAAAATTCTAGCAGGAATTTGTCCTCTAACCCATGAGGTTGGCCTATGATGTGTTATTTTTAGGAAATTTTAATAAAATTAGGTATAAATAAGTGTTTTTCTCCTCATTTTACATCTAATTTCATTCAAGCAATCTCCTACAATCTTCTCTCTCAATTCACAAGCATTCATTAAGCAATCAAGCATTATCAAGTCAATATATTGGAGCACTTCATTGCATATCTGCATATTTTGAGCATCAAAGGTGTGGTAAGTTTATGAAATTTGCATGTTATCCATTTATCATACTCCTTTAATTCCATTTCAATGTTTAGGGTTTGATTACCAAAGTGGGGTTTGACTAAGGTAAACCCCTATTCTCTAACCCTCAGCCATTTTTCCCCTATTGCATGTGTGTTTGCAGACTTTTATATGTAGATTTATCAAGAAATTTGGTGTTGAAAGGTGGTCAAAAAGTCTACAAATTCAATCAAGTCAACATAGCCCTAGTTCAAGCTTGGAGAGGCTTTCTACCCCATTTTCTGCAGAATCAAGTACAAAAACATGTTAGAAAAGAAAGTGCAGACCTGAGACTTCTAGATTCTGTCCTGAATTCCCCAAGATTTGCAAGAGGACTAAGTAACCACTAGTGGTGAATTATTCCCACTTCTAGGCTTGAAAATTGATTTTGACATTCTTGGATACCCATTTAGTAGATTCTTGTTTCGATAAAGTTTCTCGAAGCTGGGACTAAGTCACCCCACCTGGTGTAAGTGTCCTAGTCAAAATTTTTAGTCAATTTTCTAGGATTCCATAGTCCACCAACATCAAATTTCTAATTCCAGGTGCACCTCTTTCATTTTGTTCTATTATTTCATCATTTAGTTGCACTTTTAGGCATTTCTGGATATCACACTATGTTTACAAACAAGTTCATTTTTTTGTTTTACATCATTAGATCATTTCAATTTCAAATCAGAGCATTAGGCCATCTTAATTAGGCATAATAAATTTCATGAACATAGACTTTGAGTGTAAACCCTTTTATTTTGGGACCCCTTTCAATCTCCTTTCTCCTTTTAGGTGAAAAACCCTAGGAGGAGCAAAGCATTATGAGGGCAAACCAAAATCACCATTTACACAACTCACAAAAACTCACTACAGAAACATCCGATAGTAGTCCAATAAATTTGTAGGCGGAATCAAGAAGCTTTGACCCAATACTAGAGGACTGCAAACATAGAACTGGAATATCTCTACAAGGACATAGATGCCCTATGTATAATTAGTCCTCCTATTATGAATAATTGCAAATTTACATGATAGGTGCAAAAAAATCCTCCTTTTATAGATATGCTAGTGAATTTCTATTACAATTTCTTAGTTGTCAAATTCTCGTAGTTTCATATTAGGGCACATAGTTTAATTAGGTTGATTAAGGAAAATCAATTCCAATAAATTTCCAAGGCTCAAAAATAATTAGATCCAAGTTTTATTAACTCACCTTCATGGTTGAAAGTCAACCTAATCACCTTATTTATTTGTATCGTAATGATCCCTTGAAAAGGGAAATTTATCCTAGGTTCCTTGCATTAGACTTAGGATCACCTTTTTCAATGTTTCATTTTGGTGAACCTGACATGTTAACATTGTATACCTCTTCAAATCTGAAGCAATTGAACCTAGATCTATGTTTTCTATTGCATTATTCATTTAGGGTTTCATTTTTGCATCATAAAAAGGAATAACAATTCAAAAAATTGCATAGCATATTAAATCATAGGTTACAATAGGATTAGTTTCAATCATTTAGGTAAAATCTACATTCAAAATTATATTCAAAATTGTCATTTGTTGAAGAATTGTTACACATTTGCATTTGAGCTACATTGTCATAAATTGAGAAATGTTTTGGAAAAATATTCACTATCAACACCTGTTTGCACATAGATATAGAACCCTTAAGTAGTCTAATAAACAATTAAACTTTCAATTTTCTAAAAATCTATCTAGGGCACAAACACCCTTGGGCAGCTTCTTCCTGTTATTTTTAGCTCAATTTTTTTTCTTAGATTTTTATTTTTGTGTTCTTATCCTATTTCTACTTGTTGATTTCTGATTTGGAATTCTTAATAAAGTGTCATTGCATAAAGGTATCATTTTACTTAATTTGTTGAAAATTTGTAGTCATTAGGTCATTGAAATATAAAAATTTTCATTGCATCCATTTAGGCATCTTTCATATAGCTCAAAAAGTGAAAAATTGGATTATTTTATTTCAAAATTACATCAAAATCATCATTTTTCAGATTTTGGAATCTTAGAATCAATCAATTGTTGCATTTTAGATCTATAAATTGTATTCAAAATTATCTTTTATTTTTCAAAATTTTTTAACATTGTTGCACACTTGCATTTTGAATCACATTGGCATAAATTGAGCAAATTCTAGAAAAATATTCACTTCCATACCTATTCGCACACAAACCCAGAATACTTAAACAACATCATACATAGCCAAACTTTCAATTTTATGAAACCCTATCCAGGACATAGATTCCCTTGGGAGGCTTTGCCCTCTTGCTATTTCTGACTCAATTTTTTGTAACAGAGCTCTCTTAGTGTCCTCTATCTAGATCTGATATCTATTTTTGAATGCCATATTTGACCTATATAATTTTGATCATTTGATCCATATGGTAAGTAATAACATGTTTCCTTTTCAAAGATGTGTTTTTGATATGGTAATGCATGGATTGTATAATTATAATCTCTCTACTTATGAGTATGTAATAACCCATTCCAAATTATTACTTAATTAATATTATTGTAAATGACACATGAAAATACTCCAAATTAAAAAGACATAACTAGTGGCTAAAGTCAATCATAGCTACACATGTAATTTTAAAATGAGTCAAAGATTCTTATATTCACTTCAAAATTCAAATTAAAATATCAAGTTTTACTTGGATCCTAAGGCCACAATGTCATTACATGGGACATTTCCCATCAAGTACATGAATGAATTACATCAAGTTAAATCATAGACTATAATAGTTTGGTGAACAACTATGGTTCTTCTTCAACACTCGCCTCCATTGGTGGACAAGAACATGGTTAAAGTTCTTTACCACCCAACCATGAAGCTTAATCTTCCCCGATATTCTTTAGACTCGAAGAATGCCCGACCCTGCACAAAAATTTTAACAAGAGAATAATCTGCAAGGTGGAATCTAGTGCATTCCCATACATCAACATGAAATTTCTATCTATAAGTTAGAAAATAAAGTGCAAGATCTATGCTAGGAATGAAAAAGAGTGAAATCACACATTTCATTCATATAGACATAATGAGCTACATTTCTTGGCCAAGCATAATAAGTGTGTTGCAACAATAAAAAACAATAGGTTATGGTAAAGAAAATCTATACTCTCTGAACTCCATTTTGAAACCCATCCCAGAAGGTAACTTTCTACTATACATCTCATAATAGCTATCTACCCTCTAGCAACATCTACCCATAGGTGCTCTAGTCAACTAAGGTATCACTGTTTTGATCAAGTATTTAAAAAATTATTCCCAAATTCTTTGAAAGAAGAAACAAAATATAAATTTATACTCTAATTAGAAATCAAATTTATAATTCATAGAGTAATTCAACAATCAGTCATATAATTCTTATGAATATATCTACTTAACATCTTAAACATTTTCCTTTTAAAATGTACTAAAAACAAAAGAAGGTATGTCACAAGTATGTGTATATACATAGACGAAGTCTATGTGCATACATATATATGTGCCTACTAATATTATAGTTTGTGCATACATTTTGAAATTATCATTAACTCAGATTGCAATCTTAAAATAATATTTCAATTGATGTTACTTGTTAAGTTAAAGAAAATAGAACAAGTCTATGCTAACAGTTTCACCCATACTATTATTGCATTCTCACTACTGTGTTTGTCTAACTTTGTTGTTTATTTAAGAGCATTCATTCATTGTTTGAATAGAATAAATACTATTTCCTACTAAATAGTCATAAAACAAGTTGTTTACATATGAACATTCATTGTATATGCAAAACAAGTACTATTTCCTACTAAACGGTTGTAAATCTAGTTGTTTACATATGTACATTCTTTGTTTGAATAGAATAAGTATTTTTTCCTACTAAATAGTTATAAAACAAGCTATTCTCACATGTACATTCATTGTTTGAACAAAACAAGTACTATTTCCTACTAAATAGATATAAAACAAGTTGTTTATAGCTACAATGATAACTTAATCAACAAAACAACATCGTTTAAAAAATATTATTTGATGTCTTCATCATTACATTATTGTTTTAGACCAAACAGTTTCACTTAATGACAAAAAACATCATTTTTCAAACAGAACATTCACTGTTTCTTTAACAAAATGAGTTTTATTTCAATGAATAGAGAAATAAAAATGTTGTTTTTTAGTAGAAGTATTGTATACAACTATCTCATCTTTCATTTCAAAGAGAACAGTTTAATTTTCCTCTGAAAAATTAGGCTATTAGAATTTCCATTGTTCCATATAAATATTAATTAAAGTTCAAGAGAAATCATACAAATATTATAATGAATTGGTTTGACATACTAGTCGATTTAAACATGGCATCCATACTTAACTCTAAGATTACCAGGGTTTCCTTCTTAACATGTTCCCTTTCTAGACCATATTCAAGGCCTTCTTGGTCATTCTACAACTGACTGCCCTACATGACAGGTTCATCTTTTCCTAAACTGACCACGGGTCATGTTTCAATTTTACCCATAATCTAGTTGGGTCTGTATCACAAACAAGTTTTGACATACAGAATCTTTTGTATTCTTTTCAAGAGAATACTATAATAGATCTTAAATATCGTACCTATCATGGTTTAAGTAACTAGACCTTATCATCCATCATCTTTCCAAATCGATGGTGGCCTATATATATAACATTGATCACTACTTTAAAGAAATAAGCTCGACTGTCTTACCATTTCAGCTTAGCCAATAATGGAAGGGAGAAATAGATAAATAAAAACAAAGATGGTACATTTGAAAAATACATTTACATAGGGTTTATAACCCTTACATGGGTTTGTCATTCGAACCATACAATACTATTTAATAATGAAAACATATTCGATCAAAATATAACTCCGATCACCATAATATGGCTCACATAATCGTGTGGATAACACAACAATCACACCTTGAAAGGTTCTCAAGCCTTGGTCCACCCGATAAGGCTCTATCAAAAACACTTCTTTATAGGTAGACCATAGGCCATGTGACCACAAAAGGTGGTTGATCAAACATTATACCCAACTCAAGGCTGAACTCATAGTCAAAAGAATATATTATACTATCCCTATCAAATTTTCCTAAAAGTATAGTGACTTCCAAAATAAAGTTATTGAAATTGAATTGATTCAAAGGAATCGAATTACCTTAATGATCGAGCTTTGAATGAGGCTTGCCTTTTATTTTTTCTAATACTTTGACTTTCTCTACTTTTTTCCTTGCTATGAAATGAATCTTTCCAAAAATTTGCTATCTTTTTTCCTTTCCCTTGTTCCTTTCAAAATGGAAACAAAACACCCTTTTTTTGCATCTGGTTGGGTGTTACCTACCATAGCCATCGACCTCTATTGATTATTACCGTTATGATTCTACATGCCATGTCCATTGTGGTTTTTTCCTTAAGATTTACATACATGTATATATATGTATATATATGTTTATATATGCATTTATATACAAGTTACTTATTTTGGAATTGGTCAAAAATCCCATACACTATCATTTATAGTAAGGAACTTTAATTTTCATTTCGAGCATGTATATATAATTTATTTCTACACTAAAGAAAATAATAATTTTCTTTAATACAAATGCTCACTTTTTTTTCCTTCAAATCACAAATTTTTGAATAGAAAATATAATCTACAAACCATTCATTTTCAAACACTGAAATAATTCAAGTCATGAAATTACGTTCCCTTATATATATAATTTAGTTCAAATACAACTCATCATGCCATTGTGGTGTGTGCACCCAAATTCCAACTCTAGCTTACCGTTCGATCTAGCTAGACAATCCTACTTCAACCATGTTCTCGTCCTTCAACTTGTCACCCTACAACTACACATACTTGCACTTGGAAATTGATCAGTAACGTTCAATTCTTGGTAACATATAAAATAAATTTTCAAAATTTCACTTAATCAACATCAGTCAACTTCTTTTGTTCAATTTTTGAATATTCTAGAATCTTCATTTAATATTTATTGATTTTCTTCAATAATTCCACTTACCATATTATAATAAATATGCAATAAAATTGGATTATGACAACCTTCCACTCTTGGAAGAGAGATCGTCTTGATGTCTAGTAAGTCGAATAAAATATCATTATATCAAATTTTAAACATTCATGTCTATTTCAACATCTCATCAAAAATATTGTCTATTTCAACATCACATCAAAAATATATGTCTATTTAAACATCACATCAAAAATATATGTTTATTTCAACATCACATTAAAAATATATGTTTATTTCAACATCACATCAAAAATATATGTCTATTTCAACATCACATCAAAAATATATGTCTATTTCAACATCACATCAAAAATATATGTCTATTTCAAAAATTTCAAATAAAATTATTGATTTTCTCTTTCAAGAAAAAAAATGTGGAAAGGAGCATTCTATTTCTTCCGCATACTCCCAAGTAGCACTGTCCTCTGAGTACTTGTACCATTGGACCTTAAAATGAGAAATATCTCTGCTTTGCAACTTAACATTGCATCTATCCAGGATTCTAATGGGCTCCACTAGCACCACTCCTAGATCCTATACCTGGAAGGATTTCCAATCAAGTACATGAGTCACATCAGGATGATATGGCTTAAGCAAGGAAACATGAAACACATTATGAATTCAAGCCAAATTAGGTGGTAGAGCTAGTCTATAAGCAACTGGGTTAATCACTTCCAAGACTTCAAATGATCACACATATCTTGGGGCCAACTTGGAAGACTTTTTGAAAGAAATGGAGCTTTAATGAGGTTTAACTCTCAACAAAACTTTGTCCCCTATTGCAAATTGTCTAAGAGTTTGGTTCTTTTCGGCATAACTCTTATGTCGGTTTACTACCTCTTTCAATCTACTCAATGACCCTAATTTTTTCTTTCATTTCCTTAAGCATTTCAGGTTCTACTATGATCCTATCCTCCAGTTTATCCCAACTGATGGGGGTATGAAACTTTCGCCCATACAAGGCTTCAAATGGTTTCATTCCTAAGGATGAATGATAGGAGTTGTTGTAAGAAAACTCTACCAAAGGAAAATATTCTTCACACCTATACTATTGGTCCATACAATACATTTGGAGGTGGTATTCGAATACCTGATTCACCCTCTCTGTCTTCCCATCAATCTGAGGAGGATATCTAGAGTTGAAATTCAATTTAGTCTCCAATGCCACATTCAAGTTCATCCAAAACCTTGAGGTCATCTGTGTGTCCCTATCAAAAATTATAGTCTTTGGCACTCCATGTAAATGAAATATCTCCTCAAAAAACTTCTTAGCTAGGGTCAATGATCCATCCTTAAGGTTTCTCAAAATGAAGTGTGTAACCTTGGTCAACTTATCAATCATGACCAAGATAACATCATGCTTATTCTTGCTCAACAACAACCCCTATACAAAATCCATACTGATCACCTACCATTTATACTCAGGTATTTCATGAGGAATCAATAACTTGGCTAGGTGTGCATGCTCAACCTTAACTCACTGGCACTCCAAGCATCTAGCTACATACTCCACTACATCCTTCCTGAGTTTAGGAAAAAAATACAAAGTCTTCAACTCCATAATAATCTTGGATACACCGAGGTGTCCAAAATAAGGTGCATTGTGAATTTCTTCTAAAACCAACTTTCTCAACTCTCTAGAGTCAAGAATATACATTATTCTTTGGTACCTCAAAATACCATCCAATTTGATTTCACACCATCGAACTGATGATCCAAAGGGTTTTTTTCTAGGGCGATCTTCACTCTTTCATAGAGCTCATCCCCTGGAAGATTATGAATTACCTGTTTCCTTAAATTAGACCTTGTTGAGATCATGGTTGTCATATGTCTTTGTCTACTAAGAGAATTAGCCACTCTGTTCTCTTTCCTTTTTATTTATTCAATTGCAAAGTCATACTCGCTAAGAAATTATAACCACCTTCTCTACTGTGCATTAAAGTTTGGTTTGGTAAATATGTATCTCAACCCCAAATGGTGTGTCTTGAGTTCAAATGGTTTTCCCAAAAGTTAACGCCTCCACATCTATAAGGAATGAACTATGGCTTCCAATTCCAAATCATGAGGCATGTAGTTCACTTCGTGCTACTTGAGCTTCCTTGATTCATATGCTACCACTTGTTTGTCCTGCATTAATACTGCTCTCAATCCCTCTCTTGAAGCATTTGTGATTATTGTGAATCTCCCATTAGGATTAGGGATAGTCAGCACTGGTGTTGTCATGAGCCTCTCCTTTAGGAGTTGGAATGTCTGCTTGAATTTCTTGGTCCATTCAAATTGTGTTCCCTTCCTTTGGAGTGAGGTAATAGGAGATGCAATCTGGGAGAACCCTTGCACAAAATTCCTATAGTATCCTATGAGGCCCATGAAGCTATAGAATTTTGACACATTCTGAGGCACTGGCCATTCCACGATTTCCTTGATCTTCTCAGGGTCCATAGAGACTCCTTTAGCTGAAATGATATGTCCCAAATAGTGCACTTTGTCCTAATAGAAGGAACACTTGGGAAACTTTCTAAAGAGTTTCCTTTCTGTCAATCACTGAAAAACTATCCTCAAATGTCAATCATTCTCTTCGATAGTCATTGAGTAGACTAGGATTTCATCAATAAAGATTAGGAAAAAATCATCCAAGCAATCTCTGAATACACTATTCATAAGGTTCATAAAGGCTATTGGTGCATTAGTTAAACCAAAAGGTACCACTATGAACTCATGATGGCCATACCGATTTTTGAATGTAGTCTTCAAAATATCTTCTTCCTTAATCCTCAATTGATGGTACCT
Organism: Sequoia sempervirens; assembly: GCA_007258455.2. Lineage (NCBI taxonomy): Eukaryota > Viridiplantae > Streptophyta > Pinopsida > Cupressales > Cupressaceae > Sequoia > Sequoia sempervirens. The sequence continues at coordinate 653,581,222 of VDFB02271358.1, forward strand.
CAATCTGAGATCGATTTTGGAGAATACTGTTGCTCCCCTCATTTGATCAAAAAATTGATCAATCCTCAGAAGTGGATACCAGTTCTTGATGGTAACCTTGTTCAAAATCCAATAATCTATACATAGACACAAAGTTCCATCTTTCTTTTTTGCAAAAATAATAGTCGCTCCCCAAGGAGACACACTGGGTCTTATGAGTCCCTTGTCCATCAATTCCATTATCTGTGTCTTCAACTCATAGAGTTTGTTTTGCATGTTTTGCACACATGCCTCGCCGTAGGCAGGGACCCCCCACTTTTTTGCTCCTGACGGCTTGTTCCTTCTGGTGTTGGGTTTTTTTATCTCACCTTGCTTTGTGTGCCCCTTTCCTAGAGTCCAAGTGGGTCACATGCGTTAGAATGATCAAATTCCCCTTTACTAGATTCACCCACCTGATTTTCACTAAGTCTTTTGCTTTCACAGAAATGCCCCTGCAAGTTTCCCTTCACCCATTTTTCCAATGTCCCTCAATCCTCGCAGACCCGCAGCTATGGTTCGCTGCTCATGTTTTGCCATTGAGTAGTGACTGACACCCAAATTCCACCCACATGGTGGGATCCACACTTAGTTTCTCCATCTGAGCCTTGACCAAGCATCCAAATGAGTGGGTTTCCACATCTCACCTAACCCAGGTTCGCCATACCAATAAATCAATGCATGCCATTAATGGAAATTGGCCTATAAATACTGCTCCCTACCCTTCATTTTAACCCAAGGCATTCAAATTTGAAGAGGAGAAATAAAGTCCTCCACCCCTTTTTTTTGTTTTTTCCTTGCTCCTGCAGACTTGGTCCCTGCTCGCTTGCTTCACTCTTTCCTTCATTTTTTTGACTTTGGGGACAAGTTTCCTATGGATTTGGGATGTTTTTGTGATGCCTAAGTGAATTTCCAAGGTTTAGTTGAGTTCAAAGAAGTTGTGGAAATTTTCTTGTTGCGGGCCACCCTCCCTCTGTCGTCGTATGCAGGAATTGCCTTGCAGGCCATTGTCCCTCTGTTGCTGTCTACGGGAACTTCCTTGCAGACCGCCATACCTTTGTCATTGTCCATAGGAATTAATTTCCAGGCCACTATGTTTGGGTTTCCCTCTGCTCATTTTCATTTTTAAAAGGGCGGCAGACCCTTTAGCTTCCCCCTTCCAAATCTCTGCATTTCCAAAAAGGGTACAAAATTCAAGTTTTCATCATCTAGGGACCATAAAATGAATGTCTTCACATGCCTAAAGGGGTTTGCATCAAATTTTCCATGTGTTTAGACATTGCAAAAATTTCATTGTGAGTCGTTGTGTGCAGGTTGTCATGTGCTTATTTTCATTACAAAAGGATGATAGACCCTCTGGCTCCCACATCCCAAATTTCTGCATTTTTCAAAATGAGTCAAATCTTAAGGAAATAGGTGTTGGCACTCTTTCTACCCCTTTTCCCATGTGCTAAAATTGAAAAATCTCAAATTTACTAAGTTTAGTGAAGTTGTGGGAATTTCTATGCGGGTTGCCATCCCTCCATTGCCATCCGTGAGAACTTCCTTGCAGACCACCGTCCCTCCATTGCCCTCTGCGAGAGCTTCCTTGTGAGTCATTGTCCCTTCATTATCATCTATGGGAACTTCCTTGTGGACTACCAATCCTCTGTTACCATCCGTGGGAACTTCCTTGCAGGCCACCAACCCTCCATCGCCATTCGCAAGAACTTCTTGGAGCGCCACCGTCCCTCCGTCACCGTTTACGAGAGCTTCCTTACAGGTCATTGTCCTATCGTTGCCATCTGTGGGAACTTCCTTGTGGGATGTCGTCCCTCCATTTCCATCCTTGAGAACTTCCTTGTTGGTCGCCATCCCTCCATCGTCATTCGCGTGTTGTCCATCATTCACCGTCTACCCATTGTCCATCATTTGTCATCCTTCTGCCCTATGGCACCTGTGTGCCTCAGACTTGTAGATGCATCAAGCTTAACCTAATAACTTCAATTGCCTTACAATTTATTTTTGTACATGCCAGAGTTCCTCACATGGAATTTGATCATCAAGTTCACCATACGAAACTTTTCCTATGGGCGGCTACCTATGAGTCTCTCTAGCCTTGGCGTTGTCCTGCTCCTAGCCGCTCCGAATGGCTTCCGGCCTAGGGGAAACCCACACCCTTGAGCCCGCATTTATGTTTATGGTCCAAATGAGCTCCAAATGTGGAACAATGATGAATATTAGGATCTTTTGATAATGCATGGATGGATCTAACAATGCGTTTGTAGGACTTGACTAACATTTTCCTTGATTTATGTATGAAAGCACTTACTGTGTCTTTGGGTGCAAGATTTATGGAACCTACTGAGGGTCCACTAAAGAAGCTCGCAAGATCCCTTGGAGGAATAGAGGAAAAGGATTTCTGCATAAACAATGAAGGACTGACCACCATATGAATGGGCCAAGGAAGTCAGTGACAAAACTACAAAGGGTGACCTTCAAAGGAACAAGAAGGAGCTATTTTATTTTCCACCAAATGATGGTGATTTTTAGGAGTTGTTTGCCAGAATCAGGAGTAGCACACCCACTTCTCGTGGACATTGATTTGTAACAAAGGATGCAACAAACATATTAGAGAAAGGGCATTTTCCTAGAAGTTTTCAACTGCATCAAAGAAGGTAGTCACCATAGGACAAAACTGCTACAGTGCCAGGGTCACTAGATGACAAAATAGGCTACAAGACAAAATAAAGAAGAGGACAAAATAGTCTATTATTTAAATTGAGAAATATTGGGGGTAGGTGAAACCCTAACTTGTATTGAATTTGAACCACATTGTGAATTTTCCTAGCCATTCATTTGGGCTTTGGAAAACTATAAATACCGGTTTGCCCCTCATTTGTAAATGGTTTGAGAACTAGTGTAAAAGGAATTTGAAGCAATAAAAGATAGCATTGCATGATTTTATGGATGTTCTCTTTGAGTTTTCTCATATTGCATGCATGGTTCTACTTCCATGTTAGTTTTAGCTTGTAGTTTCTTGGATGGCTTTAATGGTGTTGGTTGTTACAGTATTTGATTAACTTCCATCTCATGCTTTTTGTGGTTTTTTGATGATGAATCACTTTGTAAAGCTAATCTGAGCTAGGTCATTTTCTGCAACCTAGTTCAATTGTATGTTCATGAGGTGAATGCACAATCTGAAAATTTGTAGTCCTTAGAAGATTGCACTAATTTTGTGTAGTTGTAGGTCTTTCTTGGTCAAGCAAAATCCAGTTGGTGGTAGTTTGTCTATTGTAGCACCCTCCATTATTACTATTCATTCATAGCTTAGGATTATAACAACTTTCTCAACCCTTTCCCTTTTTCTATTTCTTTTAGTCCTTTGTTAGAGTAGGATTCCAAGCATCAAAACAATGCTAAATCTGATGAACATAGTGATTTTAGGCTTGCTATTTTGAGTGGATAGCCATTGCTCATTCATTTCTAGCACTCTTAAAACTCCATTTGCAAACCCAACTTCCCATGCTTTGTAAACCATAAAGGCTACCATGTGATTACTAGCAAAACACATCAACCAACTGAGACATTCCAAGCATTGTCATGACCTAACACTTGAGAGACCTTGGGGTAGTAATCTGGATCTTGTTTGCAGATTTTTACCTTTCAAGAGAGGTAGCATACTTGTGCACTGCCTTTTTTGAGTAGGTGAAAAAACACCCATCGATAGAACTGGCACTAGAGGGAGGGCATGGATGATCTTGAGGCTGCAAAGCTGAAAATTGGGAGTTGAAAAGTTCAAGTAAAAATATGAGATAGGAAGATCTCTTTATATGTTGGAAGTTAAAATCAGAAATTTTGAAGGAAAAAAAGAGTTGAGCTGAGATGGAACAACATTTGCAAATCAACATTACTCAGCTACAAGAAAATTTAAATAGGAGATTGAGGAGACCATTGTAGAAATTTGTATTGGTAGACAAGTGTAGAATCCATTGCACTCATAGGCATAATGAATTGGGATGCCTAACATTCTTGGGAAGAATTGAAAGAGTCATGCAAGGAGAAATTCCCTTTTGGGAAATATACCAACCCTTGGCTCTTGTAGATCCAGAAGAGGAATTTTCTAACATGGCAGCCAAGGCATTCAATGAGATGATCCAAGAGCAATTGAGCAGCAAAGATAGATTAAGATTGGAGGAAGTGTTGATGTCTAGTTGGTGCAGACTCCACAATACCCCACATTCACAATTTACTTGTCCATCATGTGCAGACATCATCACCCAAGTCAAGGGTTGTTTAGGCAAGTCAGAGCAGCCAACTCACAATAAAAATGAGACATCTCATGAGGTAGGAGAGCTATCAACATCTGGAGGACAACATATTGAAGTTGGACCAAGAAATTTGACACAAGTAAGTGTCGGGACAACAAATATAGATGAGGCTGAAAATTAAAAGGAAGGAGTTGATTTCCTCAAGGCAGCAAGGAGCCTAGATAAAGTTCAGCTAGGGAGGAATCTGAAGGTATTTTAACCATAGACAAAGGGTAACCTTCTGCTCAAGAGGAGGAATAGTTGGAAATTGAAGATGAATTGACAAAGTTTGTAGCAGCATATGCTAGAGAAGCCATTGTAGATGTTGAGAATCAAAAAGAAGACGAGGCTGAAAGCCCCAAGACAACAAAAAATGATGACGGGAGTATAAGTGAAATCAAATTAGAAGACCTCTCCTTCATAAATGATAGCGATCACGAATCTGAAAATGAAGAATTGGAGTGGGAACAACCACAGGTCACAACTGTTTACCAAAAAACTTCCTTCCCAAGTGATGATGAAGACCCAATGATAGAAAGATACAATGAGCTTGTGCCAAGACTCATTAGGGACTAGTTTGAGCTAAGATACCAAGTGGAATTGGAAGTGTTGCTGCTACCAGGTTGGTGTAGGCTCCATGACTTTCCACATTCAAAATTCACATGTCAACTATGCCATGAGGCAATCAAGCAAGTTAAAGAACAAGTGGGATAGGAAAGTGCACTACTTCCTACAGTTGCATCAAGAGTCAAAGGAGAGGACCAAGAACCTGAACCAAGTTATAACTCAATTGAAGGAAACCCTCATGGGGATGTTGGGACAATGATGGAAGAGGAACAACATAGTCTTGAACTTTTAAATGAAGAGGAGAAAATGGGACTGTTGTCCATCAGAAATCACGAGTCTTCCTCTCTTGTAGAGCATTTGTATGCAATGGATGGTCGGCTTTATGGAGGACTTTTGGAGGTGGACCATGTGTCATACATCGATCCCCTTGATGGGATAGTGTCCCTTGCTAGTTTCTTCCCACTTTGAATTGTGCAACAAAGATATAGTGACATTGAATAAGATCACATTACAAAAGATGGTGGTGAGGTAAACATACTACCTAAACCTTCGAACGGTGAAACATTAGAATCTTTGGATTGGGAGAGGAACTCCTTCTCCATCTATAGCGAATTTCTATGCGGGTTGTCATCCCTCTGTTGCCATCCATAGGAATTTCCTTGCAGGTCGTCATCCCTCCATTGCCATCCATGGGAACTTCCTTGTGGGCCGTCATCCCTCTATTTCCATCTGCAAGAAATTCCTTGTGGGCCACCGTCCCTTCATCGACGTTTGTGGGAATGTAAAAATTTGAATAAGTTATCTACATTATTTCAAAAATATGTAAGAATAGAATCTGTAGAAAATTGAATGTAGTTTCTAAATTACTAGGTTTATTTAAAAAAGAAAATCTATTTGGTGAAAATTTGAAATTTCAATGCAGCTGTACTTAAATTTTAGGGAAAAAATAAGAAGTAGGTGTCTGTCTGACCACCCTAACCACAATAAAATGATAATATTTTTTATAAGATTTTAGATAAAAGAAGAGGACTCATATCCCGATGTGATGCATATTTTTTGTAAATTTTTTCCAAGTAAATAATTAATTATGAATTTTTTAAATTACAACTTTTAAAAAATATAAAAACTCGTATGTCTGACCACCATAACTTGGTCAAAACTTCATGAAATTCAATTCTTTTTTTTAATCCTATAGTATGTAGCATAGAATGTGTATATTTCAGATTCAAAAAATGTGATCTTGTTTGAAAGCTATAGATGTTTTTAAATCAACCTATCAATCGGGACTTTAGTCATAATTCAAATAGAAAATGAATAATTATTCATTAAATTCAAAGTAAAGCATAATTTATATTGGTGGAAAGCTGAGAATATCCTTTAAAAACCATTTTTGTTTCATCAATTTTGGGTAAAAAAAAGTCGTCAGCCACATACTCTACACATACCCATCATATCGCCACTTTTTGGCCCATCATGATCTTGCACATACCCTGTATTTGATGCACTTCTAGCTCATGATTTTTGTGGTTTTTTGATGATGAATCACTTTGTAAAGCTAGTTTGAGCTAACTCATTTTCTACAACCTAGTTCAATTGTATGTTCATGAGGTGAATGCACAATCTGAAAATCTACAGTCCTTAGAAGATTGCACTAATTTTGTGTAGTTGTAGGTCTTTCTTGGTCAAGAAAAATCTAGTTGGTGGGATTTTGTCTACTGTAGCACCCTCCATTATTACTATTCATTCATAGCTTAGGATTAGAACAAATTTCTCAACCCTTTCCCTTTTTTATTTATTTTAGTCCTTTGTTAGAGTAGGATTCCAAACATCAAAACAATGCTAAATCTGATGAACATAGTGAGTTTAGGCTTGTTGTTTTGAGTGGACAACCACTGCTCATTCATTTCTAGCACTCTTAAAACTCCATTTTCAAACCAAAATTCCCATGCTTTGTAAACCATAAAGGTCGGCATGTGATTACCAACAAAACACATCAACCGACTGAGACATTCCAAGCATTGTCATGACCTGACACCCGAGAGACCTTGGGGTAGTAATCTGGATCTTATTTTTAGATTTTTACCTTTCAAGAGAGGTAGCATTCTTGTGTGATACCTATGTTGAGAAGGTACAAAAACACCCGTCAATAGAGTTCTATGGTGGTCATCTGATATGGTGCCTTGGATTAAGGCTCAACTCCTAGAACTAGGTCGATAGAAAAATTGAATTCCTACTTTGGAGGAAATTCTATAAGTTCATTAGGGAATACGTCTTGGAACTCCTTGAGAATAGGATAGTCATCTAAATATGGTTCCTTGGTGTTAGGATTAATGAAATGCACTGCATAAATTGCATACCCCTTTTGACAAGCCTTCTTTTAAGCTACATCGTAGAAATCTATCTAAGCTCTAAGGGTCTCTACATTCCATAAACCTCAACTAGGTTTCCATAATCATCCAGATAGTTGACCATCTTATCCTCATAGTTCACTAAATCCTTATGCTCAGGTAGCCAATTTATTCCCAAAATTACATCATATGATCCTAAGGGTGCCACATAGAGGTTGACCTAAGTTTGAAAGGTTGGAAGCTCTATCTCACTACAAAAGAGAGAGGTATCTACCCTCTCCTCTACTCGATTACCATAGTAGACTGTCCATGAATTTTCCATGTATCTAGGTCTAATGGGTACCTTAGATATTATTCTAGGATCTATGAAAAATTTAGTAGCTCTAGTATCAATTAAGATAGAGATAGATTGGCCATAGAGCTTACCCATTAGTTCAATTGGCAAAGGAAAATATTTTTCCTATTTGTTATCCACTGCAGTATGGATTTGGTGATTCTACTAATATCTTCCTTCCTTCCACAACTTTGACCATTGAGGAATATTCGAGGCCTAATGGTCACCTCCACAAGTATAGGATCCATCTCAAGGCCCTTTGTGACCTCTTGGATTTTCCTCTCTATAGCCTTTCAACTTATGGGCATCTTTCCCATTTCCTTTGTTTTCTTTCTTGTTCTTTCCATCATTACCATATTCACCCTTCTCCTACGATTCACCTCCCCTCTTGAGATTATAGTTCTTACGGCTCTTGTCTCCCTTTTGAAATTTATTTTTACCATACTGAGACTTAGAACTTGAATCACTATGAAGATTGGATAGCTGTTGTAGCTTCTATTCCTATTTGGTGGCCTTTTGAAAGACTTCATTCATTGTTTGAGGTTCATGCATATCCACTTTAGCTCCTATGTGGGGTCTGAGTCCCATTATAAACTTCCAGATATGGAACCATTCATCCCCCTGATACTGAGGCACATTTTTCAATAGGTTGGTGAACTTTTCCCAATACTAAATAATAGTCATATTTCCCTAGGTTAAGTTCTAAAACTCCATCACTTTCTTGTCAAAGAAAAGTTGTTGTAACTATCTCTTTCTAAAATCTTGAAGGAAGAGTCCCCAAGATATCTCAGTTGGTTATAGGTTTCACTCTAACTTCTCATTATTTGCCAAGTCACTCCTTCACTTGAGAGCTAATATGTAGCCCATGATGCCTTAGTTTGTTTAGAAAGGTTACAGAGCCCAAAGTATTTTTCCATTTCTATAATCCAAGCCTTGGCTCCTATTTCGATAGCCTTACCATCGAACTTGGGTGGTGCTACTCTTTTGAGGTCTTTCCCAAGCTATTCCTCAATTTTCACTCATGGACCTGCCCTTGGACCACCATCTCCTTGATTTCCTTACGCATTCCTGTGATCTCAGTCCTCACGTGCCACTTGGACTTCTTGCACTATCTGATCCATGTGAGACTCTTTCCAATTCCAAATCTCTATAATTTTATCTATTCTCTTGTTTAGTTCGTTATTGGAACCACTACCACACCCATCTTTCTTGGTGGTCACCATGGTGTACCACACTTATCCTCCAACATAGTCACATTTATCGCATCTCAACACAAGGTTCTATGAATTAATGTTATTATGCTACATCACATTATTTCGATATGCACACATCCCTCAACATAGAAGACATACACATTCATGCAAGATACACACATTTTAGAGTCTCTAATTGAACACAGCAAAAACATATTATATAATTTTATTTATATTTAAGGTGAGTCAATAGACCCTTATTTACAATAAACTTCTAGCTACATCATTATGATTTCTCAGTATCAGAAAAAGGGAATTTCTCTGGATCATTACCTGAGCTTACATCAAACTTTACAAAAGAGGATGGTTGAGCACGTAGGCTCTCCTTTTCCTCTTTATTCAACAAGGGTGCATTGGGTCTATTAGAACTATAAAAATTTGAAAATTTTATAGTCAATTGCATTCATTAGTTTTCAAAATAAGTCCTCACTGGAAGCATAAAATCATCTCTTAATAACATTTTTCCCATATTTGGCCATGTGTCCCATATAATCCATCTAATCTTGAATATTTCACAGTATAATTCCTATTGGCATGCGTTGATCGGGGTCTCCTCGACCCATAATGCATTTTCTACTAATATATATATTTGTTGCAGCCTATCGGCAGGACTTCAATGGTGTCACACCGATTGAGATCCATCTGCAGGCACATTTCGGCGTAACACAAATTATTGTCTCACCGACTGAAGAAAGTTATCGGCAAGAGAATCATTATCGGGATGAGTCATCACGAACTCATATGTGTCTCACCGACCAGCACATGGAAAAGCATTTTTGGCCAAACTAATTTTATCGGAGTAAGGTCTTACCGAAAGCATCGGGTCTTGCCGATAAAGCACAAAGGCATTCCACCGGAAGACTATCAGGAAGAAGTTATATAGTCTTGCCGACTCAAATGTCACACCAATACGGATATGTAGCAGCGAGAGAAAAGTCATCGGCATGAGTTCTGCCGAATATGAAAGCTACACTGATGAAATACTTCAGGGAGAGTCTCACCGAATAAAATATTGGAGAAACAGGTTCGGTGAGAGAATTGGCATCAATATGAGTCTTTTCAAGTTTTCAAAGTCTCACTGATAGAAAGTACTTCATCAGTAAGATTAATCTCATTGGCAAGAAATATGAAAGTCATACCAGGGTGTGGTTTCATCAACGAAAGTATAATATTGTCTTAGCGACCAAGTAGTTACCATGGGGTATATCTCGATAAGACACAATGCAATCTATGAGACATCTCCCCGACTTTAAATTATCACAGTGACACATAAAACTAAAGCGATACTTTTTGGTAAGACTTCATGGTTTCGGGGAGACTACAGGATGTTTTTGCGAAAGGTTTAATGAACGTTGCAAAGGGATATCACCCCAGATTTGAAATTGTCTCACCAACAAGACATTTGATGCGACAGTATGAGTTTCAAATAAGTTTTCACTCGTGCTTCAACTAACAGATTAATGACGTGACGAAATATAACAGGGAGAATTTAATTGAAAGCATTTTTTTCGAATTGATAGCAAAAGAATCTGCAAGGTGAACGCAGAGCTAGGGCATTTTTTCATTCCGAAGGCTTCAAGCAGATATAGTAAGTTTTATGTCTTAATTCCTCTAGTTTTAATTACTGTAATTTTGAAGAATGGAGTCCCCTAGCTCTGGAAAAGTTAAAAGTAGAAAACATAGTGAAGGTAGTCAATCAAAGGGGAAGAAACAAAAAACTGAAGGGGAACATGAGGGCACAGAACGAATATTGAATCAGGACCTCATTGACCAATTGCCTGGCTTTGGGCCCAAAGCCAGAAGATCTGCACAACTTAGGGCAGAATTAGACAAACTAGATGATAAATGCAAATTTATAGGAGATGTTTGGACTCAAGTAAGGGGGTACGAATTGTTCAGTTTCCATTATCATCGAAGAAACCATTTTGAACTAGTTTTCAATCCATGGAAGCTGAATTTTGGAAAACTGGTGTGCCCTAACATATTTATAAATGCAAAATTGGTGAAATTGCTAGCTGATCATTATGACCCTAAACATAAAGCTATTTGTGACCCATCTGGAAAACCATAGATAAACCTGTCAAAAGAGGCAATAGGGGAATTTTTTAATTTGGAAGGGTTTAACAACAAAGAGATCATCTATGAAGAATTGGAGAAGGAGTTCTCAAGAATGGATACAATTTACAAGGGTTGGAGGTTGCTAATTCACAGGACTAAGCAGGATGGAAAACCAGTTCCTTTACAGGATAGTGATGGACCTCCCTATCATGTTGACCTATTTGAACCTTACATGAAATACACTTTCTTCTCAGTTTGCTAGGTATTGGGAATGGATGCCCCAGAATATATGTCGATTGTGCCAATGATAATTGCAGCATATATCCAATACCACAATTCTAGGCCATTTGACTATCCCTCATACATTTTTAAGGGGCTTGATTAAGGACTAATGGCTATCAAAAATGGATCATCTACCTTTCATCTCAGGCATTACTCATTATTGATGCACATGGTGTTATACTTTGGACAAGAGTTGGGACTATGGACTCCAGAGATGAGGATTTCTCAGTTCAGTAAAGATGGTGAAGCATTACCTGTCCAATTGTGGACTAATTTTTGGGATAGCAGGTTTGCCAATTCTAGCTTTATTCATTTTGAAGAATATTTTGTGAAGACTTTATACAAATTGTACAATTATCCTTGTAATTATTCTCTATCTGAAGAGATAAAGAGATTTCTTCGGCCAAAGGATTTTAATGGGCCAATTGATCATAATTGGGGAGATTGGTACTGCTTGGATGGAGCTACCATGATTAGAATTAATGGGTTTGTGGTTGCCCCTTTCATTTTTCCAAAAATTGTCCCAAATAGAATCTCATATTTGGAGATTATCAAACAGATGGATTACTACAGTGTAATGAATTTCAGCTCTTTTGGGAAGCAGGATTTTATGCCCAGTACATTATTTTTTGGTGATTTTACTGTGTGTGCTAAAGAAGGATATAATTTGATCCTTGACAAATTGATTTAGTACAATATGAAGAGAGGACCACCCAAAAAGAAATTTGACCCAGAAGGGTATATTAATTCTGGTAAAATGAAGATAAACTTTGGAGGTTATCAACATGTGCCCTATCACTTTGATGATATGATTCAGAATATAGAAGAAGAGGAAGCAGAAATGGTGGTTAAAAGATATAATCAAGGGCTGCAGGATGCAATGCAATTGTCTTCTGGGGAAGAGACACCTAAAGATAATGTGCCACAAAGCAAACCTAGAATGCATGCAGATTAAGAACTCAAGAATATATTTTCCCAACCAGAGAGTTGAGTGTTGAAGAGAGTGGAGAAGCAAATGTAAGGAATATTGAATACAGATCATTTTTTTCATATGATGATTTCATAAATTCCCTAGAATTCAAAGCATTTTTGTATAAATAGAAGGGAAAGGAAATAAGAGAGAAGGTTGATGATGTTACTATAGGAAATGAGGAACAATTGTTGAATGAATTGCGGAAATGTGTAGATGAGGAGATGACAGGTATGACCCTTGAGAAAGGAAGAAAAATGTTGGAATTATTGGTGTCATGATCTTTCTCTAGCTAGATCTCAATTCTGCACTTATTTTTGATAGTTTCTTAAGGGACAACAATGCTACACACAAGCTTGACAAAGAAAAGGTAACATAAGTGTCTGCTAGATGCAAATACAATACTGATGAAGGATCATTGATGATTTGGGCCTTGTACCCACCCCATAGGAAATCAATAGTTATTGACACAAAAAAGGAATTTGGACATGTCATGAATCTAAAGGTTGGAGAGGTTGATCCTGTGGCTACTACAGAAATTGGAGTTAATATTGCAAAACTGAATAAACACAAATTCAGATGTTGATAAAAGAAAGGGAGATGTACAAAATAAATAACGAAAGGATGTCGATAGAAAATGACATATTAAAGGATTTAGTAGGTGTTACTATGAAGACATCTAGGATGCTTACTCAAGGCGAAAGTTCTCAGTCAAGAGATCATTGGGAAGGATCAAGTGCTTACTCCCAAGGAAAATATGATGCACTTGTGGCAATAATCAAGAAGAGGCAGGATGGTTTAACATCTTGGTTGAGTAAGCTTTGGGGAAAGTATTCTCATACACTTGCTGCATTGAAAGAGCATGAAAGGATGAATGAACGAATTATGGAGAAGTTTCAAGAAGTGAGCCAGAGAAATGCTGCTAATAGTGTAGCAATTGAAAATGCAAATCATTTTATAAATAGGCATCAAAACTTCTATGATGAATTACAGGGGGATGTGCAGGGATTGATAGATGCTGCTAAGAAAACATCGACCACATTCTTTGATGATAGAGGAAAACTAAAAGAAGCTGCCAGATGGAAAAGTGAGAATGAGTCGAGGCTACACAAAATTATGAAGGTTGCTACTGCTGAAAGTACGACATTGGAGGATGCAAGCGAGCAGAATGAAAAGATGATAAGGATGGAGATTTCAATCTGGAACGCAATTGGAGATGCGGATACACATGATCGCCAAGATTATTTGGATCATCTCACTAAAACTCATTTGTTGCTAAATAAAGCTTAATCATCTTTTAATCTATTTATGTAAACATATGACATTTCTGAAAGGACACGTCCTTTCATGTTTTCAATGTATAAATATCTATTTCGGAAACGAAATAGAGATAAGATATTAGAATAGAATAGAAGATAGAAAAAGATATAGTAGAACACAATGTTTTGCAAGTATGAGACTATGATGCATGTTTGAAATTATGGAGATATCAATGGAAATCTTTTAATATGGTGCAGTTATTTCTGGTATTAGTTGTTTATTGTGTTTGTTGAAAGCATTATTGAAGTTGTCTCCAAAGTTGGTGTTTTCTGGTTATTTAAATTGGCATAACAAGTTTATATCTAGTTTATTAGCACACATTTGCTATGTCTGTATGATCAATTGATTGGTTCTTTCATGTAAAGATTAAATCCTTTAAGTTGATTGTAGTAATTAGAGAATGTCAGTTGGATCATTAAGAGGAACTTGATAATCATAACCCTGCATGTTTATACAAGTTATAAACTAAATTATATGCTGAACAACTTGAATACTTGCCAGAAAGAAGTTCTAGTTTTAGATTTCTTTTGACTCCGCATCACCCTATGAGGCACTGGTCTCTACATTTTTCATCACTTGGTTTTATTCAATCCCTTTTTTACATCTGTTAACTAAACATATTAGGATTTAGTTTTGGAATATTGCTATACAATTTATACTAAATTTGATTTCATTTGTCCACTTCCACTTGCCATCGTGGGAAAAAAATTTCAAGAGAAACAAGCAAGTCAAGTCTGCCTCACTCATATAGGTACACCTGCCTAGGTCTAGCAGCACCTAAAGAGTAGAAGGTCTAAACCATTTGGCCTTATCTGTTACCCTAAAAAGTACCAAGAGATTGGAAACCTCTTGAGGTATTTTACCCATGTTTTTGAGAGCTAGCAGTCTCCACTCTCAAAATCTCATCATTTATGTCTGGGAGAAATCTAAAACCAGGATCCTTGTTTTGTTTTACTTTCTCCAATTTCATGAAGGATAACCATTTCATCTTTCTCTCTTCCAATTGCAAATCAAATACATTTCTAATTACATCTTCAAGGAAGTCAAAGTTGTAATAGAATTTTCCTCCGTTGATTTTGTCCTTTAAGGCCACCATGAAACCTTCTGGATCATGATTCCTTGCTCTGTAACATTTCATCCCCAAAGGCTTAATATTTTGGAGAGCACTGGCTTTGGAAATCTTCCATTTGCATTTAGAAATGATAGTATAAATGGCCTTAAATTCCATTTTATAAAATAAGGGAGCAACAAGATTCAGGCCATTACACATGTCACTTTTTCATTTGACATTCACTTTACACTTCAAAATTACAATAGTAATTGGGAGTTAATGGAGAGAATATTTCAAGTGCAAGGCAATTACAAAATTTGTTACACCCATGATGCTTTCCCAAAATATCTAAAATGATTATTCGATTCCTTTACTACTTCAAGTCTTCATTCTTCTTGTAGTGGACATAGAAAGCTGAGCTGGCAGGAGAATACAAAATCCTAGTGTACAAGATGATAAAAACTTTGATGACGCCCTTTGAAAGCCCTAAGTAGCTTTGCAAATGACAAAATATACCAAAATTGATGCCACCTTATCACTAGAGAAGATTAAAAATTGGGGATATTGTTGTACTTTTTGTCCCATGTTTTATAGTCCTCCTTTGTTGGCCGATTGAAGGCCATGAATTCATCTAATTTTTTTCGATAGGGACCATACTTCATGATAATTTTGTTGGTATCTTTGTCAAACTCTTCCAAAAATGCATTGGTGTATGACAACTTATTCATACTATCTTTGAACATGGCCATATTTACATCTCCTTCCTCACAAATTAGAATGGCCCCTACATTTATAAATGCATCCATATGATCTCTCCACTGCTCATAGGTCTTGACACCTCTATTTTCATTAAGAATGTATGGCAGGAGGCCCAGGTCACTCTCATAAAATTGGTTTATTAGTGCCCAAATCCTTTTCTCCATTGGATACACTAATCCCTAATATTCAACCATTTCTTTCATTGATTTATACATTGGGGCTATTTTTAGTGGTTTATTTTGGTCATGTGTGGATCCAATGACCATTTTCTTCAAAACACTCAATCTACATACCCATTTCTACATCAATGGGAGAGCAATTTCTTTATCCTTGTCAAACATACTTTTTGATTAAAACATTAAAGGATAATTAGAGTGAACACTTCTCACTCTTTTTATTTATTTTGACAAACAATGCTCCAAAACATTTGTAATAATAAAAATAGTATTTTCATTATATAATCCAAATAAATATTTGAATATCTCCATCTACTGTATCAATTATTTTTTGCTTACTTTCTTCTTTGGAGGGGCTACAACTGATGTACCTAGGGTAATGTTTATAATAGGTACATTGTTTGGATTATATACTACCATTTCTGTAGAATTTTGAGGAGGAGAATGGATAGGAGGTGGTGATTGTACTGTAGAAGCTTGTGGAGATGAATCCTACACTTGTGTCACCGATGGCCTTGATATTAGTAATGGCCTAGACTGCAATGATTCCAACTATTCCTTTAATAGCGCATTCTACAACTGTAGCTCTACAATTTTCTATTCATGCTTATTATATGCAATCACCAAGTCATTATACTCTTTATTATTTGCCTCAAATTGTTCCTACAAAGATTCAATAGTAACCTTGTTGAATCGGGCTACATTTACAGCCAATGTGGCTACTACAATAGCTGAAGTATCTGATACTCTTTTAATTATTAGTCCACCTTTGAGGTTTGCTACTAGTTCTACTACCTTTGGCTTATTAATGTTTGGGTCCAATTCCCAAATAGCCAATGTGTCCCATTGTGGATCGAATGTTGATCAATGTAGAGAAATTGTTGCTTCTTCCTTAGTGGAAAAATATGGAGTATCATGTATCTATACTATATCAAATGTTATAGCAAATGCCAAATCCCATTTTGGAAATAGCAACACTCCACTTTTCCTTACTAACTCTCTGTCCTCAGCTAGCATTATGTCCTTATATTTGGCTTTCATCTCTGTAAGGACCTTTGATTCAATGACCTCCCTTGATAGCTCTGGATTTTTAATCATCTTTAATTTTATCTTGTCATCATATTCATCCCTTCTTTCCCTCCAAACAAATTCCTGAAAATCCTTTGTTTTGACAAAAGAGTCATGATCCATAAAATCATTGCATGCATTTTCCTTGACATCATCAACATTATTAATGAGATCTACCTTACTCAATTTGATAATTTGAATTGGTAGTGTCACCCCCCTTGTTGGCGAGGGCATACCTTGCATCATTTCATTTTATGTAACAATGATCTCCTCATTTGAATCAAGAGGATAATCCACTAGTCTAGATGTTTCAACCCTTCCTACTGACTCCACTCTTCTCCTTTTTGGTGCAAAATCCCTTGGGATGAGTCAAGCTCAATAATCTATGGAATAGATGACATTGGAGGTGGAGATGGTGGTAATTGAGGAACAAGAGAAGATGCTCTTGACCCCTTTGATTGAGTAGTGGTGGTAATTATTTGTTCTTTCCTCACTATGATCTTCCTCCTTGAGAATATATATTGTTTTGCAGGTGGCTGATAGGATGGCCTTTCTTCAAGCATGAGGGATTTACCCTTTCATTGCTCTTGAATTATTGGGGCATTCCCTTTGTATTGTACCACTATTTATTCTTTTAGTTGCCCCGCCACCCTATCAAAGTTTTGGAGTATTGTATCCAGTCTCAAAATCTCATCATTTATGTCTGGGAGAAATCTAAAACTAGGATCCTTGTTTTTTTTCCCTTCTCCAATTTCATGAAGGATAACCATTTCATCTTTCTCTCTTCTTCCAATTGCAAATCAAATACATTTCTAATTACATCTTCAAGGAAGTCAAAGTTGTAATAGAATTTTCCTCCCTTGATTTTGTCCTTTAAGGCCACCATGAAACCTTTTGGATAATGATTCCTTGCTCTACAACATTTCATCCCCAAAGAATTAATATTTTGGAGAATCTTCTTCCAACCATTTTTAATCATGACAAAATATGAGAAAAAAAGGGTAAGGAGGAAAAAGAGTTCCTTTCCTCATTCTAGCTAAGTGGTTATCCTCAACATTCCCCAATTGCCACATGACTTTAAGAAAACAAATCCTCAGTGGCACATCCCTTGGTAGAACATGAAGTGTGATATTTGTGTCATACACTCGAAGGATGGTGCAATTAGGATGTAGGATTACATCTCCCTAATTATGCTCAATGTCTAATTCAAGCCTCCTCTTCTTAGGTCTAAGGAAATCATGCAAATCCTTTGGGATCCTAGGTGGATTAAACACCAAGTATCTCTTCATTTTGGAAGCAAATACATTTGAGAAAATAACAAAATTGGATTCTTTCTCATCCTTGTCCAAAATATGAATCGATGTTTAGACAGGCATATCCTCACCATTCTGATCCTTTCTATTCAATTTCATGTCTTCTCCAAAGTAATTAGCTCCTTTGCATAAAAATTATGCATAAACAAGGAGTACCTCCAAAACCTCACTCCTATTTCACCCTTCTTTAAGGCTATCAGGCCTTTGTGGATCTCATTTGATAAATAGGTTGCGAAATCATATGATGTGTTGAGCATCCCATGTAGAATATTAGCTGCCATATACATGAAAGATGTTGGCATCCTTGTGGAAGGGTCAAATCCTAAAATATGACAAAGAGTGTAGAAGGTCCTCTGAAAGTAGAATTCAAACAAGTCAATTGGTAGGGCTCCTTATCATATGGATTAAGTCTAATCTTGTTTCCTCCTTTTCCTCTTCCCATAAAATTTGTCAGTATTGAAACCTTGAAAGTTATTTTCACCTTCTCATATTATTCCTTCAGTTTCTTCTCATCAATTGGAACCTTGGAACCAAGGATCAATTTGAAAACTTTAATAAATATTGCTCATGTTAGATCAACCACTTTCACATCAGAATGTGTCCTTATGACCCAAACATTAGGGTCATAATTAGCTGATATGGCTTTTAGGAGGTCAATGTCATGGTACACAGTTGGAATAGCCTGTTTTCCCATGTCCAACCTCCATCCATTGCATGTGGGAATGTTGCAAAACCTCTTCCAAGACAATACTTGAATAGATTCCATCCAATGACTAACAATATATCATCCCTAATGGCATGTTGTCGGTCAACAATGCCATCTTTTGTTCTAGGACCTTGGAACATTGATTGACCATCAAATTTATTGCTAGTGGAATTGGGCAATTGGTCCAATATGTCTTGAAAATGGGGTCATTTTTTGGAATCAAAACTAAAGGGTTGGGCTCTTGGGGGTGCCATTGCAATGAAAGATGGTGTGAATTGGGGTTTACTAAGCACAACTAGGGTTTTAGACAAATGCAAGAAAATAAAGTGAACTCGAAGCTATTGAAATATAATTTTATGATTGTCAAACCTTAAAAGATACCTTAGATTGCAATTTGACACACATGACTATAAAATGCATACAATTTCACTATAAATTTTGGCACAAAAAGGAGCAATTTTCACTTACAAGTGCTTGAATGCTTGGAAACCCTAATTTTGGATTTCATGAACTTGAAACATGCTGCTTCAGATCTCTATATGCTTTAAAATACTTTTGTGAATCAAATTGTGCTTTCAATCATGCTTTTATGGCAAGAAAACCCTTTAATTCGATAGTTGAACATCATGTCCGCCATTATTGTTTGCTTGCACAAACTAGAATGGCTCCATTAGCTTAATTTGCAATTTTGAATTACAATAGTTGATCCTATGATGAGTTGGCTTGATGTATGGCTCAGATTGAGTCACATAAGTTTGAAAAATTGACTTCCTTTGAATTCAAGATACAACCAATTAGATCCTACCATATGGATACCCTTCCTCACTGTCAACATGGGGTCCAACATACCTACCTCAAGATACAAGCTTTGAAAGTGTCCACATGTTTATAGCCCACTATCCCACATGGGTCTATTAGGATAGTGATCAATGGTTGTGAGCTAGTAGGCAATGGCCCAAATCAAGTCTGTATACTCCAACATGCTCACCCTTTAAGCTTCCAAGCATACACCCATGTGCTTAACACCTTTACCTGATGAACGACTAAGATTAAAACATCTCAATTTCCTTTTAACCATGTGAGCCATAGGAACTTTAGTAGCATGAATTTTAATGCCCCTAAAGTTGATTTGAAATATTTAATGAAATATTTCATATCTTCAATAGTCCTTTGAAAACTCTAGATTGTACTGCGCGGTAGCCATTCCCTGTCCCTTGCAATATTACCATCTTCAATAGATTCCTCGTGGGTTGGCGGGGAATGGTCAGGATTTAATCACCAAAAGTATTCATAGCCCTTTGATCTTGGGCCCACCATCACTATTGCCTTAAAATATGTTGAGGCCCACCAAAGAGACACTAGTAGAAAAATAGAAATAAATGACTAAAAAAACTACTAAAAATTGCATAGAAATGACCAAACTTGGTCATGTGACCATTAATAGTTTATTTCCGGTCATTTATAACGTGACCAAATTTATGACTAAACCATTTTTAGTCATTTATTGGTCATTTTGGTTGATCAATTTGGTAGTATATTTAGTTGTTAATTTAGTCATTGGTTTAGTCATATATTTAGTCATATTTATTCACTAAGCTTGGTCATGTGACCATTAGTAGTTTATTTTTCAGTCATTTGTAATGTGACCAAATTTATGACTAAAAATAACTAAACCATTTTTAATCATTTATAACATGCTCTTATTGATCAATTTGGTAGTAGATTTTTAGTCATTGATTTAGTCATATATTTTTTCATATTTATTCACTGATTTATGTCAGTTGGTAGTATATTTATTCACTAGTTTCTGTCAATTGGTAGTTTATTTAATTATTTTTGTTCACTAATTTTTTTCCTAAAAGTGTTGGAAATGAGATAATGCTTTTGAGGTTTAAAAGTAAAACACATAAAAACATAATCAATCATTCATTTGCACATAATGAAACAACTATTAAGAAGGAAAAATACTAAAATTTTAATGAGAAAAGGTGTTCTTATAGCATATACAAGACTTAAATATGTGTTTCTCAGTGTTGTGACCGAGAAAACTGAGTTACAAATCCAAAATGATCATAAACATCTATCAGTGGACGAGCATCTGGAAGTCTTACTTCCATAAGAAAGTTATTTGTCTTTTCAACATCATAGAAGTTCGAATCTTTGGTTACATGTTCCACCTTGTTTTGTCTAGTTTTGGCTGTTGCTTTAATGTATAAACTAGCTTTCTCACATAATTGTGTAATATGAGGATGATCATAGTGATTGAAAATTCCGTTTTCCAAGATAGCATTAGCAACATTAGGGAAAGTGACCAAATTAATCTCAAGAACCTGCAGAGTAGATACAATCAATAAAGCTGAAATCACAATAATTTCTACAACCAACAATGTATAAATAGTTCATTTTCACTCTTTCCAGACTTTGCACGTAGGCATGTTTTAAACTATGTCTAAGAAAATTTAAAATCTAGTTGCTTCATGATCATATTAACAACTTTCCTTAGTTTGAAGATGTGCATATTCTAGAAAATTAGGCTTTAAAACATCCAACAAAAAGGCGTTGCTTCATGGATCATGTTATGTTGCATATAGATTTACATATGAAACAAAAAGATATATAGTAAGTTATATTAAAAAATGATTATACTTCAACATAAGAAGTTTTACCTATGCTTAATTTGGCTACAAAATATCTAGACAATATTCTAAATCAGATTGACCAACAAAACAACCTTTGACAATGTGTTGAGAACAATATATAACCCAGACAAGTTATAAAGTCTGATTTCGAGGGAAATATTTTCTAGGTAGCTCCTAAGTATTTTATAAAGAATATACTTTATCACCAAACACAGGCACTACAAGAAATAATCATATAACAAAACAAATTACATTGAGAGAAATAGTTTAATAGTCACCTCAACTTCAGAGTTCCATATCAAAAACCATAAGCTATTTATGACTAGGAAGAAGATATATGAATTTACAACAACTAGAAAGAAATTACTTGAAGAAAGAGATCTGTGATGACATTGTAATCAACTAGACAACCATCCTCTATTTGAGACATCATCAGTGCAAGGTTTAAAATTCCCTACAAAATTTACTCAACAAATAAGACCTCTCCTCAAAAAATCTTCAAATTCAACATCAAAAATATATTTCTATTAATTAATAGTACTTGGGGATTAGAGCACAAAATTGTTTGGAGGAGGAACAAGTAATCAAGAGTGTACCCAACCTACAAAAGTTAGGAGAGCCCTGTGTTATGCAACCATTCACATTATTTTGTACAACTATAAGCATTAAATAAAACAAAGAAGAGAGTGATGAAATAAAAGAAATAAATGCTCCCAAAAAGATTGAATATATTTTCCCATTAGTTTAAACATAAACAAGCCCTTACTTCCATCATAAATGAAAAGAAAACAAAGTCAAGGTATACCTATTTAGAGTAAATAAGTACTTTGTCGAATTCCATTGTCTCAGAAAAAGTTGCAACAAATTTGGGGGTAGCCCTTGCTTTAATGTAAATTTTTAATGCAAGGTCATTGTCCACAGTATACACCAAGAAACAAAAAGTTATTCAAAAG
This sequence comes from Sequoia sempervirens, assembly GCA_007258455.2. Taxonomy (NCBI): domain Eukaryota; kingdom Viridiplantae; phylum Streptophyta; class Pinopsida; order Cupressales; family Cupressaceae; genus Sequoia; species Sequoia sempervirens. The sequence goes on from VDFB02271358.1 coordinate 653,603,323, forward strand.
ATAAATTAGCATTATAAAAATGTGGACAAAGTACAAACTAAATTATTCAAGGTATTAAATTGTACAAAAGAGTTACAATAAAGTTCTAAACGATAAAACAATTGTTTGGAAAAAGCATGAAAAAATTAAAATAGTAATGTAGAACAATCCAAAAATCAAATCATTTTATAATTGACATCTACCTTACAAAAAATATTATAGAAGCTTCTACACCATTAAACACAATGGATTTTTCTAAATTAGAGCTAAAGAAACAAATATAAACAAATCTGAGCCACTTCACTAAATCAGATATAAATTCCCTAGGCACAACTATTGACACAAGAGTTATAAGTCACTGTCATAAACCAAACAACCAATATCATTGTCATGTCATATCAACACTGTCAAGTCACACAAATAAAGACAACTATCACTGTCAAGAAACCATTCACTGTCTCTATCATAGTTGGAAACTCAGGAACTTATGCATCCACAATACCGTAGACCTTTGTTCATCAAAAGCATAGTGATAGCAAAGAAAATGGATTGTACACTGGAAAAGAGGCATATCATTAGAAAAGATAGAACAAATAATTCATGTTGCATGAACATCAAGATACTCCACTCTACTCCACATACCACAACACTATGCTATACAAACCTGTTTGAATGGCTAGTGACATCTTGTAAAAGAAAAATCTGTTTGTGTCAATTGTAATAACTGAATCTCATTATTTACTAAATAGATTTGTTAGTTGTAGCATTTGAACAGGTGATAGCTACTTACCATGAGGAGGATGCATCGACCAACTCTATCCATCAACCATGTAGTTATAACAGTCATGATGACTTGCAAACTAGACAAATATTTTTTTTTAAAACTCAAAGGCTTCACACCAATAATTAAATAGATTGATAATTTTAAACTAAAGGTATGACGCTTAAAAAAATAGTAAACAAGTCAGAGAACTGGATGGCACCAATTCCAAGGGTTGCAACATTATGAGATGAAATGCCTGTGAGATTTAAGAAATCAAGTTCAAATTTGTGCACATTGTTGAATCATATATTTTTTTTCCAAGCCTTTATATCATCTAATATATAATAGAAATCTCATAAAGCTACAATATTTATCACAATTTTTCAAACGAGAAGAGCTAATCAATTTTAAACTTTTAAAATGTACTTGAAATCAATAATATGCAAGGTCATTCTCCAAGTACAAAACTCTAGTCAATTGTCATTCTCTTGAAATTCCACTTATTGTGATTAAAATGTTAATGCAACATTTTTGTAATGTTTAAATAGGTTTATATATTATATGGAACTTTTTACTGATCTTAACCAGTTTATAATCCCAATTATATTTTCATTTTCTTTTGGTGAAGTGTTTCAAGATTTTTTTTAACTATCCAATTCATAAGTATTAACCGCTAAATTTTATTGCATATACATCATACCTAAATAGATAAAAATAAAATTCATGCTCTTGTTTGAACTTTATAAGAAAAGTATGCCAGATATATAGAAAGGACTTACCTGCAGATTTAAAAATGGAGGTATTGTAGAGCATAATACCATTAACACCACTCAATTACTAGAATAACAATGAGCCAATCCCTATCTCCAATAATTTATTTCTTGAAATGATAAGAAAAACAAAGAATCATAAATTCCTAGAGCATCCTATTCAAGCACTTAAAGAAAATAATTCAGTATCAACTTCTAAATTATAACAAATTGTAGATGACACAAAAATTCAAATGAAAATTTTAAATATGCAACATGAGTCTTTGTGCTAAATTGGCATCAAGTTATTATTTTGTGCAGACATCAGAGCACCTATTGTAACAAAATTATATCCATCCATAACATGTGGTGCTCATAGACATCCTCTATAAGATGGAATTTATAATTGAGTATTATTCAAGGGTAACAAAATACAAAAAATATGTAAAATTAAGGACAAAGTATCCAGTTGCAAACACCATGCTATTGGGTATTGATTTTAATACTTAAATAATGTGAAATATAATCAATCAACACCACAACATACAATGGCCAATTAAATAATCAATCAAAATCCGTATTTACACTTGTTTTTTTACCAGATGGATTGATCATCTTATCAAATTGTCTTATACTTTTCCATTCCATTGATTATCATCAAATCTATACATGAGTGCATGATAGGCATGCAATAGACCTCTCAAATGAGGTCATCTTGGGTTTAGAAGCATATAAAAGGGAATTAAAGAAATTTTTTATGAACACTTGATAGATAATTCCAACGCAACCATATCAAACCAGGACATATATTTAGAAAGTCCCCATCAATGTGTTCTCCATCAGTCCAAAGCAATTGCAAATTTGTCATGGGTGCAAAGGTTTATGCTTTACATGCTATATTGCTCCTCTCTGCTCTAGATATAGAGATACCTTGAACGCTCATAGTTCCCTGTTTAGATCAAATATCCATTGTTAAGGGTAGGAACTCATATATTTAAATTCTCAAAGATAGAAGGAAAAAGGTCGAAAACCACTAAGTAACCAAAGTAGAAATTGAAATCATTTTAAATCTTTGGTTTGCATTCCTTTTACAATTAAAATTATCCATGCACCTAAATAGATATTTTGAAAATACAACAAAAAAATTTGAGGTAAGTGCATTGAAATGGATGAGGTCCAAGATGAAAACCCATTAATTGACAGTTCACCTATTTACAGCTTTCAGACACACCTTGGCAATGCCAAAAGCCTGGTTGTGATCCATATTCTCACTACATCATAAGAAGATAGAGCTATAAGGTGAAAGAACTAAGATTTGAAAGTCCTCACCACACAGTGAGAGACCAAGGAACATGTACCAAAATCTAAATGTCCTTGCAACATAACAAGTTTATCAGATCATTAAGAAAAAAAAGCACGAATTGATAATATTTGAATTCTAGATTGCATAACTTCTAGAATAAGATCTACAATAAGTAGCAAATTCAAGTCTTAAAGGCAGATAATTTGAGAGAATGAAGTAAAAATTTGAGGTCCATCTACAAAAAAATAAACTTTTTCAACTTTTATACACACCTCAAGCAACAAAAAATTTCATTTTGTGCCTTAATCATGGAACAAGCCACATTATCAAGGGAATTCTTCTCATATAGCACCTACACTAGTAAAATACAAATTGTAAGGAAAGCTCAAAAAAACATAGCAGGATAAACAATAGTTACTGCAAAAGTTCAAAGCTTCTACATTTTTATAATAAAAGTTTTGAGAACAACAACAAAGAAAAAACCCGTAGAATGAATAATCATTCCAGAAGGCACAATGTTAAGAACCAAGTTTCAACAAGAAACCTGATAAGAACATAAGTTTAAGAGAGAATAATTCTAAGGTAGCCTCAAAATTGCTAAGACCTAAGTTTCAAGGAACAGTGCCCAAATAATTCCACAATCCACAATGTAAATAATAATTACTTCAAAGGGGAATTATTCTTATAAGTCCCTTATGCTGGCAAAGTCCAAGTTCAAAATAGTGAATAAAAACAACATAGTATGGACAAAAAATCCTACAACATTCATTCAACCATTTTACATGTCCATCTTCCTAAACATTAAACTGCTAGTAAAAATCTTGTAGTACTCAAAGGTAGATGAATTCTTACCAGGCCTTTAGTTATTACTTGTAGTGCATCCTTTGGTATCCATAATCTACTACATTCTCCAAGGTAATTGAAATAGGGTTATCGCAGGAAACTCAAGTCCATTATTCATTTCAAAGGGTACAAGTTCACACCAAGAATAAATCAAATAATAGAATTTCAAACTATAGAATTTCAAACCATTGGATTTCAAACCCTAAAAATAGGGGATAGTACATGTCGATGTGCCCAAGTTTTGTATTCAAACTTAATTAAGCATCTAAAAATATTGAGGTTTTAGTGCTACTCAATTCTTGAGTTCAAGACAAAAAAATTGTAGGCTTTTACATGAAAATATTGGTTGCAAGATAAAGGTTGTTTTTAGGCATGGAGTGAGGAATGTTTCAACTACCTGAAAGTTGTTTTTCCCAGCATGAGACAACTTTCCATAGAACAAATCCCTTCTTTTAATAGATATAACCTTAATTGTGTTAAAATAAAACAAAACAAAACAAACATGATCTGGTAGCATAAAGATTCCAAAAAATTAAAATCACTGAAACCATGGCAAGCAACTTACCTAAAAATTCTACAAAAATTGTGTTGTGGTGTCGAAGATGTCGATGATAAAAAAAAGGGAGAGCTTGCAATAAAAGTACAAAATCCTAACACAATAGAAAATTATTTAAATAATACGAACCAAAACCAATCTTCATACAACTGTTGCTTCAATCTATTCATAGTGTGACCAATGACAGTATAGGTTAACTACACCCGATCCATACAAATTCAAGGCGTATTTAACCCACTAAGTATCAATCCCAATAAGATCATCCATTGTAAGAAAAGACAAAGAAGCCATTAAAACTAACATTATAAATCATGAAAGCTTGACAAACCTCTAATCTAATACATTGAAACTTATCCTATTGGGGGAGTGGTGTTGCATTGATGAGGAATGGCGACCCTTTCCCAATCCCTTGGATAATGAGCTTGTTTCGATCAATTCTATTGAAGATAATCGACAAAACAGATGAAAGATGTGTGATGAAACATGATTTAAAGCTAAATGAACATGATGCCAACTATTTTAACATGATGTATGCTAAGATGATTGGTATGGGTATATGCAAATCTACTCTAAATGAAGTTGAAGCTAAAAAAGATTCAAACCCTAACTACACAATACTAAATGGATGCATTTATGTTATCATGGAAGCCATTAATGGAAGCTAAGCTAATATGGTGCAATTAAAATAAACTAAAATAATGCTAAATGTGAGTGCAAGTAAGAGTGATTTTAACAACATAAGTTTGATGTTAAAAGATGGATCCATTTATCTCCAAATAGTGATCTATTTATAGGAGAGCAAATGAGGAATCAAGGAATAAGATTGAAAAAGTTAATTAATGGTCAATATTGGAGGAAAGATGAAACATGGATCAAGGATTCTCATCAATGAATGAGAATAACTGATCACATGGATCAAGAAAATAATCAAGGGTTCATATTGTTCCAAACAAACACACTTTCAAAACTCACACAAGAAGTCTTGTTGAAATTTTTTTGTAAGGAGGAATATTCCTTTTTTCAAATGAGTGAAGAAAGAGAATATTCTCAAATAATATTCTCATGAGTGAGGAAAATTAGCCTTTATTTAATTAAAACCAAATTTTAATGTGCAAAAGGGGAAGGAATATTCCATGAGAATATTCCCTTTTGGAGGAATGTGCAAAGGAGGAATATTCTCTTGGAAGTGGGAGGATGAGGTTAGCAATTTAATTAATTAAAACTAAATTTGAATGAGGAATCAAGGGCTTAGATTGAAAAGATCAATCAGTGGTTAGGATGGAAAGAAGATGGAGGCATGGATCATGGATTCCCATTGAGGGTTGAGAATGCAAGTTGATATTTAATCAAGGGATCACAATCATGCAAACAAACACACTTTGCAACAACTTTAAAAAGTTGTTTCAAAGTTTATTTCAAGGAGTAATCATTACCTTTTTTGGAGGAAAATAGGAGAATATTCCTTTGGAATATTCCCTATGCAAGTGGATGAGAGGGAAACTAGCAATTTAGTTAATTAAAATTAAATTTGAATGTGCAAGATGAGGAATGTGAGGATATTCATTAAATTATTGATTTATTTAATGAAAAAGGGATACAAATATGATATTTAATTAAATAGTTTAGGTTATTTAATTAAATAAGAGGACTTAGGGTTAAAATTAAATAATTTGCATTATTTAATTAAACCAGATGCAATGTCAGTGTGAGAGGGGGTGAATTAACCCAATTAGGTCAATTATATTAACAAGTGAAAATGAGGTATTTAATTAAATAATTAGGATTATTTAATTAAACAAGTGAAAAGAAGATGGATTTTAGGATGAAGCAATGTTAGTATACATGATTCAAGTGTATGATATCATTCAAGAAATTTTTAAGTGTCTAAATTTTTCCCCTCTTTGAAGTGAGGTACCTGTTATGTTAGTTCAAAGATTAACACTTTTCAGATTAAAAACTAGTGCTTAGATAAAAAAAAATAATATTTTTTCCTGATTTTTAGATGCCCCACTATTGCCCCAGTGGAAGGAATAAGCTGGTTCCTTGCCACCTCAAGAAATTAGGAGAAAATTTTGAATTTTGGGTTGATTTCTCGACAATGGTAAAATATTGATTTAGAGGTCAAAGAGGACTAGAAAGCTTAGATGTCTGATGTAGACAAACTTGATGATGTATAGATAGTCATCAACCATGGGTAGCCTCATGTATATTTTGATATATCACACATATTTGATACCTAGATAGAAATGTTAGTAAAGATAGAAGAATAATAAGAATAGGATGAATGGATTGACCATTGATTTTGAGATTGATTCAAAAAGTCCAACAAGCTCATGATCCACTGAGACTTTATTAGAGATGATAATGAGAGATGGATGATGATGATGATTTGCTCATATCTTGGGATTTGGAATTTCTATCATTCCTTATTTTTGATATAACACATAGACACGATGCATAAAGGTATTGATAACCAAGATGGTGTTGTATCTAGTGTAATGGACTTTGACTTTGAAAACATATATGATAGTTCTTGTTCACACCTTGACATACAGAAACCTCATTGGAATGTAAGTTAGAAGCTTTAGAATGTATCAGACCAAAGCATACGCAATAGTCAACAATGTACTCCAAACAACTTTCCTCTACACAACTAAGCAAGTATGCGCCAGGATTATTTTACAAGAATACCCACAAGTACAAAAAACAAAAGATAATGATCAATGCCCCATTCCTGTCTCTCTAAATCATTTTGATAGACATCATTGAGAGGTCCTCAAAATGGGTCACTAAGTTAAATCATAAGAAAAGATCAAAGACAAACAATTAGTGTTATCCATATCTCTTGCCAGTTTAATATAGCTAAGGTGATTTCTGATACTAATTCCCATCGTAGGAAGGATTCATCCTAGGACATGTTGATTAGATGTTCTGATTAGGATGAGGTGTTTGATAAGTCGTTGATACAAACTTCATTGAATCGTTTACCTATGATCTATACTTTGGATTTTGACACTTAGGTTCTCACTTTACGACTTGAGATACTTGCTTTCTATTTGTTTTTCCAAAGGTTGAAGGTGACACTCAATTTACTATGGGTGGAGGTTTATTGTGAGTGAAATAAAAATGGGATGGATGGTTTTGGATTTTCTGGAATATTTCAATATTTTTGGTATTTTGAAAATGTTTTTGAGGCTATTTTTGATCTTTTTGAAAGTTTGTGGATGTTTTGGTTTTTTCAATTATTCAAGGATTTTTAGGGTTTTCTCTAAGATATTTGATGTTGTTTAGGTCTTTTGAATGTTTTCTAATTTTTTAGATTTTCAAATGTTTAAGGCTTTTTTGATATTTGGATGTTTTTGTATTTGACTGATATTTGGATGTTTTGGGATTTTTTGAGTTTCGACCAAGAACCTAACCTAAAAGACCTATCCTAGGGGCCTCAGTGGCTGATCAAAGATGAGCCTTGCCTACACTATACACATAGAGACCATGTAGTTTGAATGACTTGATTTATTGAAGATGAGATATGAACAATTGATGAATTGTCAGTTTATTATGACAGACTCCTAAAGGACTAACCTAGGGTGTCTTGGGGGCACATCAACGATGGCCTTGCCTACATTCAAGCTTAGAGACTCGTAGTTCAACAAGGTACCATTTTTGGATTTTTTGATGTTCGACCTTTTTAGGTATTTTTGATGTGATTTGGATGTTTTGGATTTTTCCTTTACAATTTTTGAATGTTTTTGGATTTTAGTTGTACAAGATTTTGGATGTTTTTGGATTTTCAGCTATATAGGATTTTGCAAATGTTTTTGGATTTTTGATGAGATTTTGCAAGTGTTTTTGGATTTTCAATGAGATTTTGAGGTAAACGATACCTAGATCATGACTTCAATGTCACGTTGTGAGATAAAAGACATGGATTAAGAGTTTTTTGAAAAAAAGAGAGCAATAACCTGCCCCTAGTGTCTAGAAATGTTTCATAGATCAATGGAAAAACCAAGATAGGAAATGTATATGTGAAGAGTTTAACAAAGTCTTATCATGCTAGATATGGGCTATGGGACTTCACAACATAAAATAGGAAAGAGCCTATCAAATTTTTTTCCATGAGTAGAGTTGAAGTATACGTCGAATCTTTGTCAAGATCAAGATAAAGTGGGATATCTAGATGAATCTAGATTGGATGGATGGAGGGAACATTGGATTTATCATGAAAAGGATGAGATGCTTATGTCCAAGAAGGATCATATAGACATTCAATTCTACTCATGATGCCTATTTTCTAGGTTTTCATCATAGTACTTGCCCAAAGTGCCATCATAGTGGTTTTCACTGAAGGACGATTTTTTTTACTATTTTCTTTTCTTTTTGATTTTTTGATTTTTTGGAAAATTTACCCTCATGTTGAACCACCTGGTGGTACTGATGTAGAGGCCACTGTAATAACGTGCCAGCGAAATCCTGCCTGAAGAAGTTGCTTTGCTAAGTTACAAGTACTTGGGTGCAATCTTGAAGAACTCTTATCTACCTTGTGGATACCAAAATTAACCTTGTCTATGTGTGCACATCGTGATAAAGTGCCTTCAGAATCCTTATGATGAAGGGTAGCTATCAACACATGGTCAATGTGAGAAATGGATATCATAAATTATGGAGTGTACAGTGTCATGCATGAAGGAATATGAGATGTATTGGTTGATGGTTTGGAATCTTTGACTCTCCAAACTTGGGAAGATGAGAAATGATAGGTGGGAATGGAGGTTTTCATGGAATTAGTACCAACCACTAGATATACTTTGTTCCTCACTTGAGAAGCCTGCTTTTGTATTTGAGGACTCTTTTGATGGATACACTTCCATTTTTTATTTTTCCCCATAGTTTCTTTGACTAGTGGAGTTTTGGAGGGATGATTTTCTTTATTTTGCTTTGGTATCCATTTGTACTTGATGCGTCCTTTTTGATTTACTGTTTCATTTTCTTTGATGATATTTTCCTTGCTTAGATAGGATTTCTTCTTTGTATGTTGGTCCAAGTTTGTGTATGAGATGATGGGTGAATGCCAACTCATGATACAACTAGTTGTAGCATTGACAATATTTTCATCACAAGGATTCTTCGTGCCCCATATGTTGATGCTTGTTGTAGACAAGATTTCCCCCGACATTGTGAAGGTATTATCAATACCTAATCCTTTGCCCTGATAGTGTATCCTATAATCCATAGCTATTGAATATGACTTGTCATGAACACATGATATTGCTATGGGTTCCTACTATTCAAGAATATGAATTATTTGCTCTAATTCTATGACATCGTTATCTGTTGATACTGCTTCAAAAGATGTTGATGTTGACTCAAAAGATGTTGATGATGCACAATCACTGTAAGAATAAAGAATCTCTACCATTGCTTGCTCTTGTGTAGGAATACCAAGATTGGGAGACTCTTGTTTTGGATGAAGAACGTCTATATTTCCATCAGAAAGAAACATCTCAGGGGTGATATTGGGGACATCTTTGGAGTTTAAAATGGTTTTGAAGATGTCTCTTAGCTCTTGATGAAATTCTGGGGATAGGGGTTCTTGATATTGACTCGATTCATAGTATCTTTCATTATCCTCGAGAGCCTCCTCTTGACATGATCCTTGGGTGGATGATAGACCATCGGTAAAAGACTCTTCACAATAGTTGGTAGGTATGGGTCCAATAAGGGAAATTTCTTACTCTTTTGGAACTTATTCAACATGCCCAATCATGAAGTCATATGTGGGAGAGATATCACAATCTGATATCCACTTGATGTCATTATAGTATAAAATATTGCTAAACATTGTTAATGGTTTTGGAATTTATTTGAAAATAGTATCTTGATGTGTATCTAATTCCTCATGTTGTGATGAATAAATATGTCCTCCCATGGTATCACGTGTATGGTTTACATTTTTTGAGGTTGATACCTTTCTCAAATCTTTTTCTTTTGTATGATCATGCATAGGGTTTGTGTAAATTTGCAGATTTTTATTCCCAGATTTTTGATTGATATCAACATCTTCATTCAATAAGATCTTTTATTAGATGTTTGAGTCTTTTTTTTTGTGTGTTATGACCTTTGTATCGGTGAAATTCACAAAAATGATCATCTCTATAGCTACGAGATTTGACTTGTGGCTCTTGATAGTTTGAGAAATCTGGGAGTGTGATAAGGTTAGACTATATCAACCTTTTCAACACATCCTCCATAGGTTCCCCCAAGTGAGTGAATTGTCGCTTGGGAGCACTGTTTGTTCTTTGTAGTCCATGTTGAGTGTTTGTAGCATTGATCATTGTTTGATTGTTTGGTTGTGACGTGTATGGTTGTTGTGTATTCATGGGTTGGGTGTTTGCTTGCCTAGGAGCAGTTAATACCACCTTTGCATCAACAACACCATCACTAGTAACATTCTTGTTCTTGGCCCAAAAGTGAGATTTGTCATTAGAACTAGTGTATGGGCAGTTTTCTTTGTACACTTGTGTGTTTCCTTGTGAGATTAGGGCTCTCTCGATGTTGAGGACCCTAGGGACAAGCTCATCATAAGTGGTGATACATTGCATCTTCAAGTGGAAGGATAGATCTGGATCAAAATTTTCTATGATGATCCCTTGTGTGTTTGCACACCATGCCCCAGAGTAGGGACCCTCTTTTCATGATGTCTTTTGATCTTGGGTTTTTATGAGCTTTGTCTTTTTAAGGTCTCGAGATGTTGGTCTTACTGGTTTTGGTTTTTCCTTGAGGTTTGAATTGGTTAGAGTTCGATTTTAGTGAAAATCTAGGTTTTGACCTGAATCCAGGATTTTCGAGCTCCGGCAGATTCTCCAGGGCCTTGGTTCATTGTTTGTTTACTGCTGAATTTTCCGAATCTGGGTTTCTACTTGACTCCAGGATTTTTTGGTTCTGGAGGAATTTCTCGGACTGCGTCAAAGTCCTGAACTTCGTTAAAATCCCGATTTTTTCCATATCTGTGGAATTCGTGTTTATCCAGATTTTCTGTTTGTCTTGGTTTTTTTCCAAAATTTCGTCTTGGGCTCGGGTTTCCATATTTTTCTGACATGTCTTGTCACTCATTAATGCTCAAAGTACTTTTGCTCAGACGTGAATATGGATGGATTTAAGGTCTTTTGGGCATCATTTTGATTTCATTATTCACTTGTTTTCTACTTTGGCGTCTGAGTTCATTCTTCATTGGAGCTTTGATCATTGATTTTGAGCTGCTTGCGTGGGGACTGGTAGAGCGCTAATCAAGGTTCTCATTGCTAAGGCACACTCATTTTTCAGTCACTTCCTCGAGTTCAAGTTTCATCTGGACAAATCCATGGTAAGTTATCACTGACCCCTCCCTTGGTTTGCATCATGATTGAATCTTTCTGAGTCGATTGGTAGTTGTTCTAGGTTAGCCTCTGCTTGGTTACGATTTTGTATTTATCGAACTAGGGTTAGACTTAACTCCTCACCAAACTTTATCACCGGTACCATGCGTGCTTGTGTTTATCAATTAAATGGCAGGTGTGTCAGTATGGATGGTGCTCTGGGTCAGATTTTTCCCCAAGTGCATAATTTGTTATATCCGACAAGGTTAGGGCTTTCGGTGTTTTGCTTAGATTTTGTTAGGCTTGAAGAATTTGTTGCGATTTGCATATCTTGCACAAAGATTAAAATGGCCCTTGCCTTGGGAAGCCCCGAAGTGCTTCAGATTGATCTTCACAGATAGTATTTCAAACCCTGAGCTTACCCTGGTTTTCATGGCAGAGGGTTTAGTTGTCAAAATTAGGGCATCATTGTTTATCCTTAAAGATTAGTCATTTGAAGGCTTTTGGAAATTTGAATTTGCGCACATTTGGGGTCTTGATTATTGGTGTCGATTTTGGGACCATTTGAATCCAAATAGTTAGGTGTGAAGTGATCATACAGTCGATGGTTCATGTGTCAACATTCATCAGGTTTCTGAGGTGTCCGCAGAATTTCCGTGCACCCAGATTTTCCCGATATCTGTCGGGTCCACGGAGTATAGTGAATTCCAGAGTATTTGAACCATCCGCAAAAATCCATCCTGTCCAAACTTTTCCGGTTTCCCTACCTGGTTTCATTCCTTTCAATTCTCGAGGCTAGGGCTAATGGGGTAAAGTGCTTAATGATGATTTCTTGTTGTTATGGATTGATTTCATAGTAATTACATGGTTTCTTTTGTCGTACCAATGATCAATTTGGTGAATGATGTCTGGGCAGCAGGAATCCATCTAGGTCGGATTTCTTGAAATTATGCCCCCGACTGGATTTTTTCTGGTTTACCTCATTTTCCCGGATTGCTTCTTCTTTTTTAGATTTTCAAGGATTGATGATTAGTGATGGATCTTAATTGCTTTATGTGGTTTTATGCTAACCCTTTGATTGGAATATGTATGATAATTGGACGCTTATGAGGGTTCTTTTGTGAATGCAGGCTAAATCAAGCAAAGCTGCTATAGGAAAGTCTAAGGGTGATACAGAGGGGCCTTCTATCTCAGAGGCAGAAAGATTAAGACTAGATACCAAGAGTCAACTGCCTAATAGCAAAGTATCTTCTGTGTGGTCTGAGGTCTCTGACACCAATGTTGGAGCGTGGAGATATGAGGAATTCAAGGAAAGAATGGCTCACAAGGATGACTGGAATAAAACTGTTAAACAATCAAAAGAGGAGATTGGCTCCATCGAATGTCAGCTTAAGATCTTGCCCTTGCCACCTGTCACCGAGCTGGATAATGTATTTTTAAGAGTTCATGGATCATTGGCTCAGAGTAAGGATAAGGGAGGCGGTAGTTAATGCCCATTTTGAAGATTTGTGCTTCCCTATTATTATAGGGCATGTGTTGATCCGGCTACATTGGGGAGTGTGTCTAGGCCGACCTTGATGATGTATCGGCATTTAATGTGTGCCTTATTTTGAAATTCCTGAGGCCGACTTGTTTTGGCTATTATTTTTTGTAAATGTTTGGCTGGCCGACATGTTTTAAGAATTTGCTATAAAGGGCATTCTTGCCTCATTATAAGGGGGAGCTAGAAAGATAATAGAGACAAGTTAGATAAGAAAAGAGCTAGAGCATTTTGTAGTAGAAGTAGTAGTCAATTTCTTGAAGCAAATATTGTAACAGAACAGTGGAATTGTTGCAGCATTTTGATAATCTAATACAATAGAAGGCATTGTGGTTTTCCTGGTGAAATCTTTTGTATTAGTTATCTTGCATGGTTCCTGTTGTTTCATCTTTCAAATTGCTTAAAGATTTATGATTTAGTGTTTTAGAGTTGAATTAGTTTGGTGAATGATGTTCATGATTTCATATTTGGAATGTTTGTAGCAATCTCTGGTCTATACTCCCAGTAACTATCTGATTGTAGTAGGCTGGTGAAGTCAACCTGGACCATACATTCATTTGTGCTTAGTTCGATTTGGATGAATATCTATGATTTGAAAATCTATATACCTTAGAAGATTGCACCGTTCTTGTGATATTGCATTGTGGGTTGATCAAGAATTGGTTATTTGAGATTGGTCCATTCTAGATATCTGTTATTTGCATTATTCATTCTAGGAATAGTTTAGATCTTATCATATCTGACCCTTTTCTTTTGCTATTTATTTTAAATTTGGGCCAGTTTAGGATTGAAAGCATCACCATATTGTTGCGTTGATAAAGAGCTCACTTCCAACATTGTTCATTTATGAGTCAATTGTGATTACTCCGGCATTTTCACATATTATTATCGAGTTGTTTATGCATTGTCATGACATTTTTAGAGACCTTAGGAGTGATTTTCAGTAAGGTATTGTTAAAGATTACCTTTCAAAGAGAGAGATAGAATATTGCATTATGCGAGTTGTTGTTATCTGAGAAAACACCATCAACAATCCCTACTTGTTTCTCATCGAGAATGGTCCACTTGCTCTTACTAGCTTTTTTCCTCCACCTTTGTAGGAAATTAGCAAAGGATTCTCCTTTGTTCTGCTTGAGTATGTATAATTCTTCTAAGCTCACATCCATGTCAAGATTGAAGAAGTGATCTATGAATTTTTCAATGATTTCTTGGAAAGTTTTGATACTTGGAGGTAATTGAGAAAACCAATCCATGGAAGGACCTATTAAACTTCATGGGAAGAAGCGCTTCAAATAGGACTCATTATAGGTGACCTCCATACACATGACATTGAATTCCTTGACATGGTCAACATGATTTCCTCTCCCTTTGTATTTATTAGATTTGGGGACCTCAAATCCAGGAGGAAAAGGTACCATTGTGATGTTTTAATTGAATGGATAAGGACATGGGTTTTGTTGTGTATGGGGCTTCTTCATCTTTCCCATTCAAAGATCTTGCATTTATTGTGATAACACCTTGAGTTGCAATGCCATATCATCTTGTGGATTTGGTGGAGGAACATATGTTGTATATTGTGGGATGGCGGATGGGTTGTACATGGGATTATGATATGATGAGGTGTTGTATGGTGTGTATGGTGGTGTAGGATTTTGTGAAGGTGATTGTGATGTTGATGTATATGTTCCTAATGCATTTGGGTGGATGATGTTCTGTTAAGGATTATAGTACAAACCCTACTGTTGTTGTTGTTGGGCATACTATTGAGCTTGTTGTTGGGATTGTTGTTGTTTTTGGGCTACTAAGGCTACTTGTTGTGTTGATAAGGCTATTTGGTGTGATTGTTGTTGTTGTTGGGCTACTAGGGCTTGATATTGGGCTTGTTGTTGTTGTTGTGCTGCTAAGGCTGCTTGTTGGGCTTGCTGTTGTTATTGTGCTATTAAGGATGCTTTTTGTTGTTCTTGTTGTTGGATGACTTATTGATAGGCCTATTGTGCTTTGTGTAAAGCTAAGGCATGTGCTTGCAATGTAGGATCATTTGTTGTTGAGACATTTGTGATGGATTGTGGGTGTTGATATTTTGAGTGGGTTGTAGGTTGTTGATGAGAGGTTGGGGGTTCCCTTGGTTTAACATTCCTTGTAAGATAGTGAATTGAGGTGGAGGAATACAAGTTTGAGGTCCCATTTGATTTTAAATGACATGGGGGACCAAGGGGAAAGATGATGATGGTTCCATTAGATATTGCGATGTTAAGTGAACATTAGGACCTTGAGTCCATTGATTGAAAGGATTCCCTTAACTATTTGTTTGGGGATTTCCTTGTGCTTGGGATGCGATCAAGGTATTTCCTTGGTTGATGGGGTTTGTAACCAAGGTGTTGTTTTTATTTGGGTCGATGATAGAGGGGTTTGATGTGGATGGTGAATTAACTTGGGTAGCTTGGGTAACCACTTGTTTCAATGTGTTAATGGGGTTGTTGGAAACACTTGTCAAGGGTTGACTTTGTGTGAGAGTGTTAACTTTCCCTTGTTTTCTTACTTGAGGCACTTGGTTCAAATTACCTTGCGTAATGTTAGGCACACTTGGGGTATTTGTGGTGATGGATGAAGATGGTTGCACTTGAAATGTTGAGGTTGTTGTGATATCATGGAATGTAAGCGGTTTGCCAAATGTTGGTGTCCAACTTGTGTTTTGGGGAAGGTTAGTGGTTAATGGAATGGTCATGTTGTGAATACCCATAGTTGTGTTTATTCCTAGACATGAAGTGAGACCAAGGTTGGTTCCTAGTCTAGCTGCAAGACTAGATGTTAAGGGTTGACTTGGCACAAGGGGTGGAGTTGGTTGAATCATAGATTGCATTAAGCCTTGTGTCAAGTTTTGTGTGAGAAAAGTAGGAGCCAAATTTTCTAAGGTTTGATGATCTTGTTTATACTCAAGGAGTTTTTCCTTAGTAAGCTCAAGTGGGTTGTTTGTGACATCTTCTACCTCATACCTCAACAGATTTTGTGGTTGTTGTGAGGGGGTAGATTGGCTCCTTGGATCAAATTCTTGAGGGTTGGTATCACTGATGGTAGATAATACTTTGGTTTTCTTCATGATTCTCTTTTGTTGTGATCTTGTCTTTACCATAAATTTTGGGTCACCTATGGGAGAGTTGTGTTGAGATTTGTAATGTTTGAACTCTCTAGTTGACTCAAATTTAGGTAGAAGGAAAATTTTAAGTCATTTTGGAGCAATGATGATAGTGTGAGATGAAAAGGTTGATGATGTGGGAAGTGATCTTTGCAAACATTTTGGGACAACACTTTTGACTTAGAAGGTTTGATTGTTTGATGTTTGGATAGAGGATGTTTATGAACTTGAAAATCTTTAGGGTATACTTGTGACCTTCAAGATAAACTAGTTCAAAGATGATAACTAACTTATCCAAGTGCATGGAAAAGGAACATACAAAGTAGCTATGTTAGGAGTTGGTTTGATAGATGTTTAAGTCCAAAGTGTTGGTGTATTCAAAATTTTTACAAAGTTTGGTGAAGTGAAGATGGAATATGATGAAGGATGGATGAAATGTTTGACCCAATGTTGGCCTAGAGTGAACCTTTGTTTTTTAAGACCAAGGTAGTGAGAAACATGCTATACCTCTAAAGTGATCAAACCCTATAGACTCAATGATTTTGGTAAAATAGAACTCAAATGTTTTTGGAAATAGGACCCAATGATTTTGACAATAGAATTTGGATTCAATGTTTTGAAATTTTTTCCTTGTATAATAGTGGGCATAAGGTTAGGTTGTTCAACTGGAGTGATCAGATGCCAAATAGTCATGCAGGGTTCAATTTATCAAGTTATCTTGCTTAAATGAGTTTATTTTTACCACAAAAACTTGTCTTTCTTAAGTCCAAACTAAATGTCTATGTCAAAAAAATCATCAATTTCACAAAGTCCATTTAGTGAAAAGGATGAAGTCAAGGGCATAGTTACCTAGGTTAACTTTGGGAAGTATGGATTGAGATGTAAACCAAAATATTTAGAAGTCTCTAAGAATAAATTCTTAGGACAAACATCAATATCAAGGTTTTGTCAAAGGGTATCCATGCTTAGACCAAAGGGTTTGAAATTTTGAAAAGACTTGTTAATATTTGCTTGCAATGTTTTGGAACCAAACAAAGTATTAAAATGACTCACAAGTAGTTACCACCCTAGGTTCAGAAGATACTACTTGTTGAATCCCCACTTGGATTTCTCCAAACACTAAGACAATGTGAACAGTTAGAGATTTGGTGACACTAGCTCCCCCTTACACGACACACACTTCTCAGGTACACCAAATCTCAAATCCTTAAGATCCATAGATTTGAAGGATTTTTCTATTTCTACAATGAATAGTAAAATGTGGGGCAGCTTCAGAACGACTGTTCTTCAACCAAAAAGCATAAAGGTTTTTGGCTTCTAAACAATTGGTTCTTGTAATGACTTTTGTTCAAGGTGGCCATACACGTGGCAAGATTAGCTCAAGATTATTTCAATCAAGAGGCTTCCCAGTCCCTTCCTAAGAAAGTATTTTGACACATCACACAGACACTAGGGGTGGCACTTGTTAGTATGACACGTCCACACCCGTTGCTTATGAATTTAATCACAAACACATTTTTTATATAGTGGTTCAAAAGATCTTGGCTTTATCTCGTTACTGCTTGGGTCATTCCCACCTTTTGAAGCAGGGTGGCAAGACCTCTAAAGGTTACACATGTTTGAAGTATAAAATAAATAAATTATCACCCAAGATTGTTAATAGACGCAAGGGGAGAGGATAAGCGCTTCCAAGCAATAAAAATAGACGTGTGTTTCTCTTCACCCAAGATCACATGGAGCGCAAGGGGATTGAATACACACAAGTATATTTAAGCAAATAAAACACATGTTCATTTTAATCCATCATAGAAAAATGAGTTTATTTTAAACACCAAACGAAGTGTGGAAGTTGTATTTGTTCAATTTTAAGCCAACATAGTGATGTGAGGGTTCAATTTTAACCAGTTTGAATGCTCATTTTAAAACCCAATTGAAAGCTAGTGTGGTCCTAAAGCGTGAAATAAAAAACATGATAAATGGGTTATAATTGCCCCAAAAGTGTCACAACACTTGTTACAATTATAATTCAAATGGTAATATTCTTCTTCACTTCAAACTTTATTGCTCCAACCTGCAAAACCAGTTAGTCTAAAAAAGCAAAAATGAGAAGTCAGTGACATGTTAGTGATCAGATAAAATCAAAAATTTAAAGCACATGTCAAAATTTTAAGCAAATGTGAAGGCTTGGTTCAATTTTATCCAACTTTGATAGTTAATTCATTTTATCCTTTCACTAAGTGTTGAGAAACATTTTTATAAAATTAGATTATAACATCTTGAGATAACGACAACTTTCTCAAATATTGATCAATTTTGAAATCGTAAAACATTTTGGAAAGCTAAACATGAGATCTTCAAAACCCAACAACCTCTCCACAAGATTAATCATATAAAATTTATTAAAAATGAAGGAAAATCATGCATTTAAGAGATTAAACTCAGAATTTAAAAAAACATAGCAAAATTAATGATGGATGATTATAACAACAATTGGAGATAATGACAACTTTCTCAAATCTTGATTAATTTTGAAATTGTAAAATGTTTTGGAAAGCTAAACATGAGATCTTACAAACCCAACAACCTTTCTGCAAGATTAATTATATAGAATTCATTAAAAACTAAGGAAAATCATGCATTTAAGAGATTAAACCCAAAATTTTAAAAAAATTACAACATAATTAAAAATTTGATATATTTTTCAATTCTTGATGAAATTGAGTGCTGTAAAAAGCTACTAAAAGGTGAGACCGAGATCTAAAAAAACCCAGATAGTCATTTTTCAAGCTTTAATTTGCCCAATTTTTTATGATTAAAAAAAAGTGATGGGTTTCAAGCAAAATTCTGGGGTGTAACCTATAAAATTTCTCCAAAAAAAAACACAAAACATTAAAGTTTTCCCTCTCAATGCCAAAATATGACCAATGAAATTGTATAGGTTAACTACACCTGACCCATACGAATTCGAGGCATATTTAACCGACTAAACATCAATCCCAATAAGATCATTCATTGTAAACAAAGACAAAGAAGCCATTAAAACTAACATTCTAAATCATGAAAGCTTGTCAAACCTCTAATCTAAGACATTGAAACTTAACCTATTGGGGGAGTAGTGTCGCATTGATGTAGAATGGCGACCCTTTCCCAATCCCTTGGATAATGAGCTTTTTTTTATCGTCTATTGAAGAGAATTGGCGAAACCGATGAAAGATGTGTGATGAAACATGATTTAAAGCTAAATGAACATGATGCAAGCTATTTTAACATGATGTATGATAAGATGATTGATATGGGTATATGCAAATGTACTCTAAATGAAGTTGAAGCTAGAAAATATTCAAACCCTAATTACACAATACTAGATGGATGCATTTATGTTATCATGGAAGCCATTAATGGAAGCTAAGCTAATATGGTGCAATTAAAATAAACTAAAATTATGCTAAATGTGAGTTCATGTAAGAGTGATTTTAACAACATAAGTTTTTTGTTAAAAGATGGATCCATTTATCTCCAAATAGTGATCTATTTATAGGAGAGAAAATGAGGAATCAAGGGCTAAGATTGAAAAAGTTAATCAATGGTCAACATTGGAAGAAAGATGAAACATGGATCAAGGATTCTCATCAATGGATGAGAATCAATGATCACATGGCTCAAGAAAAGAATCGAAGGTTCATATTGTTCCAAACAAACACACTTTCAAAACTTGCACAAGAAGTCTTGTTGAAAGTGTAATACCCCCATGTTGCTGATACTTTTGCTACTATTTGTTACTTTTATGTGATAGCGTGATACTGGTTTGTGAAGATGATTAGTTCACCGTCTTGGTGTGTAGATGCATAATTAGATTGATTGAGGATTATGTTACTTCATTTGATAACATTATGATTACATTGGATTGTGATGTTTAATTTGATTAAGTAATATAGTTTGATGCAGTGATTTCGTAATTTATTTATGATGTGATCAATTAGTTAGAAATGTTATTTCATCATTGATATTATAATCGTTAGTATAGTTTTGGTGAGAGGACAGTGTAGCACCACTCGTTTATGAGTGCCCTGCTACATTGCAATTCCTTCTCACAATGTAATGCTTTAATTATATATATATGGACATGTACATGACCTTGTTTGTATGCAGGGATTGCAGGTACAAAGTCTTGATTCCACCTGCTTTGGTAGGACAGGGCGAGCATCAAAATAAACTCAACGAGATTGATGTTTAAAAAAGGAGTGGTTAGGAAAGAGTTCTCGTCCCAAGTTCGTCTTTTGTGAGTCCATTATTGTCTTCGTTTCTTTTCGCCTTTGTGTGTAATTGTGTAGCGATGATTAATATTTTAGTTGTGATTTAATTAATTTTTGTTAAGTGTGATTAATTATTATGTTTAATTAATAGTGTTATTATAGTTAATTATTGTTAAAGTTGATTGAATTATACTCTTGTTTAAAAAGATTATTTAAATAAAATGTATGTTACTTTGTTATTACTTAGAATGTTAAATTTGCTTTTGCAATTTAGAGTTAATTAAATTGCTTATAAAGATTATATTATTTTTATTAGTAGAAAAATAAATAAAATAAAATATAAATAAATAAATAAAATTGATTTCAAAAATTATTAAAATTCTTTTATAGATGGTTATGAGAAGTGTTGGGGAAATAATGAATTTTTGTTGGGGGAATTTATTCCGGGAAAGAAAAGAGGCATGGAGTAATAGAAATTGCTCTAGGGAATTTTTGGCTGAGAAGAGGGGTGGTTTCTTCTGTGTGGGTTTTCTGGTGTATATTTGTGTAAGAGTTTGGTGAAAAGGTTGCAGGAGTGTTTTTGAAATTGAATTTTGGTTGGAGGTGAAGCTTCTGGGAAGAGCTTTATAGCTGGAGGCTTCTGTGGCAAAGCTTGGCACAACTTTTACTTCTACAACCTACAGGAAATAGGTTCCTTTCAATTTTTAGTTTAAATACTTTTATGTTTTGAATAGTTTATTTGTTTGAGTAAGAGAAATTGTGTGTATCCTCTGTGGAAATTTAGAAGATTCTCTATTGAAACAATGTTCCCAGCTATAGAAATTTTGCTGTTAAAATTTTGTGTTACTCTGTAGGAAAAATTACACAACAAAATTAGTGAATCTAGTAAATAAAATTCTTGAAATAGTAGCTCTAAAAGATACAGTGGAAATTGAAAATAAAACCTCTGTAAGAATTGGGGAATTTGAAGAAAAACCTCTGTGAATTTTAAACTAAAACTCTCTGGTAAAATTTTGAAAATTAGAAAACTTCTGTGCAAATTTTCTGTATACTACCTGTAGTGAATATGATGTTTCTTTTCCCAATTTATTCCAGCTGTTTGAAAAGAAAATAATATTTCTAATAAAATTCATATTGGTAAAGTTGTTGTTCCTGAGTATTCTATCTGAGAAATTAAAATATTTCCATGTCCTGTAGAATTTGTTTTACATTCCATCCGTACGGAATTTTTGAAATAAAAATTTAAAAAATAATAATAATAAAAAATATATATAATATTTGGGGAGGGGTCGAACCCCCACCCACACTCCAAAGGGGTGGGCGTAGCCATCCAAGGTTGCGCACAACAGCCAAGTGGGGGCTGTGTTCTCCCCACAGGGAGGCTGCAACTCCTAGCTGTGCACCCTTGTTATATTGTATATAAGTTTTCTTATTTTTTAAAAACAATTTCAAGAGATTTAAATTCGTTTTTATTTAATATTTATATTGAGTGTTATATATATATATGTGTGTGTGTGCGTGCGTGTGTGTGTATGTATATATATACATATATAAAATAAATATATATATGTATATATAAAGGTATATACATATATTAAATAATTAAGTGTATATATATATATGTATATGTGTATATTTAATTATTTATATGATTTTTTTTGTAAGGTTAAATTAATTGTTTGTTTAAAGATTAAAGAGGTATTTATATATATATATATATATATATATACGTATATATAGAGTGACATATATATATACATATATATATACTCATCAGTTAAATGATGGAAAATATTATGAAATATATTTTTAACGATTTTATGTTATTGTTGGATAAATTAGAAGTAAGTAATTTATCAAATATATTTAAGTGTTTTCATTAAGTGAAATAAATTGTGAAAATTAGTGGTTTGACTTTTTGAGATGAAATTTCTTGTAATACGATAATGTAATCTGGCTTGTGAATTTATGTTATTAATCGATTCCTTGATTTTGAGTAAGTAGTTGATTTATTTTATTGAGTTCTTTATTGAGTCTCTGGAGTTGAGTTATTAACATGTGGGTTCCTTAAATTAGTTAACCTATTATATGAGATAAGGTTATTGTTAAAACTTATGGAGGTTTGGGAAATTGGTGAATTAAGTTATGAGGCTTTTATATTTGATATTTGATTCCATTTTATTTATGGTTGTGATCTTGAGTCTACTTTGAGTTTGTAATCGTTTTGTTAAGTTAATTGATTCATAAGACTATGGCGAGATGGTTTTGCCTCGTGATTGTTTCTATTCTATTTTTCATGTACTTGAGGGTAAGATCCCTTTGATTGTGATGTGGGTTGGGAGTCCTAGGGAGAGTGGCTCTACGTGGGGGCTGGCGCACAAAGGGGCTGTCAGGATAACCCACTTTAGAGTTAGTGTAAAAAGTGAAAACCTAACTAATTAATTAGGGGATGGGTAGTTAAATAATAATAAGACAATTATAGATTCCTCGTTCACCTGTTAGGGCTTCCAAAGACTAAAGGTGGCTAAGAAGGCTAATAGTGGCATGGTGTGATGGTTTAAAGGTGGCATTGTTGTTCTTGCCAACAAGGTTCAAACCCCCTTGGGGTGTTATTGTTGAATGGTTGTATTCTGGTTCATAGCTTATTATTTTTGGTGTCAGAGCCAGGTTTGCAAACACTGGGTACTCTAGGTAGTTGAGTCCATTAGGCAACCTTGCGTAACTCTTGATCTTACATAACTCCAATTGCTGTGCAGGATCATGCCTAAGGGTAGAGGTCATGGCCGAAGAAGAGGCCGAGGTGGTGGCTGTGGGGCCAACCGCCAAAGTCCATCACTTCTGAGCTCACATGGTTTAGAGCGTGAGGAACTGCAGAGTTCCCAAAGCAATCCAATAGGTGGTGGTGGTCAGAACCCAGAAAAACCTAATCTAGGTGGGCAGTTGCAAATTTTGTTAGGGGAGATATTGGGTCATCTAGGCCCTAGGTAGGATGAGGGACAAAGATTGGATAGGGAAAGGGATAGATCCCCTAGATGTGGGGAAAACACAGCTGAACAGGATGCAGTAGTGGCAGGTCATATGAGAGACCTATTGAGAGCATGACCTCCTACATTTGATGGATCTAGTGGGGGTCTAGAGGTAGAGACTTGGTTGATCAATTTGGATAGATGTTTTGCGATGCATCCCTACGGCAGTAACACTAGGGCTAGGTGCACTATCATGCACCTCAGAGGCTTCGCGTCCACTTGGTGGAGCCTGGAAGAACAAAAATTACACATTGACATCAACATGGTTACTTGGGAGTTATTTTTGGAGAGGTTTAGGGTCCGTTTTCTTTCTGAGCATTGGAGGAAACGACAAGCTGATGAGTTTCATGATTTGCATCAGATGGCTTTATCTGTTGAGCAGTATGAATGCAGATTTTATGAACTCAAACAATATGCAGGGATTGGTGATGATGAGGCGATGTTGGTGCAACATTTTATTAGGGGATTGAATGCCCCCATTAGTGGAGGAGTTAGGGTCTTTGAGCCGAAGACGATGGAGGTAGTAGTTGAGAAGGCTCGCATTGTGGAAGAAAATTTAGCTATGGCATTAGGAGGACACATAAGAGTATAGATTGGCAGTGCTCCAGTTTCAGGTTTTGATTCTCGAGGTGGACAACCTCAAGCTGCAGGGACTTCTAGGAATATTCGGGCAACCTCTAAGGGTGGTCCGCAACAACAACAACAACGTACTCCATAGAAGAATAAGAATACTCAGCCTGCTCAGAGTTCTCAGTCTGTAGTTAGTGGAGGTAGTTTTCCATGGTCTAGTGTACCTCCAGGTGATAGAGGATTCATAAGGAGTATAGAATGTTTTACTTGTGGTCAATAGGGACACATTGCTCATCAGTGTCCTCAGAAGGGCACTTCTGGGTTTAGTCTAAGACCGGTGGCTTCAGAGTCGACAGTAGGAGATGTAGGCAAGTCGCATAGGGTGTTTACCGCAGTGGATAACCACCAGGTCGAGCACCAGGGTGTAGTTGGAGAGGTTTCTGGTGGAGGACTGGCATCGTTCTTTGGAAACCGTGCACGTCCTTCTACATCAGGAGTTGATCCTCAGAGGTTGAGATGTTGACCGGGTACAGATCCAGTAGGATCCTAGTGGCGAGTTTTCTATTTCTTGGGAGGACGTATTCTAGATGTGTGTGTTATCTATTTTCTGTTGTTGGCTTCCTAAAGTAAGTTTGATCCTGGGGGGGAAAGGATGTTGTACCCCTCCATTTTGCTTATGTTTTCTGATAGTATGTTTCACTTTGATAGACACTGATACCTTGTTTTGATGTATTTGATCGCTGACTGTAGAGCGATGGTGGATTGATTGTTTGGTTGATTTGTTGCACTGGATATTGCATATGTTGTTAGATGATACATTTCACGGTGATTATGTTATATGCCTATTTTGTGGTGTTCTTTAATAATATATATATGGTGATGTTGTGAGTTTTATGTTGTTATGGTGTTTGATGTGTGTGGGTTTATAAACTAAAACCTATTCCTTGGTTTTTTTCCAGGATGAAGATAAGGAAAACACCTCGGAAGAAGGTCCGGGACCCGATAGTCAAACGAATTTGGAAAATCAGAATTCGGTATGATTATTCAAAATGCTCTGTGCTTTCGGATCTAGAGACTTTGGCGGAAGCTCTAAGGAGACTTCATCATGAAAGAAAGGAATGGATGCCTTCTAGTAAGGAAGTCGTTAAAGCGGCCAGTCTAGCTAAATTGGAAACAAACTAGTCAGTCTTGTGTGCTTACTTTATCTTATTTATTGGCTTCCAGGAGTAAGCCATGTTCTAGTGGGGGGGATGTAATACCCCCATGTTGCTGATACTTTTGCTACTATTTGTTACTTTTATGTGTTAACGTGATACTGGTTTGTGAAGATGATTAGTTCACCGTCTTGGTGTGTGGATGCATAGTTAGATTGATTGAGGATTATGTTACTTCAGTTGATGACATTATGATTACATTGGAGTGTGATGTTTAATTTGATTAAGTAATATAGTTTGATGCAGTGATTTCGTAATTTATTTATGATGTGATCAGTTAGTTAGAAATGTTATTTCATCATTGATATTATAATCGTTAGTATAGTTTTGGTGAGAGGACAGTGTAGCACCACTCGTTTATGAGTGTCCTGCTATGTTGCAATTCCTTCTCACAATGTAATGCTTTAATTATATATATATATATATATATATATATATATGGACATGTACACGACCTTGTTTGTATGCAGGGATTGCAGGTACAGAGTCTCGATTCCACCTGCTTCGGCAGGATAGGGCGAGCATCAAAATAAACTCAACGGGATTGATGTTTAAAAAAGGAGTGGTTAGGAAAGAGTTCCCGTCCCAAGTTCGTCTTTTGTGAGTCCATTGTTATCTTTGTTCTTTTTTCCTTTGTGTGTAATTGTGTAGCGATGATTAATATTTTAGTTGTGATTTAATTAATTTTTGTTAAGTGTGATTAATTATTATGTTTAATTAATAGTGTTATTATAGTTAATTATTGTTAAAGTTGATTGAATTATATTCTTGTTTAAAAAGATTATTTAAATAAAATGTATGTTACTTTGTTATTACTTAGAATGTTAAATTTGCTTTTGCAATTTAGAGTTAATTAAATTGCTTATAAAGATTATATTATTTTTATTAGTAGAAAAATAAATAAAATAAAATATAAATAAATAAATAAAATTGATTTAAAAATTATTAAAATTCTTTTATTGATGGCTACAGGAAGTAGTGGGGAGATAATGAATTTTTGTTGGGGGAAATTATTCCCGGAAAGAAAAGAGGCATGTAGTAACATAAATTGCTCTTGGGAATTTTTGGCTGAGAAGAGGGGCGGTTTCTTCTGTGTGGGTTTTCTGGTGTATATTTGTGTAAGAGTTTGGTGAAAAGGCTGCAGGAGTGTTTTTGAAATTGAATTTTGGCTGGAGGTGAAGCTTCTGGGAAGAGCTTTATAGCTGGAGGCTTCTGTGGCAAAGCTTGGCACAACTTTTACTTCTACAGCCTACATGAAATAGGTTCCTTTCAGTTTTTAGTTTATATACTTTTATTTTTTGAATAGTTTATTTGTTTGAGTAAGAGAAATTGTGTGTATCCTCTGTGGAAATTTAGAAGATTCTCTGTTGAAACAATGTTCCCGGCTGCAGAAATTTTGCTGTTAAAATTTTGTGTTACCTTGTAGGAAAAATTACACAGCAAAATTAGTGAATCTAGTAAATAAAATTCTTGAAATAGTAGCTCTGAAAGATACAGTGGAAATTGAAAATAAAACCTCTGTAAGAATTGAGGAATTTGAAGAAAAACCTCTGTGAATTTTAAACTAAAACTCTCTGGTAAAATTTTCAAAATTAGAAAACTTCTGTGCAAATTTTCTGTATATTACCTGTAGTGAATATGATGTTTCTTTTCCCAATTTATTCCAGCTGTTTGAAAAGAAAATAATATTTCTAATAAAATTCATATTGGTAAAGTTGTTGTTCCTGAGTATTCTATCTGTCTGAGAAATTAAAATATTTCCATGTCCTGTAGAATTTGTTTTACATTCCGTTTGTACGAAATTTTCAAAATAAAATTTTGAAAAATAATAATAATAAAAATATATATAATATTTGGGGAGGGGTCGAACCCCCACCCACACCCCAAAGGGGTGGGCGCAACCATCCAAGGTTGCGCATAGCAGCCCTGGTGGGGGTTGTGTCCTCCCCACAGGGAGGCCGCAGCTCCCAGCTGCGCACCCCTGTTATATTGCATATAAGTTTTCCTATTTTTTAAAAAGAATTTCAAGAGATTTAAATTCGTTTTTATTTAATATTTATATTGAGTGTTATATATATATGTGTGTGTGTGTGTGCGTGTGTGTGTGTATGTATATATATACATATATAAAATAAATATATATATGTATATATGTAGGTATATACATATATTAAATAATTAAGTGTATATATATATGTATATGTGTATATTTAATTATTTATATGATTTTTTTTGTAAGGTTAAATTAATTGTTTGTTTAAAGATTAAAGATGTATTTATATATATATATATACGTATATATAGAGTGACATATATATATATATATACATATATATATATACTCATCAGTTAAATGATGGAAAATATTATGAAATATATTTTTAACGATTTTATGTTATTGTTGGATAAATTAGAAGTAAGTAATTTATCAAATATATTTAAGTGTTTTCATTAAGTGAAATAAACTGTGAAAATTAGTGGTTTGACTTTTTGAGATGAAATTTCTTGTAATACGATAATGTAATCTGGCTTGTGAATTTATGTTATTAATCGATTCCTTGATTTTGAGTAAGTAGTTGATTTATTTTATTGAGTTCTTTATTGAGTCTCTGGAGTTGAGTTATTAACATGTGGGTTCCTTAAATTAGTTAACCTATTATATGAGATAAGGTTATTGTTAAAACTTCTGGAGGTTTGGGAAATTGGTGAATTAAGTTATGAGGCTTTTATATTTGATATTTGATTCCATTTTGTTTATGGTTGTGATCTTGAGTCTACTTTGAGTTTGTAATCGTTTTGTTAAGTTAATTGAGTCATAAGACTATGGCGAGATGGTTTTGCCTTGCGATTGTTTCTATTCTATGTTTCATGTACTTGAGGGTAAGATCCCTTTGATTGTGATGTGGGTTGGGAGTCCTAGGGAGAGTGGCTCTACGTGGGGGCCAGCGCACAAAGGGGCTGTCAGGATAACCCACTTTAAAGTTAGTGTAAAAAGTGAAAACCTAACTAATTAATTAGGGGATGGGTAGTTAAATAATAATAAGACAATTATAGATTCTTCGTTCACCTGTTAGGGCTTCCAAAGACTAAAGGTGGCCGAGAAGGCCGTGGTTGGCATAATCGTGATGTCGTCTCTACGAGAAATGCATGATTCTGCATGAGTCACCTTATGGGGCAACGCCTTGAGATAGGTAGTCAGGATAACCATAGATGGAGGCGGCACCTTATGATAGGATGTCAGGATAATCCATGAAGGCCATGCGATGACACTCTCCTCTAGCTCTTCCCTTTGTTGTTTTAATTGGAATCCTTTGGAAGTGGTTTATTATTATGACTTGGTGATTATTGTTGTCATGTTTTGTTGTGGACTTTTGTTGTTATGGTTTTCTTTATGTGT
Source organism: Sequoia sempervirens (assembly GCA_007258455.2). NCBI lineage: Eukaryota > Viridiplantae > Streptophyta > Pinopsida > Cupressales > Cupressaceae > Sequoia > Sequoia sempervirens. The sequence goes on from VDFB02271358.1 coordinate 653,632,001, forward strand.
GATTTCTATTTCCATGTTTGGAGTTGAGTCTTATGTGTTACCTTAGATGTCCTTGGTCGGGAATCCTTTCTTAACTACTCCTAGCACGGGGGTGGTCGGGTGGAATGTGCTTCGCACCCTGTTGGGTTTCCCATTTGGCAGTTGTTCCTTCAATGCAGAGATTGTTGAGACAGTTTGATCTAGAGTTATGATCCATATGATGTATATTTGTACTTTTTTCATACCTTGTAATTTGATATTTAACTTTCCCATGTGTTGGGAAGATGTATGTGGTAACTTGGTGTGGATGCTAAAATCTGCAAATGGTTAGTTTAAAACAAAACAACATTTTAACATCCCTATGAAATAATGAAACATATCAATCATGCAATAAAATGGAACAATAGAAACTAAAGAATGCATATAAAGACATGATCCAACTCTATCTCATAGTGGATTGGTGTCACATGTGCTAGTGACCCTTTCCCAACCCTTGATTGATAAGCTTAAGATGATGAAATTGCTATTGATATGGAGATGCTAAGTAGACAAGATCAAATCTCAAATGAAGAGAGTGACCTTGCAAGAGATTGTGGAGATTGTGAAGGATTTGCTCAAAGATGAAGCACCTATTTAAAGATTTTCAAAATGCCAAGTGTTGAAGATGGACCAATGTGGGATTAAGATTTTGCCAATGAGATAAGGACACTTGTCATCATGCGATTAGTTGATGTATGTGCAAGATTTGGGAAGAGTGCCCAAGAGGGGGAAAATTTGAATTCAAATTTGCAATAAATTTTGAGAGGGGGACAAGAAAGAAGAGCAATAAATGCCCTGTTTGACTTGTCATGTTGAGAGAAAATGAGGTTTTAATAAATCAATAAAATTTGATTTTATTGTGCAAGTGGCTAGATCTAGATAATGCAAGGGATGTGATTAGTATTAGATTAGGATTAGATGATGATTATGCTGATTAATGCTGATTAGATGATTTGACATTTTGGACTTTGATTTTCTGATTTATTTAAATCAGAAAATGATGGCTTTTTGATTTATTTAATTAAATGGATACTGCAGGATGAAGGTTGAATGATAAGGTTTATTTGATAAATGAATGGATGAAAATGCACTTGATTAATTGATGAATGATCCTAATGCGACATCTAATTTGACCGAATCTTGATCGAATGCATAATGTAAATTTTGCATGTCTACATTTTGCCCCTCTCGCTAAGCAATGTGCTTGCCGCGTTGGTTCAAAGAATAAACTTCTTCCGCACCTAAATTTAAAATTTCATGATTTTTCGGATGCCCCAAATGAAAGAAGTACATCGGGTATTGTTCCCCTCGAAAGAGATCGTTTTAAAAGATTCGGATTTTGAGGGTCGACCATAAAGAGGTTCAAAATGGGTGCTTATGGACGACGATGCAAATGAGATGATTTCAAGATGCTTAGAATAACAAATCTATATTATTCTAAATAACTTAAATGATGATATGATGTGAGACGAATGAGATGGATGATGTGATATACTATGATTATGCAATGGATGATTTATGATATGCTTAGACTAACAGATCTATATTATGATGATCATATGCATGTGAGATGATATGCAAAATACTGATGTTTCCTATTATGTATGATATGAATTGTATGTGATATGCTGACTGTTTGTAGATGCAAGATGGATGCATGATGGATGCATGACGGATGCATGATGTTAGTGCGGAAATGAGATGATGACAAGAGGATCCAACAAGTCCATGATTGGTTGAGACTTTATTAGAGATGATGATGATAGATGATGATGATGATAGATTGGATGATTTGCTTATCAAGGATTGGGATTTTCAAAGGGTCACTTACTTTATGTTTGATAACACGCCTAAGCACGATGCATCAAGGTATAAAGGACCAGGATGGTGTAGTACTTAGTGTGATGGACTTTGACTCAACAAGCAGATAGGAGTATTCTTGTTCACACTTGACATACGGAAACCTTGCTAGGGCGTACCTAACAAAGCAAGTATTCGCCAAGTTATTTTATAAGAACGTCCAACAAGCACAGCAGACAAAAGATAATGACGCGGTTCTATTCCTATCTCTAAATCCTTCATTCGGATATCATCGAGGTGTCCTTGAATGAGCCGCAATAAGATAAATCAAAAGAAAGATCAAGTACGCAAACAAGCCAATGTTCTTCATACCTCTAGCCAAAGGATTTGTTTTTATAGGATAAGAATCCAAGGTGATATCCATAAATGATGCCCATTGTCGGAACGATATATCCTAAGACATGCATTGTACAGGATGATGATGGTTTGATAAGTTGATTGATAGGCTGTTGATATAAGGTTGACTGACATGTTTGCGACTGATCAAGAGTTTGATTTTGTTTTTAGAGGTTTTTTGTTTGCTTTTGATTTTACAATTGAAGTTTTCTTTTGCTGACTGTTGCGCTTGTTTCTGTTTGTGTTGCCAAAGGATGGAGATGACGATCAGTTTATTATGGATGATTGATTATTTCGGGTGTATGCGAAATGGGACGGGTGGATTTTTCAAATATTTGGATGTTTTTGACATTTTGAAATGTTTTGAGGCTGTTTTTGGATTTTGATGTTTTTCAGATGTTTTTGATTTTTGATTTTTCCAATGTTTTTGGATTTTTGATGTGATTCGAATGTTTTTGGATTTTGATGTCTCGGGGGCTGATCAAAGATGAGCCTCCTTGCCTCACGCTTAAGCTCAGAGACTATCGAACTGATTTCCAATGTTTTGATGTTTTTCCTCGACTTTTGAGTGTTTTGGATTTTGATGTTTTGGATGTTTTGGATTTTCGCATGATTTTGACGCATTAGGATATGGATGTGTAATGATATCAATGTTTTGTTTGAGATTTTGTTGAAAACCAAGCTAAGATGGATTGATCAGATCGATGGATTGATGATGATGATAACGTTGTTGAGGATACACAACAATGCAATGATAGTGTTATGCAACACAAGGATTGGGATGTTGATGGGATTGATGATGATAACATTGTTGAGGATGCACAACAATGCAAGGATTGATTGATCGGGACTGATGATGATAACATTGTCGAGGATACACGACAATGCAAGGATAGTGTTAAGCAACACAAGGATATCCCGAGATGATGACTTTTTGATTGGATTTGATTGATCATGTTTGATGAAGCTTGGTTTCAAACAAAAGATGTTTGGATGATTTGATGTGACATTTGATGTGCAGCTTAAATGCGACTGATATTGATTGATGTTTGATGAAAGATGAAGACTGATAAGGAATGTCTTCTCGTCAAAATATGCCATGGGCTAGTGATACAAAATGCTTTTACCAATTTTATTTCATGTTTTCCAATGTTCGGATCACCACATAAGGTAAAGGATATAGATCAAGATTTATTCTCGAAGCAAGATATATATATCTGCCCCCAATGTCTAGCAATGTATGGAATGCAATGGGTGGATGCTAAGATAGGTGTATGGATGGAGGGACATGGATTATCTTGTGATAAGATAAGGTGTTCGGATAATGAATGCTCATTTGGATAATGCTTCATAGCTCAGATAATGCTTCATAGGATAGGATTAATGAAAACAGTCCATGTCAAGATGTTTACCATAAGCAAGCATAAAGTGCGCTCCAAAATTTCATCAAAATCAAGATAACTTGGACTATGGATGAATATGGATGAAAATGGATTAGATAAATGGCTTATGGATGGATGGATTTATTATGGATAAGATGGATGGAATGCTCAATTTATTATGGATGGGGTGAGATGCTTTCATCTGAACTGGCGCACGTAGATGCTCAATTCTACACATGACGCCTGTTTGCCAGGTTTTCATCATGGTCTTGCCCAAAGTGCCGCCCATGCGGTTTTCACTAGAGGACGATTTTTATCTTTACTCAAGCTAACTTTTCTGATTTTTTTTTGATTTTCATATTTTGATTTTTTTGTATTTTTCCAAAAGATTCATGCTGAACCACCTGGTGGTGTTGATGTAGATGCCCCTGTCATGATGTGCCATCGATATCCTGCCTGAAGGAGCTGCTTTGCTAAGATACGTGCACTTGAATGTAGCTTTTGGGATTCTTGATCTGCTTCGTCAATACCGGAGTTAACTCTGTCTTGGTGCGCACATCGTGATAGATTGCCTTCTGAATCCTTATGATGAAGGGTTGTTTCCAATACACGGTCAATATGAGATTTGGATATCATGCGTGGAGGCATGGATGAAGTGTGTTTAGGGATAAGAGATGGATTGGTTGACAGTTTGGAACCTTTGACTCTCCAAACTTGGGAAGATGAGCAATGATGGGTGGATACGAAAGTGTGCGTGGAATTAGGACCAACTGCTTGATATACTTTGTACGTCGCTTGAAAAGCCTGCTTTTGATTTTGGCGGACATCTTTGATGGATACCTTTCCCTTTTTTATTTTGCCCCATAGTTTCTTTGACTGATGGAGTTTGATAGGGATGATCTTTCTTTGTATTCTTTGGTATCCATTTGTATTTGATTTGTCCATTATGCTTGTCAGCTTCTTTTGCTTTGATAACTTTCTTCGTACTTTGATTCCAATCTTTATTTTGACGTTGGTCCCAATTCATGGATGGGGTGATGGGTGGATGAAGATTCATGACGTGACTGGTTGTAGTGTTGGCGATGGTTTCATCATAAGAACTCTTCGTGCTCCCTATGTTGACATTTGCACTAGATGAAGTTGCCCCTAGTATGGTGGTAGTAGTACCTTCATGCTTTGATTTTGCCTTTTCCAAGAGCTCTTGTTCAATAAGTGTTCTCTGATAGATGACCACCGTAGATGACATTATTTCCATTTGTTGCTCTGCTATCTCTGAATGTTCTATCTGACTTGTTTCCTTGGGCGGATAATGATGGATATCTTTATTCATGATGTCCTCAATCCGAGTTTTGGACATATTTGATCCTGATGTTGACAACTCTGTTTGATTGCAGGAGTTAAGAATCTTCTCTTTTTGTGTAACACAATCTTGTTCTTGATGAAGATCATCTACGTGTCCATCCATAGAAAGCATCTCATGGGTAGATGAATGAATATGCATTATGCTGGTGTGATCATCATTTGCGACATCTTGTATGGATAGGAGAGTGTCCATTAGATCATTATAATAGCTCGAAGATACAAATTCTTGATCTTGAATGATTTCAGAGTTGTTTTCGACATGCTTTGGATCAAGTTCTTGACATGGGGCAGCTTCAAAGGATGGATTTCTTACAAAGGACTTTTGGATGTTGACATTAGGCATGGTCAAGTTCAAGGTTCCTTCAGCATCTGTAACCATGAGGTCAAAGGGGATCAACATGTTTTGAAAATGACCATTGCTAGACCTTAGTGAAAGATTTTGATCTTGCTTTGGAATAACTTCTTGAGATATGTCCTCTAACTCATAAGGCGATGTAGAGACATTTTCAACATGATCATAGGTCGATGGATCGTGCATTATGTCAATAGGATCAAATAACCCTAACACTCCTTGAAAGAGATCACTAAAGAGTGGCTCTTGATGTATCGTGAGTTGATCATTGGATTGTGTACATACATCGTCAATGTGCTCCTCGATGGAGAGGTTTTGATCATTGTTTTCGACAATTGCGGTGGAGAGATTGTGAATGTTTTCGACCATAGAGTCAAGTGATGTTGATATTTCTTGAATTGGCTCATTGTCGATTTTTGTTGGTGGATTTTGATCGTGATTCAAAAGTGACTCTTGACATATGTCGATTTGATCATTAGATGAAGTAAACGGTGCTCTGATGGATTGATCTTGATCCTTGTTTTCAATAGTTGTCATCTTTGTGTTTGTGCTCGTGTTGGTTGGGTAGCTTGAGAGGCTTGGGCAACTTGACAGGATTGTTGAACTTGTTGAGCTTGTGTTTCTTGTTGCATGGCTAGATATTGTTGGAATCCCTTTTGAAAAGCAGCTTGTAATGTCGCGTCGTATTGGATTGATGTGGTGAAAATTGGTGGTGGTGGGGGTGGTGGTGGATTCAAAATCATGTTGGATGTAGTGACAAGTGTTTGAGATATGCTTGGATTGATCATGGTAGTAAGGGGTTGAGATGTGATGGGCGTGATAGTGGTGTTTGGAATGATTGCAGGGATAGTGATGGTTGGAATGAATGAGGTGATAGGTCCTTGGGAGACCAAATTTTGATTTGGGATCAATGTTGTTTGATTTGATACCATCCATTGGTGTGATGTCAATGGTATATTCGAAGGATTTGATGTGATGGTTTGATTGACATTAGGTGGATTGATTTGGGTGGATTGATTGGTGCTAGGTAAAGGGGGAAGCCCTAAACCAAGGAATGATGTGGGTAATGGTGGTGGAGATTTCCCTTGGCGCAATGCCTCAACTATTTTGGAAAGTTCCGCAATTTGATCTCGCCAATTTTGTTCTTGATTTTGATCTTGACTCACTTGAGATAGTTGATTTGGCTTGTGTTCAAGTAGTTTTGGCATGCATGCTTGTCGTTTTTGAATGGGATCATGGACGAATGGATTTTGGATGACGTTTTGATTTGGGATGATGTTCAAATTTGGCATGATAGGATGAACATTGTTGGTATTGGGAATCATTTTTCCAAAGTTTTCCGAGTTAGGATTCATGTTTCGAAAAGTTGCACTTGGTACATCCACATTTGGTTTGTAGGGATTTGGTGGAATGACGTTGTTCGTTTCAAGGCTCATGCATTGATTATTCAATTGGTGGATTTGCAGATTTGGACTTAGATCTATCATTGGGAAATGTGTTCCAAACTTTGACATGGGCATACTCACACTTGTTGTACCATTGATATTTGTCGAAGGCAATGATCCTATGCATGGACTTTGATAATTGATAGGAAATGAAAGGCTTTGAGGATTCAATTGATTTAGATTACTCAAGATGTATGGATCAAGTTTATATTCCATGTTCTTCTTGTGTTTTTGACCTTGTTATGAATGTGACCTCTAAGGTTCTTAGGACCAATGGCAAGATGGAGGATGAAAGGTGGATGATATGAGTGATGAACGTTTAGGAACTTTGAATCAATGCTAGACTTAGGGATTTTGATTTTTGATTGTTTGATGTGGATGATGAACTTGTAAACCCTAAGATGTTGGATGTTATCTTTAGGATGAACTTATTCAAAAGGTTTGCTAATTCAATTAGATGTATGAGAAAGGATGCATTCCCACACACCTAATTAAACAATTGACTTTGATTTGGTTTAAGGATGTACCCAAGTCTAGAATGATGTTTGCAAAGATCTAAAGTTGTTTTGGTGAGATGGATTGATGAATGTTTGGAAGATAGATGAAAGTTTTGATGATCCTAAGAGACTTAGAGAGACTTTGTTTACTAGGCCAAGGTATTGAAGAACACACTTTTCTCTAAAAGAGCAATCAAAAGACCAATATAACCAAGAGATATCAAGCACATGTGTGGGGTCCAATTTGTTATCTTTGCTTAGTGTATTCCTTTTACCACAAACACACTCTTGATTAAAGTTTCAAACTAAGATGTACCAATGTCTTAATTTCTTTAAACCCCACAAGATATTTTATGTGGAAATTCAATGAACTTAAGGCAAGGGTTTTCCTATTGTTTACTCAAGAAGACAAATTGAGGTATAATCCAATGCTTAGGAACCTCTACGAACGTGAATCCGCAGGGAAAGCAGTAACATATGGATCGAGTCAATGATATTTGTCTTCAAAAGGGTTTGAAATTTTGGAGAATCATGTTGAATGTTTGTTTGCAAAATGTTTTCAATATACACCGTGGTTTTCAAACAAAGAATAATTACAAGCCCTATGGATGTGATAGACAATGTTTGTTGAGTCCCCACTTGACAAGTCCAGTTACGCCTACTTTTAGCGGATGGTTAGATGCTTGACCCTCCTCCACGACACTCACTTATACCGGGCAGCCAAGCACCAACACCCATGAAACTCCCATGGCATGCTTTCCATCTCTACTAAAAGCCGTGAAAATTGGCTGCTTCGAATCCACCGCTCTTGCACCAACAAACAGAAGGATTTTGGAAAATTCTAGCACATGGGTTCTAGTAAGGACTTTCCGCTCGTAGGAGTTGACCCATAACGGGTAAGAGTCCCCTTTCGGATCCATCTTGTCGAGCCAACCGCGTGATTATGGCGCTTAACCAAAATCCTCATTTATATCCCGGCTGGAAATACTCTTGGCTTTAGAGTGTTACCGGTTGAGTCGCCGCTGGTGAGTACTTTTTCCCCAAGGCAGCCCTCTAAGATAAACAAAGCGAGCAAAGACACAATCCGTAACTCGATCGATCTTTGATGGCACAAAGAAAGAGAATGTACGAAAATGCCCCTACTCACACTCGCACAAGATGTTCAATTTTTAAGCCCAAATGAAGTGTTTCAAAGCAATAAAATGTATTTTTGAGTGTTTCTCTTGCACCCTAGATCGCACGAAGCGCAAGGGGAGAGGATACGCACTCAAAAGACAATCACACAAATCAAACACTTGTTCGTTTTATACCCTTCAAAGCAATTGTGAATTCGTTTTAAGCACCAAAATGAAATATGAAGATTGCTTGTTCAATTTTTAACCCAAAACGAAATCTAGTAAGTGTCTAATGTTCAGTTTTAGCCCAACTTTGAAAGAAAATAATGATCTAGTTGGCTTAAAACCAAAAATTAAAGCGGTAAAAGGAAACTCTAGGCTCTAATAAGCATTGAGAAATGCTTTTCATTCAAGTTCCAACTCAATTGTCCAACTCCAATCTTGTTTTTTTTGTGTTTGCTTGATTCCAATGTTTGATTATCCTGCAAATACCACAAAACTGCGACAAATAAGATTCATTTCAATTACATCTTAATAAGCACAATTTCAAACATAATGGGTTTTGAAACAAGTGTTTGAAAGATATGAAGAAAATAGTTCAATAGTTACTATATAGAAATAACTAGTTAACCATTTTCCTCCTAAACCAACTTTCAGCCTGCAAGTGTATTCAAATCAGTTTAAAATGGCTTTATGACTTGTTAATAACTTCTGAAAAAACAAATCACTTCCCTCATAAATGCTGCTTCTGCCTCATTAATGTAATTTGCATCAGCCTATTTTGATTCGAAAATAAAATCACCTCATAGTGTTAGTGAACAAATGAATATCCTATATTTAAATAGACAATGTCGGAGCATAAAAAAAAGAGAGCAGACTTCAAATCTTTAAAGAAATCTGTGAGGATCCCAATGACCACATGTTGGATGTTGTGTTTGATATGATCTTCTGTGTTCACAAATGATGATACCAAGCGAAATTTATGGCAGCAGGAAAATAAAACAACACTTTCAATGGCCTATCAAATCTTTGAAGAAAATGCAGCTGACAGGTGAAACAAAATCCGCGCCTTAAATTTATTTATTTTTCTTTCAAAAAGCAACTTCAAAGTGCATGCAACTTGCAGGCGTATGAGGACAGCGCATAAATGTCTTTTGACTTCAGGCACATGCATTTGGTAGGTGTAAAACTAAATTCGGTGACTTCTGACCAACATCGACTTGCATTAATAGATTCAAATGGGATTGCTTCTCACAAATAGAGAACAAGAGATTCAAGAAGTGCATTAGATTTTTAAATGAAGCTGCTTGTGTTACGCCTTGTATTACGGGTCACTAAAAATAGATTCTTGTAGCCAGCTTATCACTGTCAACGTGCCAAAAGATTTAAAAAAAACTCTCAAGCTAATGCAATTGGCAGACATAAAGACAAACTCCTTAGCCTTCGCCAGCATCCTTCTTTCCTGTCGCAAAATGGGAGCTTAAGGAACCGGGTATAGACATCCCTTAAGGCATAATCGATAGTGGATTTTTGTCAGATGTTATAGTTTCAAATGGTCTAGTAGACATGTATTCAAAATGTGGGCGTCTACAAAAGGCAAGGGAGCTGGGCAAGAATAGAAAATAGATATAGGGTCGGAATGGTATGGGAGGCGAGAACTCCCAGAAGCGACAGAGTACAAATATTTTAATCTGATACACTGCATGTGGCGCTGACCGTCCTCATTAATAAGCCTCAACTCTTTCTGACATATAAATTTGATTCAAATTTGTCCTTGTTAGTTTGGTTGTGTTGATTACTCTGCACATACAAATAGAAAAGAGTAATATCGTTCCAATGAGTCAAACAAATACAGCGACACAATTGCAGCCTGTTCCAAATAAACACACTAGGAGTAGGTACAAGACATGCATATATATACCACTAAATTCGTCCAACTATGATTTATTATTTATCTATGCTTTCCTGTATAGAAGACAAAATTCGATCAATTTATTGTGTGAATAAGCTGCCAAAATATGAGAGGATGGCAATCAAGCTTTATTGCCCCTCCACCATTTTAATCAGATGGTAATTCCAGAATTCTGGTTACGTCTAGAGTGAGAATCAACCTGCACGGTATACACCAAACAAAGCAAATGCTGGAAACATTGGCCCGAAAATGATGGAAAGTTCACAAAGCTCTGGTAGCAGATATTGCTTTCAAAGAAAACACGAGTATAAAGATTGACCGTGCAAGGCAAAGAGTGATAAGGGCAAACCCAATACAACAAGCAACTGGCAAGTGCATGAGGAGGACAACCCGACTAAAACCCGACTACCCAACCTTTTCCAACACCCTTCCTGTCTGTGCAAAAATGAGAGCGTTTTATTTTGATAACCTGGTATGGACGTCCACTAAAGGAATACAAGATAGATACTTTGTCAGATGTTGTAAATGCAACCACCCTAGTAAATATACAAGCAGAAATAGGGACGCATGGAAAAGGCATGTGAATGGTTCGACAGAATGCCCAAAAGAGACTGTGCACAGCAGGGATTCTATGAAGAGGCTTTAGGCACTTTCAAGAAAATTCCATTGGCAGGTAGTAGACACACAGGAGTGGCGAAGTTGGATAACAATTCTGAGTTCATACGTTGCTTAAAGCAAGGGCTCAACCACGAATGTAAAGATAAATTGCAAGGGGATCACCAAGAAAAATGCGCAGGAAGAGTCTTATTTTGTTATGCGCAGAGAAACATCTAATCATATCATAACTATTAAGTGCGTAATGATAAAAGAAAGAGTGATTTCAGAGCAGTGAGTCTTGTAGTCTTCGAAACCATCCACCATTCTAATCATATCTGAAGAACTCTCTTTCCCCTGCATCAAATTAGTGAGATTTTAATAGAGCCAGAAATGCACATTTGTATACGAAAGGTGGATTACCGCAGTGTAAAGATGTGTGTCTGTAATCTAGAAGCATTGTTTCTATAGCCCAAAGGTATATAACTACTTATTGAGACTAACAGTAGTTATATCATGAAACCATAGCTATTTGATAGAAACTGCAGGTGAAAATACTGCAATAAATGTCAGAAAAGAACCAAGCAAATGAATCCAAGATATTAGCATTGGCCCTCCTTCTAGCGCCATTTTGTGGATGCTAAAATCTGCAAATGGTTAGTTTAAAACAAAACAACATTTTAACATCCCTATGAAATAATGAAACATATCAATCATGCAATAAAATGGAACAATAGAAACTAAAGAATGCATATAAAGACATGATCCAACTCTATCTCATAGTGGATTGGTGTCACATGTGCTAGTGACCCTTTCCCAACCCTTGATTGATAAGCTTAAGATGATGAAATTGCTATTGATATGGAGATGCTAAGTAGACAAGATCAAATCTCAAATGAAGAGAGTGACCTTGCAAGAGATTGTGGAGATTGTGAAGGATTTGCTCAAAGATGAAGCACCTATTTAAAGATTTTCAAAATGCCAAGTGTTGAAGATGGACCAATGTGGGATTAAGATTCTGCCAATGAGATAAGGACACTTGTCATCATGCGATTAGTTGATGTATGTGCAAGATTTGGGAAGAGTGCCCAAGAGGGGGAAAATTTGAATTCAAATTTGCAATAAATTTTGAGAGGGGGACAAGAAAAAAGAGCAATAAATGCCATGTTTGACTTGTCATGTTGAGAGAAAATGAGGTTTTAATAAATCAATAAAATTGATTTATTGTGCAAGTGGCTAGATCTAGATAATGCAAGTGGGATGTGATTAGTATTAGATTAGGATTAGATGATGATTATGTTGATTAATGCTGATTAGATGATTTGACATTTTGGACTTTGATTTTCTGATTTATTTAAATCAGAAAATGATGGCTTTTTGATTTATTTAATTAAATGGATACTGCAGGATGAAGGTTGAATGATAAGGTTTATTTGATAAATGAATGGATGAAAATGCACTTGATTAATTGATGAATGGTCCTAATGCGACATCTAATTTGACCGAATCTTGATCGAATGCATAATGTAAATTTTGCATGTCTACACTTGGATAATTGTTTATTGAGATTTAGTTAGTTGAATGATGTATTGTATAATCAAACTTTGTAATTCAAACATTATTCATGGATGTAATTATACTTGATGATGCATTATAGTTGAGAAAATGAGTTCTATTTATTTCTAAGTTGAATGGCTTAGGAAATCTTGCATAGCATCTTTATGGATTATTCTTGTTTTAATGTTTATCGTTTATAAATGTTTATATGAGAACTCATATTAGCAGAAACGAATGCTAGATTAGTCAAATTTGTTAATGGGTAGATTACGTAATGTCTCTTCGTGTACCCCAAGGGACTTAGGCACTTAGTTTGTATTTGTAATTATGTTAGTTGCAATAGTTAACATAGTACTTTTACTTTGTGTTTCAATTTTTTTTTTTTTGTGTATTTAGTTGTCCTTTGGGTTTGCGCGACGGGGTGTTACAAAAAGTTTGTTGTAAGGAGGAATATTCCTTTTTTCAAATGAGTGAAGAAAGAGAATATTCTCAAAGAATATTCTCATGGGTGAGGAAAATTAGCATTTAGTTAATTAAAACCAAATTTTAATGTGCAAAAGGGGAAGGAATATTCCATGAGAATATTCCCTTTTGGAGGAATGTGCAAAGGAGGAATATTCTCAAGGAATATTCTCTTGCAAGTGGGAGGATGAGGATAATTAGTAATTTAATTAATTAAAACTAAAATTGAATGAGAAATCAAGGGCTTAGATTGAAAAGATCAATCAATGGTTAGGATGGAAAGAAGATGGAGGCATAGATCATGGATTCCCATCAAGGGTTGAAAATGCAAGTTGATATTTAATCAAGGGCTCACAATCATGCAAACAAACACACTTTGCAACAACTTTAAAAAGTTGTTTCAAAGTTTGTTTGGAGTAATCATTACCTTTTTTGGAGGAAAATAGGAGGAATATTCCCTATGCAAGTGGACGAGAGGGAAATTAGCAATTTAGTTAATTAAAACTAAATTTGAATGTGCAAGATGAGGAATGTGAGGATATTCATTAAATTATTGATTTATTTAATGAAAAGGGGATACAAATATGATATTTAATTAAATAGTTTAGGTTATTTAATTAAATAAGAGGACTTAGGGTAAAAATTAAATAATTTGTATTATTTAATTAAATTGGATGAAATGTCAGTGTGAGAGGGGGTGAATTAACCCGATTAGGTCAATTAGATTAATAGGTGAAAATGAGACATTTAATTAAATAATTAAGATTATTTAATTAAAGAAGTGAAAAGAAGATGGATTTTAGGATGAAGTGATGTTAGTATATCTGATTCAAGTGCATGATATCATTCGAGATATTTTTAAGTGTCTACAAACAGTAAATGAAATATGATACTATTAGGGTTTTAGGGATTATTTAGATTCTTGAGCTCCAAAAAATAAAAACTTGAAATGGAATCCACAACATCAAATACGATGCAGTCTAGAGCCATGGCTGGAGATAGGTGACCTAGAAGATCATACTCTAAAACCCTTGTCAAAACCTTATTTTTAGGCTGCAGCTCACCAAATTGGAGAAGTGAAAGGTCAATACCAATGAGGAAGAGTTTGGAGGAGTGGGAAATCAATAGCAGCAGGGAAGTAGCAAAAATCAACAAAAAAAATGGTAAAAAATGATGAACGATTGAGATTCGTTTAATCGTCTTGCATTGATATGGACACAATTTTATTAGTTAATTTCTATGAATATTATTATTGCTTTTAAATATTGATGGAATGTCATAATTTTTAGATTTTAGTAGATGGTACAATTTAATAGTTTCAATTTAGTAGTTGAATAATACAATTCTATGTCTTTATATGTGGAAAATGGTGTGAAGCAATGGTAAATGAATTGGAATTTTCAAGAAGAAACTCTTCTAAAGTAACAAATATAATGTGTTTTGCATTCACCATAGAAGGTTCAAATTTAATGCACTTCTATCCAATGCTAAGTGGCAATGGTAGTAATATATACCTAGGTAATTTATTTATTTATTTATATATGTGTTCATTTAAATTATGTATGTTAATATGTTAGAGAGTATGTGTTGAAGTTAGGGCTCCCTAACATGCTTCCTCTCTGACCCCATCATGGGGACTATGGGAGTAGCATTATTGATTCTTGATTCCTTAAATGATCTATTCAAATAGATTGTGACTAAATAAATGACTAATTATTTAGTTATTTTTATTTATGTGACTACATAAATGACTAATTATTTACTTGACGATCAAATTAGTCATTTATAAATGTGTTGCAAAAAATGACTAGAATTTAGTCAATTTTAGTTGCCGTGACTAAAAGTTTTAGTCACGTAGTCATTTATTTTCCAAATTCTACTAGTGAGGTGGGACACGTGGCACATGCCCGCTATCCCTTGCGGAAATTTTTGAGTATCATTTTAATAGCACGAGCTAGCGGGCAATGGTTGAGATTTAATTTTTGGGGCCAAGTCGATTATTTAAGCACCTTTTACTACATGTTCTTCAAGTCGTAACTTAAAAAGGGGACTTTATTGGGTCGACCAAATTTTAGACTTAGGCAGTCCGACTTAGGCAAACCTTATGAAATCTTTAAGACCCTAAGTCTAAAGCATAGTATGAAGGCATTAATATTTTGACCCACATATTATTAAACTTAGGAAAATATTTAAATGTGCATGCGACATGATTTTGCTAAGAACACAAGGGGCCAACCTATCAATGATGTCAATGACTTAAGTTATGACTTAAGTGATTAGGAAAAAGTGAATACATGTTAATGACAAATTAGAACAATATTGGGGCTTTTGCATAAATGAAGGTTTTAGGAGGTTTTAACCCTAAAATTGAACCTTAGTAGATGGAAAATGTAACCCTAACCCTTAGGAGACCCATGGATGACCAAAATTTTGAAATGTAACCCTAGAAATAGTAAAAAATTTCAAAGTCCTATCATAATAAAAATACCACATAAAATTAAAACTAGATTTTGAACCCAACATTTAATTTACAATATTTTAACATAAAACAAGATACAAGTCAATAACATAGACCCTTTTAACCGCAAAGGAGATACATTTTTCATTGATTAGTTGTTATAAGATCCAAAAGACCTAGTCACTGAAACACCAACCAAACCACACAACATACTAAGCTCACATCTATTCAACAAAGATATGCAAATAATATGTTCATGCACATAGGCCATAATACCTAAAGCCTTACAACATACATGCTATATCCAAAAGGAAAAAAAACCAAAACACTCTCCTTTATGTAGCCTCAAACACATACAAATTCTTGAAGGTAGTCATGAATAACTCAAAGATGAGTGTAAAGAACAAAAAATATGTTCTTTCCAAAGGAAACCCTTTGAAGGTTAGAAGCCAAACAATATTGACATATATGAATATAAATATATTTGATTGATAGTCATACATGCTCATAACAACTAATATGGATAATAGAGTCACAACCCTTTTTCCATATAAATATTATATAGTTCTTTCTATTAAGCCTTTAGAATAAAGTGTTACCACTCATTTCAATTTGAGAGCATCTTGGAGATGGCACACTCCTCTTGTTCATTGCCAATAGGAAATTAAATCCATAGTCAACCTTAACAATTCCAACAACTATAAAATAATTAGTTAATATTTTCCATACTAGTAACAACAAAAAATATTTCACATTCTCTCTCTCTTTAGAATAATTAGTCAAAAATACCACCACCCAATTTTTCCATTTTAATAGGAGCAAAGAAGGGAATTTGTAAAAGACTCCCGATCAAAAAAGAAAAAGAAAATAGAGTTATTAATGCCATGATAAGGGCATGCAACCTTCATAAAGTAATCTCCATGAAAACCAAAATGAATTGCCAAGAATATCTCCAAGAAAATTGAGAAACTCTCACATCAATTATGGTGATCAATGCAAAGTATGAATGCTAACAAATGATTAAAACCTATGGTTATTTCATATTGGTTCAAATTGGTATCTATCTTAACTATCACTTGAACAATAAGTTCTAAGTACCTTATTGTTGGTGATCTTACATTAAAGATTGTTGTCTTAAAAAACTT
This sequence comes from Sequoia sempervirens, assembly GCA_007258455.2. Taxonomy (NCBI): domain Eukaryota; kingdom Viridiplantae; phylum Streptophyta; class Pinopsida; order Cupressales; family Cupressaceae; genus Sequoia; species Sequoia sempervirens. The sequence goes on from VDFB02271358.1 coordinate 653,648,496, forward strand.
GTCAATATTAATATATTTATATATTTGAATTTAAATTCTTAAACTTGCTGAGACATAATCCATAACCTTAATTATTATTTAGGTGTAGTTTCTAATACTAACAATTACATAGCATATCATATATTTATAACGCTTTATATATATATATGCGTTATTAAATATTTAAAAATATGAGTTTATATATTAAAAAAACACATACTCATATATTTTTAAATATTCAATATCAACACACACACATATTTAATAAGAACACATATTACATATATATTACACACACTCAATACTAATGTAGACACTTAAAAATGACCACTTAATACCATGTCAAATACTACCTCACTATATAGCAATCTCATCCATAGTTTGCCTTTTCATACCATTAAATATACCACATTATCATATTCTTCAATTAACTAAATTAGTCTTTATTATTTAGTTAATTAGTCATCTCTAATTAATTAATCATTACTCCATTTATCAAAAATAAATAAAATAAAGCTGATATTGACATCCGGTGTGATGGTTTAAAGGTGGTGTTGTTCTTGCCACCAAGGTTCAAACCATGTTGGAGTGGTATTGTTGAGTGGTGATATTGGGGATGAGGTCCTCCGTTTGTGACCTCACTGGTTCATAGCTTTGGGTCAAAAGTGTTTACCCCTTAAATAAAAAAATGAATAAAATAAAATCTATTTTCTCCTTTCCAAAAAATAAAATAAAAAATTTAACTAGTCACATGACTATCCATAATTAGTAAATAAAATTCAATCTTCTCAATCAATCTCATCCATCCATTTCCATACTAAATATTAAAATATCAACAATTCTCTGTCTAGCTTGTTTTAGAAGCTACCCAAAATATAGTAAAGTTATCTTAAAGTCATCTCAATCAATCTTGGCCATTCATTTTTACACTACATTTTTTTTATATTGATCAAAGTTGAAAGAATTACAAAGAAAATATAAGATAGTCTCAAAAGAAGACTGCTAAGTAAAAGAACAAGCGAGCAACTCCCAAAAATAATCTACTAACAAACCAACAATACTTTTAGAATGTCCAAACTACAACCAATATTACAAGCAACAAACTTATCACACATAGTAATTTTTAAATCACAACCATTCACATTTTTAATCAAGAATATATAAATCTATCCTCATCCATGATCAAAACAATCCTCATGGAGTTAAGATTTGTAAGTACTTTCTATTAAAATGCCAAAGGATATTCATGAAGCCTCTATCAAATTAACATGAACATAGTTGCATATCGCTTAGGATCTTGCACAATACATGAGCAACCTCATTCAAAAGCACATTCATTCAACAAGAAGATATAACACAAGTTTTCTTTGAATATTTGTTATATGATTTTGCCTTCTTAGCTCAATTTGAGGTATTCTTGGATTGGGAATATGGATTCTCTAATTTGCATGTATTTCTCTCATGTTTTACTCCAAATATATGATATACAATTGACAATATTACAACTCACTCAAATATTAGACAAACACATAATGAACATCTATTCAAATTAACAATCACTAAATGACACAATGGTCCATTAAAATCAAACTCAACAAAAATATGTATCAATTCATAAGATAAGTACATCAACAATGAACACAACAACAATACACAAAAAATGATTATATAATTTATAATATCACAAAATCTTACTATTTATTATTATATACACATAACAAGACCTCAACTTAAAATGAACATAAAATTAAATAAAAAATTATATAAATATACAAATTTCAATAATTACAGGGCGAAGGACCTAGCTTGATTGGCTAAAACATCTTGTTGTAGGCAAGAGGTCACGAGATCTAGTCTTCCCTTTGTCCCCATGGTATCAGAGGGCATGTCATGTTAGTGTCACTGGTCATGTGAAAAAAGTTTATCAGATGCATTGCAGTTTATGAGGAAGGCTACCCGATTCTTGTAGTCTAAAAAAATAAAAAAATTCAACGATTACAATTGCTTGCCATCATCCAAAGAATGTCTCTTCCAAGAAGCAACAAATTAGATTGGATGCCTCTTAGGTAAACCTTAAATTAGGAAATATTGAAAGCATGAAACATTGATTTATAAATACTTTTATCATCAAACACAAATGAACACTAACTACTAAAACTTGAGGAAGATTGGTGTTTTGTCTTGGTATTTCACATGCCAAGTGGCAACATGCATGCCAGCACATTCTTAACAAAGTAACGTGACACAAAGATTAAATATTAGTAATTCTATAAAATTAAATTTGTCATCTTTCATAGTGAGACATGTGTCCATGAGAAAGAGATTTTAATTTGTTTTTTTTTTTCAATTAAGGTCTCTTCTCCATCACATATTAAGGAATGGAATATTTTGATAGTTGTTAGAAAAGGAAATGAGATAATGAGTGTTGACTATTCGACAATTGATTAGATTTGACAACAAATATTCGCTGGAAAGGTTACAGCTTACCACTAACGCATTTATGTGTTGGGTCCAGATATACATTGTATATATATTGATGTGTGGAGGCTGAACCTCGCGACAAGCATGGCCTTTTAAAATGGACGGATTTTCATTGTTTATAGGTAATTGTTCCTCTTGTAAAATGCTCTACACTCGGGTTCAGACTTTGTTCGCTACCTTCTCGCCTTGCATAGTGGCAAAGCCATAGTTGTGTATGCATGTATCTTCACAAAAGATTAAAATTGTTTTGTAGGGTTGAAATATATTCTTTATATTAATATATTTATATATTTGAGAGAAGTGTATATATATTGATACGTGTATAAGAGAACAAATTATATATATATATATATATATATAGAGAGAGAGAGAGAGAGAAAGGTATATACATACATATCTATGAGAGTGAGAGAGTGAGGATAGGGTGTTTAGGGGTATAAGGGTATGGGAAGAGAGAGAAAGAGGGGTGGTCGAGTGGGTAATTTTTTTTTTTTTTGATAAAAGGTTAGATAGCATATATATATATATATATATATATATATATATATAGAAAGCAAGCTTTTACAATCAGTTTTGAGACCATATAAAAAGACTCTGGTAATGTGCCAAAACTCAATTTCAATTTTGAAAAGGAACTACTACTGAAAAAACACCTATACCTATACAACACCCTTATATCACCCATAGAACCTGATAATAAGTGAAAATTCAGCTTCAAATATACAAATATTAATTAAGCAGGCTACAGATCAAAAGGCTACAGAGAAAAACATATTATTCTTCCATAAAGTCACCATGGACTAAACTTTCATCTTCAACATCTAGCCTCTCAATCAATTGCAGGCCTCTTTGAAACAAGCTTCGATGACCCAAAGAGAAGGTCAAATGCTGCATACGAGGCATTTGAACATTGGCAGAGGAGAAGTGCTCAGAGCCGTTGTTTGAAGAGCGAAGAGAAGCATTGTATGGAGCACGAACATGACGAACATAGACACCTTGACGATGATCCTTCACTGGAGAGGGAACCCTAAGTTGCAAATCCAACTGAATACCCAGAGGTGGGACTAGAGGAGTATGAACCCTTAAAAAATTCAGAGCATAATATTTTTCCCTTATATCTGCTTCCATGACTGAACAAATGAAACAACGATGCTTCCACAGAGCCTTTAGGAGAATGCTATCATTGTGAAAATGTATCGCCAACTTGATGGCTTCATAGATATCCTTGAAACCTTGCTTTTCCTACAGAAAATCCCTAGGAAATAGACCACCAATGTATCTATCTCCACTAAAAATATTATAACTTTGCACAGCCTTAAGAATAGAGTTATCCATGATATATTGGAAGTTGATATATTTTCTTGCCAATTCCTCAATTTCGGTCAAAGACTAAACCAAATCCAACGAATTGGACAAGAAAATCAAAATCACCTGGGAAGGAAAGAGTATTTGCCGAGCCCTTGGACAGGTGACATCCACTCCCAACACTGTGCGAATAGAATCCTCAACTCTGCCACCATCTATTTTAAACATTTCCTTCATTGCTTCCCGAGTTAGACAACTTTCAAACGGATGCTCCCACGGTTTGACATGCAAGCAAATTCTCAAGTTCCACAGACGGAATGCCATTATTCTCCACCAAAAACCCTAGCTTAACACAACTATGCTGAAGGAGCTAAACAAGTCATTTGGTGTGAAATGAATGAGGAAACAGTTTAACATATAGAGCCCTTGAAATCCCGCATACTGAAGTGACCTCATGGTTTATGATGAAAGCAAAAGGTAGAAGGTACAACATGAGCACGATCTCTCCATGAATGCCAGCTCGTGTGAGTAGATGGTTTAAAATGTAGTTTTACAAAACCATTTATATATTTTTGATATGTAAATGTGGACTTGAGGTTTACTTCCTTTGTTTAAACTAAAAAATATGAACATAAGTGTAGACACTAAAAATATTCCACCTAGTCAACCTTTAATTACCATTAATCATCACATTAATAATCACTTATTTATTAATTATCGTTTATTATCAACTACCATTTACCATTTAGTTATCGTCATTAATTTACCATTTATTAATCATTTATCCATTTATCACATCATTATTAATGTTCATTTAATAATTTCCATGATCTATTTAATTAAATAATATTTTATTATTTATGGTAGGACTTCAAATTTTTTGTGGTTCCATGGTCGCATTTCAAAATTTTGGGTTTTAACTAGTCATCCAAGGGTTAGGGTTTCATTCTCCATTTGCTAGGGTTTATCCTTAGGGCTAAAACTCTACTAAAATCCTCAACATTATAAAATCCTAGTTGTTCCTTCTAATTGATTGTTGACTTGAGATCACCCGTTTTCAGTTACTTAAGTAACAAATTAGGTCTTTGATGTCGTCAAATCACTGGCCCCTTTATCGTAGACTAACCAGTTGCACCCCCTTTAAATATTTTCCTAAGTCTTAAGTTTAGCGTGCTAATAAATTTCATGTCTTATATCTGAACTTTAGACCTAGGTTCGAAATATTTTATGTCTATGTCCAAATCAAATAACCTAGGGATGGCCTCGCTTTAAGTTATAAACTTAAAGCATGTGCGTAAAAAACTCTTAAGGACTCAGCCTGGCCCCACATATGTCAGATACTCATCTCTCATTGGTTCCCTGCCATCTTGTAGCAATAAAATATTCAAGGAAAAGGAAGTGTGAGATAGTGGGCATATGCCGCGTGTCAAGCTTTTTAATGGGCTCGACAAGATTATATAGGGTGCTAATGGTGGGCCCTTCATCTAAAGGTTGAGATGGGAATACACATATGCAATTTGGATCGTTCCCTGCCATCTCGAGTGAGGTCTTTAAGCAGATCTAAGATGCATGTGGGACAATGGGAAGCTGACATGTGGCATTATTTGAAGTGTTCAAAGAACTATTGCAGAAGGCAAATATTTCACCAAATATTTCAAGCAACTTAGGGAAAGCTAAGAGTCGTGCTACTAAAGGGATTTGAAGCTTCATGGTTAAAAGGTGATTGAGATGATATAATCTCAATTGTTCAATTTACAAGGATTTAATACACATGTTGAAACGTTTCTAATTATGGGCATAAGCTTGGAAGGTTAAAGGGAACACAAGTTGGACACATGGAGGCATATGAGAGCCTTTCTTGCTATCTTGCAACCATTGATCTGCTTCCTAACATACTCATGCAAGATTGCGAGGAAGCGACACGTAAGCATTTTTAAGGCTTCCAAAGGATGGTCGAGCCCATGGTGACAATGCAGAGCTTCTCCACATGGTGTTTTCTCATTGGTTTGATGTTGAAGTCAAGTTGAGTCAAGTTGAGTCAAGTTTTCAAACTTAATTGACTCCATCTCAATCGTTCAATGATCCAAACCATCACAAGATCAATGGTTATGATTTAAATTTGTGAAATTGGGTTGATAGAGCCATTCCGGTTCACACGAGTGAGTAGTAATGGAAGACATGATGTTTTCTCACCGAATTAAAAGACTTTTTCACCATAAAAGTAGGATTTATAACATAATTCAAGTCACTAAAGCATCTTGAAGAGATCTGAAGATTGTTCCTACAAAGTTCGAACTTTTAGTGACCGAGAATTAAGGTTTTTTGTAATTCAAGCACCAGTAAGTGATTTTCCATCCTCTATGTCTAATTTCTTGCAAATTAGTGTGCATTTACCTTTTCTATGCTCAAAATTGTAAGGTAGGTTTCTTTTAAGGTTTGATGTTTATTGAATTATTGTCAAATTGATTTAAATTCACCTTAGTTTGCATGTGCCTTTTTAGGAACATCTGAACCACCTTACAAAAACCCTAAATTGCATTTTAGAAAACCCTAGTTTGCATAAACTTTCATTGAAATGGTACCCCCAAAGGCCCAAGCTTCTAGTTCAGCCCCAAAATGAGCCTTGTTTGATGACCTTTTGTCCCAATTACCTGACTCAACAAATTAAAAGATCAAGGGTAAAATTATGTTCCAAGGTCCTGGAATAGACAAGGGTATTGTGGACCAACAGTATGCCATCAAGGATGCTGAGGTGTCGATCACTGGGTGGGAGTTATTCAAATATTGGTTTGGGAAGAGGAATACAAGTGTCCCCACATGCAATGGTTAGAGGTTAGACATGGGAAAGCTTGTTGTCCCTAATGTATACCTCGATGTTAACCTACTGAAAGCTATAGCTGCCAACTGTGACCCCAATATTCGGGTTGTGAGGTCACATGCCGGTGTCAAGATGATTGACCTCACCCATAAAGGAATAATTGAGCTTTTCAATTTAAACCCTGATGCTAATGAGCCAATTGACCTAAATGTGCTAAAAGAAGAGTATGAGAACAACGAGAAAACTTTCAGAGTCACAATCATGCCAAATTTCATGGGAAAAGGAAAGGGGAGGAGCAAGATAAGACTTACATAAGCTAATATAGAACCCTTCCTAGTAGACATGTTTGCATTTTACTTTGAGAGGTCTTACTACACTTTATGCTCGATCATAGGGCTTGACCCTCTTAAGAGGATGCTTGTGGCATTTATGTACATGGCTGCAAACATTCAACATATAATGGGGAACAAACTGTATGATTTTTCCACTTACTTATCTAATGATATTCAAAAAGGATTGGTGGCTCTCAAGTCTGGTGAGATAGGAGTAAGGTTTTGGTGGTATTCCTTGCTACTACACATGTTCTTATTCAAAGGAGCAGATTACTTTGGATAGGATAAGAAATTGAATATAAGCAGTGAAAGAAATGAACACCTCCCTGTCCAAACATGGACTCACAACTTGGATATGCATGATTCAATTTCCAGTTTTGACACTTTTACAAATTTGTTTGGTGTGAGGTTGAGAGGGTTTTTGGTGAGGAATCCACCAAGAATTCCTAAGGACTTGCATGATTTCTTGAGGCCCAAGGAGAGAAAAAATGAGTTGGGCATTGATCACAATTGGGGAGACAACATCCCTTATCCAGATTGCACCATTATTAGGGTATATGGTACAAATGTTTCTCCACATATTTTCCCAGGAGAAGTGCCATTGAGAATTTTTTTTCTAGAAGTCATGTGGCAATTGGGAAGAGTTGAAGACTGGCACCTTATAGGACAGAAGAAGGGGCCTCTTTTTCCTGCATACACTATATTTTCTAATTTTATCATGATTAAGAATGGGTGGAAAATCATCCTCAAAATGATTACACCTTTGGGTATGAAGAAATGCAGACCAAGGAACCATGATCCATAAGGGTTCATTGCAGCCTTTGAAAGTAAGAATCAAAGGAGGAAAGTTTTGGCATAAATTCTTCTACCTTGAGGACATAATCAAAAATGTATTTGACTTGCAAAAGGTAGATGAGAGAAAAGTAAAATGGTTGGCATTTTCCAAATTTGAGAAAAAAAAGGAGAAGGATCCCAAATTCAAGGGAACTTATATGGATATTGATGATCAAATATTAAGAGTGGAGAAAATTTTGTAGAATTTTGACAAGGTGGTGGGGCATCTTAAAGAATAAAAAAGAAGTGTTTGATAAGGGAAAGTCTCCTGTGGTTGAAGAAATACCAACTTATCAACTACCTAAGAAGTAGTATGTCTTTTCAAGGAGGAAGAAAATTGTTAGGAAAGAATAAATTATTGCTACTCCTACTCATTCAAAGGATTCGAGAGCACCTTCTCTTGTGCATAATTTTCCACCATCTCTACCTCCAATGTCACCTTCTCCACAAGTCATTGAAATTGATTCACCTCCAAGGGAGCCTACACCAAAGAGGATAAAGGTTGGATCAACAAGATAAGTTCATTATTCCCTAGATTTTGATGAAGAAATTATTGTCACAATAGATGAGATAAAGCAGAACATGCCATCAGCCCCAAGGGAGGTAAACTTTTCCTATTTAAAAACTCAATGAATAAGACTATTTTAACAAGAATTGACAAAGCTTATGATGTGAGGGAAAAAGCTTGCAAAGAGTTTATGGATGATGATTCATTTGTAAAGATAATTTTTTTTTTCAAAATTTGTGTGGAGAACAAGGAGAGATGAATATGATGACAAGGTGAAGGAAGGTATTGTTAACTCTTTGGAGTCATCAAGATATGTCATTTCCTCAAGAGTCATTGCTGAGATGAAAGCGAAGCAGAAGGAGATGAAACTCGATGAAGGAAATAAACTTGTAAGAGAAAGTGGTTGGCTTCTCTTACTTGAATGGGATATGGCATCTGCCATAGCTTTTGATACTATGAGAAGATAGGGTTCAAGAGTTTTTACAATAGATGAGGGGCAATGTGTGCATTGCAGGGGTCAACCTTCAGTCCTGTATGGGATACATAGGAAATTTGAGCATTAGCTCCAAACACTAGCAAGCCTGAATTTGCAGAGCCTGTTGTAGGTTTGAGAGGAGGGTTTTAATATTAAAGAGAGTTGCAGAAACTCTAGTAGTTGAGGTAGCCATATTGGCTATGAATGTGGCTCAATTCACCAAGCCCACTGTTGAATCTTTATAGAAAAAGTATGATACCAAAATAAAAAGGTACAATGATTTGGTAATCTCTTATAATAAGGATGAGCGAAGAATTATAGAACTAGAATTGCAAAATGAGATGTTAAAGCAACAATTACAATCAATGCAATCAGGTCCATCTATAACACAGGTGCAAGATAATGTTCCATCTTCTCCACCACCTCCTCCTATCCATTCACCTCCTCCAACATCTCTAGAAATGTTGGTATATAATGAGGGGGATGAACCAATTGCACGTCTTACCCAAAGTACTTCACCAACACTTCCCCCATCAATGATAAAAGTAAGCAAAAGTGAGTTAATTCAACAACTAGAGACATATGAAGATTTATTTGCATTACATAATGATAACAACATTTTTTTTGTTTATAATGTCCTAGAAAATTGTTTAGGGAAAGAAATAAAGAGAGTGAATAGTGTTCATTCAAATTATTCGTTAATGTTCAATTCAATTAAAATGTTTGAAAATGATAGATCAATTGTTGTCCCATTAATGAAAAAATGGGTTCCAAGGCTAAGTGCATTGAAGAAAATGGTTATATATAAGATCCACACATGATCAAAATAAGCCACTGTAAATTACCCCAACATACAAGGCAGTGAGAGAAATTATTGATTTCCAGGGGTTGGTGGACCCACTTGAGAAGAGGATTAGAGCATTACTCTGGCAGTTTGATGAGAATGATCTTGGCCTCTTTCCAAAAATTCTTGATAATAATGGAGTTGTCAAAATATATGAATAGTGGAGAGCTCATATGGATGCTACCATTGTTGTAGAGGCTACCTTAATTTGTTAACATGGAGATGTCAAAATAGATATGTTAAAGGATAGCATGAACAAATGATATATCACTAACATATTCCTAGAGGAGTTTGACAAAGATACAACTCAGATAATGAAGAAGTATAGTCCTTATAGAACAAAGTTGGATGAATTCATGGCCTCCAATTGGCCCTCAAAAGAGGATTATATTGCTTAGGACAAGAAGTACAATGATATTCCCAATTTGTAACCTTCTTCAATGATGATGTGGCAATACTTTTTATCTATTTTTCATATTCTGTAGTTTCAAAGGTCTTCAAGGGCGCCAATAGATGTGTTTTGTCATCTTGTACAACAAATTTTACTCTCATTTGTTAGCTCAACTTTTCTGAGTCCACACAAGAAAGAATGATGAAAGGAAGCAACAAAGGCATCAACTAACTATTTTAGATATTTAGGGAAAGCATGATGGACATAACAAATTTTGTAATTGCTTTGCCCTCAAAATATTCCCTCCACAAGCTTGCAGTTGCACCTATATTTTGAAATGCAAATGAGTGTCAAATGAAAATGTGACATGTGTAATGGCCCAAAGCTTGTTGCTCCCTTGTTTTATAAAAGTGAATTCAAGGCCATTTACATGGGTTGTTGATTGATTTTCTTGAAGAACTTTTGTAATATAGAGTGCATATACTTTTATGTCTAAGTATTTTTCTAGGTTTTGAGTTTTGAGTCTTTGTAATTGTTAATGTTGTATAATAGTACTATCATTTTGGGAATATAATGGCATACTTCCAAATCCGATGTTCTCCTATTGTATATTTCACATGAATTATGAATGAAATGAATCAAAGATCTTTCAATTCATCTTCATTGTCTTTCCTTTGAATGTTTATTTACTGTTAATGCAATTGTTCAAAGAATGAGTTAAATTTTCTTTAATAGAGATAAAGATTTATGTGAATTCATGTAGGGATCATTTATGTATTATTGGTTTATATTTATTAGTTTAATGGTGTAATGAATCATTAAGTAGATCTATTATGTTTAGGTGGAACACTGTTATATGTTTCAATTATATTGGTTAAGACTTCTTACCCTAGGATAAGAAATTGATCACCATAAGTTGTGTCTGTGTTACATCTTCTTGGTCTTTCACAACAAAAACATTTAAAATTACTAAATATTTACTTTCTATTTAGAAATGTATGTTGGAGTGAAGTTATACCATAGTCTCATGCTTTATAATGTTAAATGCTATAAAGGATTAGCTAGATCTTTGAGGTTTTTCATTTTCCAAGAAGCATATAGGAGAATATATCTAATATGCTACAATGTATGAGATCAGCTTGGGTATTAAAAAACACTAGTAGATTGACGACTCTATTGGGGACAAAACTTTCTCAAAGTCTCTATTTCAAGATCATATACAATCAGAATCATTAAATTCATTGTTGTTTACTGTGTTGAGAATAATTTCATACAAATTCTCATCATAAATCAAATTCTCATTCTCTGAGTCAAAGTTCTTGCTCTCACTTTTATTTTCTATTAGGTTGTGTTCTATTCTCTCAGTATTTACAAAGCATCTCAAATAATTATCATATATTTTCAAATCCCCATTAAGTGGGTGGTGACTCTAAAGTATCTTGTGTTAGTGCATTATTAATTTTAAATAAATAGAGAGAGAGAGTTGTAAGAGGAATCTTAAGCCATGAGAGGAACTATAAGTACTCTCAAGAAGCATCTTAAACAAAAGCTGGAAGGAGAATCACCGCAAAATACTAAGCCATCATGAAAGTAAAAGAATGTAGAAACAAGTAACTTTTTCAATCCTCCTATAATAGGATCTACAAACTTAAATGAATCTATTCAAAATAATATGTATGAATATGGTATGCACCCTAATAATGAGGAAGATCCTATTACAAAAGAGACTACTACTACTACTACTAGTTAGCCAAGTCCAAATCCTAAGGTCTCAAAAGAATCTGAGCCATGGAAGTTTTTGGATAGGCATTTTGATCCTACTCTTGCAACTTAGAGGTCAAATCCTGGAGCCACTTCCATTCATGATACGTAGGGGTTTAACCCATATAGAATATCTCATAGTAGAATCCTTGATCCTTTCTCACAAAGGGAGGTGTTGAACCTCACAAATTACACTTCAGAGCATTCAGATTCAAAGGTCACTCTAGAAAATGAGGAGGATTTAATTCATGATATGAAGACGCTTCAGGAGGAAGCCATAAGGCTTAGTGAGTTAAAAGCTAAGAAGACAAAGGAGAAGGAGGAGAAATTAAAAGTTTCTATGTATGAGAGGGATCGGTTGAGGATAAGGGTAGAGAGGATGAAATTTATGGTTGATGAAGAACCCATTCCCACTACCACTTACTAGCCTATCCTTACTCCTAATAATGAAAAACTTACTATGAATATTCCTATTGGGAAAAATACTGCAAGTACATACACTAGTTCCATTGTAACAACTATAGTTGCAAATCCTTCTACTACCACTAAACAATCCTAGCCTATAGGTACAAGAAAAAGACATGTAGGTCAGCCTAAGGGATCAACCACAAGTACAAATGTCTCATCTAGTACCATCCTTGAAACAACAATTCTTGACCCAACAAATTTAAAACTATAGCTAAAAAATGAGTAGTTACAAAGAGAATTGGATACGGTATAAATCCTTGTTGTAAATGCAAAAATACAAAGGAAGATTTCTTTCCTAAAATTATCTATTCTAGATCCCCAACCTTCTAGTTCTTAAATTCCACCACATTCTACACCACAAACCACCCAAACTACTGGCATGCATATTACTTCCACTTCTAGTCATTCAATTCCTCTTTCCCAACCACAAAGTACTCAGTCCGGTGGAAGTATTCCCAGTAGAAGTGGAAATAAAAATACAAGAGGGAAGAATACACAGTCTAAAAATTAGAATATTGGTGGGTAAGGTGGTGGTGTATCTCACATGGCTCAAGGAAATCAATTTACTAGGAGGCTTATAAAATTAGACAAATATAGGAAATTATGCTTTAATAGAATACTCAGTTATCCAAATCCTTTCCCAGATAATGTAATAAATGTGCAAGTCAGATTCTCTGGAAATAATGACATAAGTGGGGAAGATCACCTAAGGTCATTCAACAATATGATGGATGAATTTGAAGTTGAGAATGAGGATGTGATGATGAATATTTTTATGCAGTCACTCACTGAAGATGTGTGAGACATTGGTACAAAGCCTTTCCAATTGAAATTATTGAGTCATAGGAGGAATTTAAAAGAGTGTTTAGAGAGCAGTATGGTGATAAAACTGATCCTAGATTCATGCTAAATGAGTTTAACACCATTAATAAAGGTCATAATGAGATGGTCTTTGATTTCAACATAAGATTCCATAAGGCTATGCATATAATCACAAATCATTTAAGACCAAATGAACATATATGTTTGGTTACATATATCAATACCTCTGACTAAAAAATGGGATATCTTCTTAGAGATAAAAATCCCCATACCTTAAGAGATGCTTACAAAGTTGCTTTTCATATTGAAAGCAACAAAAGAGCTGTTGGTAAAGTGGGGAAAAAAGAAGATGTGAAGATCTTGAAGAATCTCAAACAAGATAAAGGATCTACAAAAAGGGGATCTTTTGCTGAGCACAAATTGGAAAAAGTCATGATCAATGTGAAGGATTTGCACTATAAACTAGCAAAACAAGAGAAAGGATTGGGAAATGAGAAGTTCAACTTTCAAAGAAATGAAAGACCTCCTAGATTGCATGATCAACCTTACAATACAAATTGGAATATGATGGAAATCCAATCCAAAATAACCAGAAGTATACACAAGGTAAGGTTCCTCCAAATCCATTACAAAAGAACTTTGTAAATTTTACTGATGAAGCCTCATGGTGCATCGCTTGTCAATTGCCACATTCTTCTCATCAATGTGTAGTATCAAAATCCTTAGAAGAGGAACAAAATATACCCGATGGTTATGATTCATCCCATGGGAATGCTGAAGAGATACATGTGCTCATGAATAGATCAAATCTTATTGGTAAAGAATGTTCCTCTGATGAAGAATCACATGAAATAGATGTTGATAATCAGAGACATAAATGAAATCCTTATCACTAGCAAGTTTTTTTTGATGAAGAATATGAAAAGGATCATAATGTTTGTACTTTGGAGACATATGAGCTAAATGTACTTCTAAGAAGGCCATTAGATGAATAAGTTGTGAGAATGATAGATGCAATAGTTGCACAAGCTAGGAGTACTTACCATTTGAGAAATAGAATTGTGAATGGTTATCAAGGTAAGGTTGGTAGCCTATTCACCAAGGAGTAGAGTGCAAAAAATAAAGGGACTAAACCAGAGGTTAAAGTGGATGAGGCCATGATTAAAGAAAATAAAGGAAATACAATATGGACCAAGAAAAATGAAACAATAAAGGTTGATGATGGTATTATGTCTCCAGCTATGAAAGCAAAGGATCAGAAGCAGAAAATGGAGCAATTAAAGAAGGATGATTAGAAAAGGACCGAGCAAAAATGTGAACAAAAGAAAGGTAGAGCTGGTGAACAAGATATAGTATCTTATGATCTGCCTAAGTATACTTCTATAGATATGTTTCAGTTGTTATCTCAAGTAAAATTCACATTCCCTTTGCTTGAAATGTTGAGAATAGATGAGCATAAACAAAAGGAATTCACCCTTATCAATGGTGTGGCTATAGTTTATGATGAAAAGAGGGTGTCTACTTAGCCTAAAGTGAGTAGAAATGAATCAAATAATGAGGAAGTAGAAGGGGTAATAAAATATATCCCTTAGATCTACCTGGGTTCCATTATTACAACTTGTTCCAGCTAGGTGGATCCATTCTATGTGACTCTTATCATTGATGGGAAGTTGGTGAAGAACTACATGATTTATTTAGGAGCATCATCCAACATTATTCTAGTGGAAATAATGAAATAAATAGGATTGCAGATAAATAGTACTTATGGAAAATGTAATGCCATGGACTCCAGGGAAGTACCTGTCATTGGGGTCATTAAGGATTTTCCTTTTGGACTTGCTTCCTTCCATGATAAATAATTTACCATGAGTATCACAGTGGTGGACATTCCACCTAACTATGGAATGTTATTATCAAGAAAGTGTAGTGCATCTATGGGAGGAAGCATGCAATGTGTTATGTCATATGCTACTTTTCCAATTAAGGGAAAGGATATCAAGCTATTTAGGGAGCCATGAGCTCCACACATGATAGAGTACATTTCCCAAGAAGATAGAATCCATTTTGTGGATACTGGTATAGATAACTTTCGAATAGAAGAGTTACAAGGAGATAAGAAGCCCGCAACTTTGGAGAAGGAAATCTTGCAAAAAGAAAACAATGATGAATTGTGGACCATATATTTTTATTGGGCTTGTTCAAAAGAAGGATCAGGTGCAAGAGTGATACTTATCTCTCCTAGTGGTAAGAATTTCAAGTTTTTATTCTCTCTATTATTTGTATGTACAAATAATCTAGTTGAGTATGAAGCTTTGCTACTAGGATTGAAACTAGTTGAGAAGCATGGGATTAAGAAGTTGAGAGTCATTGGTGAATTAGAATTGATTTTTTCCAAGGTCAGATCTAAATTTGAATCTAAGGTCAGATCTAAATTTGAATCTAAGAATAAAAGATTGGAACAATATAGAAATGTTGTCTGGGATTCTATTGAACAGTTTGATGCTTTCAGTATTGACTAGTTAGAGAAATAAAAATGTTGTGGCAGATTTGCTAGCTAACATTGCACTCTGACTAGATGATATAACCTTTGCAAGAATCTCCAAAGTTGAGGTTCAAACAAGACCACCAGTTCCTGATAATATACAAAACTGGAAATTCTTCAATGATGATGAAGAGATATTGAAGTTCTTGAAATGCATAGATCGGAATGAGAGCTAGGAAATAGATTTTTGGGCATTTATTGAGGTGGTGGATGGAAAAGAAATAATGTTTGGCAATGAGATAATCCAAATTAAGACTAACAAGATTCCAAAGGGTCTGGTATCCTTAGAAAGGTTTTTTGATGGCCTTGATAAAAGCAACCCCAAACAAACATCCATTCATCAGGAAGATTTGGAAGAAGTAAATTTGGGTACAAAAAATGACCCAAAAAAGGTATCTGTTGGCAAGAAGATGAAGCCCTAAGTTAAAGCAATGTTGACCGCTTTACTCAGAAAATAAAAGCATGTGTTTTTCTGGTCATATGATGACTTGAAGGCCTACAAAGAGGATATTTTTCAACATGTAATTCCTCTTAAACCAAATGCAAAGCCTTTTAGGCAAAATAAAATGACTATAAACCCTAC
This sequence comes from Sequoia sempervirens, assembly GCA_007258455.2. Taxonomy (NCBI): domain Eukaryota; kingdom Viridiplantae; phylum Streptophyta; class Pinopsida; order Cupressales; family Cupressaceae; genus Sequoia; species Sequoia sempervirens. The sequence continues at coordinate 653,664,639 of VDFB02271358.1, forward strand.
TCTAGCACCAAAAATGCAGGAGGAGATGAAGAAATTAAGAGATGTAGGAATCATCAAGCCCATTAGACACTCAACTTGGGTGTCCAATCTTGTGCCAGTAAGGAAGAAAAATGGTGAAATTAGACTTTGTGTTGACTTCAGAAATCTAAATGTGTCATATTTGAAGGACAATTATCCATTGCTAATATGGAAGCCATGTTGTAAAAGGTTTCTGGTTGTGAACTATTGTCTATGATGGATGGTTTCTCAAGATATAATTAGGTTAAGGTTAAGGATTCTAAACAGTATAAGGCTACATTTACAACTTCTTGGGGCACCTATGTGTATGTCAAAATGCTTTTTGGCTTGACAAATGCTGGTGCCGCATTTTAGAGAGTTATGGATGTAGCTTTCTTAGATTTTATAGACATCTTCATGGTAGTCTACTAGGACGATTTGACTGCTTACTCCAAAAAGGAAGAACATTGTATGCATTTGGAGAAGATATTCATCAAAACCTTGGAGTATGGAATATCCCTCAATCCTAAAAAATATGTCTTTGGAGTCATTGAAGGAAAATTACTGGCACATATAGTGTCCAAAGAAGGAGTGAGGATATATCCATAAAGAGTGGTTGCAATTGACAAAATTCCTCAACCCAAAAGTGTGAAAGGTATACAGTCTTTCTTTGGTCAAGTGAAATTTCTAAGGATGTTTGTAACAAATTTTGCATAAATCACCAGACTGATTTCAAAAATGTTGAAGAAGGATGAGAAGATAGCATGGAGTGAAGAGCCATCTAAGGCTTTTATAAGCATATAAAAGGAAATTAAGGAGGCACCAATATTGAAGTCTCTTCATTTATCTAAGCCTTTTCAACTATTTTCTTTTGCTTCATTTCATACTATTGTTGTAGTGCTTTTGCAAAAAAATAATGAGGGGTATGAGCAGCCAATTGCCTTTTTTAGAAAATCATTACAAGTTGCAAAGTTAAAGTATGATATGAATGAGAAGTAGGCATATGCTTTGGTGAAGACAATCAAAAACTTTAGGACCTATCTAGTTGGTGCAACAATTGTTGCATATGTGTCTACAACTACTATCAATGGCATGTTTACTCAACAAGAAGTTACTGGAAGAAGGTGCAAATGGATCAATTGGATACAAGAATTCAAAATTAGCATTTTGATCGCAAAGCTTGTGAGAGGACAAGGATTGGAAAAATTGATGGCTGAGTCAAATTTAGAGGCCAATTACATAAATAATGTTGATGTATATCCTATTTATGATATGCAGACTTTTGGGTGGTACAAACCTATTGTACACTATTTGTAGAATTTGTCATGCCCTGAGGGGATGAAAGATAATGAAAAGAAGACATTAAATCTCCAAGCCATCAAATATGTGATTATTGATAATGAACTGTGTTGGAAAAATATGGATGGTGTATTGCTCAAGTGTGTAAATGGAAAAAAAGCCCAAGATATTTTGAATGAAATGCACAATGGTATATGTGGTGGTCATTATATGGCTAAAACAATAGGTCATAAGGTTTTGAGGGTAGGGTTTTGGTGGCCAACACTCTTCAAGGATGCACAAAAATTGGCGAGTGCATGTGGTGCATGCCAAAGGTTTTCTAGTAAGCTTAAATATTTTGGAAACTTACCTCTTAGGCCAGTTGTAGTACACACACCATTCAAGCAATGGGGGATTGATTTCATTGATGAAATTGTAGAGAAGTAAAGTGGAGGGAATTCATGGATACTGGTAGCCACATATTACTTTACTAAATGAATAGAGGCCATTCCAACGAAGAGGGCCACTAGTAAAGTGGTTACTGATTTTTTGATGAATTAGATTTTGACTAGGTTTGGCATACTTAAGAAACTAGTAACTAATAATTTTGTGTTTTTGGTTAGAAGAATTTGTTGAATTCTGTAATAAGTATGGGATTTCACTCTCATATTCATCCCCTTATCACCCAAAAGGAAATGGAAAAGATGAGTCTAGAACAAGAGTGATAAAAATTATCAAAAGGGTGATAGAGAAAAGCAAGAGGGCTTAAGACAAGCTCTGTGGGCTAACAAGTAACCATAAAGAAGGAAATAGGGCAATCGCCACATGACTTAGTTTATGGACTTGAGGCTAGGATGCCTACTAACAATGCAAGTGTACAAATTCATCCAAGGGTATGAAGATGCTATCCCAAATGAAATGTAGATAAGAATCAATGCTCTGGTTGAACTTGATGAAACTAGAAGAGCAACACAACAGAAAAACATGAAGATGCAGTTGTAGGTAAAAATCTTGTATGATGAGAAGTCTTCCTCTAGAAAGTTTGAAGTTGGAGATATGATGTTAATGTGGAATGCTAGAGCACAAGAAAAAGGAAAGCATGGTAAATTTGATGCTCTTTAGTTGGGACCATGTCTAATTGATAACACACATGGGGAGGATTCATATTACTTGCAAAATATGATTAGAGAACTTCTTGAATTTTGAGTACATGGACAATTCTTGAAGCCATAAGTCAATTGAGGTACGTTATATTTCCATGTAAAATGTAATTTTATGTATAGGTTTGTAAATAGGTTTTTTTTTTCACCTTATCCAAGAATCATCCAGTTTTTTGGGTTTTTTTGTGCTTTGTGTGGTCTACTCTACCTTGAGATTCTAGGATCTTCCTCTGTTCATGTTGAACAGACGTCCCCAACTGAAGCCACTGGTAGGATTTTGAATTTTTTTGTGGTTCCATGGATACATTTCAAAATTTTGGGTTTTAACTGGTCATATGAGGGTTAGGGTTTCATTCTCCATTCACTAGGGTTCATCTTTAGGGCTAGAACCCTCCTAAAACCCTCAACATTACAAAATCCCAGTCATTCCTTCTAATTGTACATTGACTTGAGATCACCTATTTTCGGTTACATAAGTAACGAATTAGGTCTTTGATGTCATCTGATCATCGACCCCTTTATCCTAGTCTAACTGGTTGCACCCCCTTTTAAATATTTTCCTAAGTCCTAACTTTAGTGAGCTCAATAATTTCATGTCTTATATCTGAACTTTAGACCTAGGTTTGAAATATTTTATGTCCATGTCCAAATAAAATAACCTAAAGATGGCCCCACTTTAAGTTATAAACTTAAAGAATGTGTGTAAAAAACTCTTAAGGACTTGGCCTAGCCCCACATATGTCAGATACTCACCTCTCATTGGTTCCCCTCCATCACACAACAATAAAATATTCAAGGAAAAGGTAGTGTGGGATATTAGGCATATGTTGCATGTCAATTTTATTCAAAGGGCTAGACAAGCTTATAAAGGATGCTAATGGTAGGCCCTTCATCTAATGGTTGAGATGGGAATATACAAATGCAATATGGAAAATTCCCTACCATCCCACAGGAGGTTTTTAAGTAGATCTGAGATGCATGCAAGACAATGGGAAATTGACATGTGGTATTATCTAAAGCATTCAAAGAACTATTACAAGAGGAAAATATTTCACCAAATATTTTAGGTGACTTAGGGAAAGGTAAGGGTCTTGTGACTAAAGGGATTTGAAGCTTCATGGTTAAAAGGTGATTGAGATGATATAATCTCAACCATTCAATTTGCAAGGATTTAAGACACATTTTGAAAAGTTTCAAGTATGGGCATAAGCTTGGAAGGTTAAAGGGCACACAAGATGGACACAAGATAACTTTTAGAGTCACAATCATGCCAAATTTCATGAGAAAAGGAAAGGGTAGGAGCAAGATAAGAATTACATTAGCTAATATAGAACCCTTCCTAGTAGAAATGTTTGAGTTTTACTTTGAGAGATCTTACTGCACCTTATTCCAGATCATAGGGTTTGACCCTCCTAAGAGGATGCATATGGAATTTATGTACATGGCTGCAAACATTCAACATATAATGGTGAACAAACTGTATGATTTTGCTACTTACTTGTCTAATGAGATTCACAAAGGATTGGTGGCTCTCAAGTTTGGTGAGATAGGACTAAGGTTTTGGTGGTATTCCTTGTTACTGCACATGTTCTTATCCAAAGGAGTAGATTAATTTGGACATGATATGAAATTGAATATGAGGTGTGAAAGAAATGAATGCCTCCTTGTCCAAACATGGACTCACCACTTGGATATGCATGATTCAAGTTCCAATTTTGTCACTTTTACAGATTTTTTTGGTGTGAGGTTGAGAGGGTATTTGGTGAGGAATCCACCAAGAATTCCTAAAGAATTGCATGATTTGTTGAGACCCAAGGAGAGAAGACTTGAGTTAAGCATTGATAATAATTGGGGAGACATGATCCCTTATCTAGATTGCACCATTATTAGGGCATATGGCACCAATGTTTCTCCACATGTTTTCCCAAGAGAAGTACCATTGAGAATTAGTTTTCTAGAAGTCTTGTGGCAATTGGGAAGAGTTGAAGATTGGCACCTTGCAGGATAGAAGAAGGGAACTATTTTCCCTACGTACATTGCATCTTCTGATTTTATTATGATTAATTATGGGTGGAAAAACATCCTCAAAATGATTACACCTTTGGGAATGAAGAACTATAGACCAACGAATGATGATCCAGAAGGGTTCATTGCAACCTTGAAAGTAAGAATCAAAGGATAAAACTTTTGGCATAAATTCTTCTACCTTGAGGACATAATAAAAAATGTATTTGACTTGCAAAAGGTAGAGGAGAGAAAATTAAAATGGCTAGAATTTGCAAAATTGGAGCAAACAAAGAAGGAGAAGGATCCAAAATTCAAGGGAACTTATATGGATATTGATGATCAAATATTAAGATTGGAGACAATTTTGTAGAATTTTGACAAGGTGGTGGGGCATCTTAAAGAACGAAAAGAAGTTCCTGATAAGGGAAAGTCTCCTATGGTTGAAGAAATACCAACTTAACAACCACCTAAGAAGTAATATGTATTTTCAAGGAGGAAGGAATTTTTTAGGAAAGAAAAAATTATTTCTACTCCTACTCATTCACAGGAGTCAAGAGCACCTTCTCTTGTGCAAAATTTTCCACCATATCCACCTCCAATGCCATGTTCTCCACATGTCATTTAAATTGAATCACTTCCAAGGGAGCCTAAACCAAAGAGGAGAAAGTTTGAATCAATAGGATTAATTGATTATTCCCTATATTTTGATGAAGAAATTGTTGTCACAACAGATGACATAATGCAAAACATGACATCATCCCAAAGGGAGGTAAAATTTCTAGTTCAACAACTCAGAATGAATAAGGTTGTTGTAACAGGAATTGGAAATGCTAATGATGTGAGGGAAAAATATTGCAGAGTTTATGGATGATGATTCATTTGTATAGACAGATTTTTTTTTAGAATTTGTGTGGAGAACAAGGAGAGATTAATATGATGACAAGGTAAAGGAAGGGATGATTAACTCTCCATATTTTCCAAGAGATGCCATTGCCTCAAGAGTCATTGCTGAGATGAAAGCATATTAGAAAGAGATGAAACCCGATGAAGGAAGGAAACTTGTAAGAGAAAGTGGTTTTCTTCTCTTACCTGAATGGGATATGGGATATGGCATATGTCATAGCTTTTGATATTGTGAGAAGATAGTGTTCAATATTTTTTGAAATAGATGAGGAGGCAATGTGTGCATTGCATGGGTCAAACTTTAGTCTTGAATGGGATACATTGTCAATTTGGGCATTAGCTCCGAACACTAGCAAGCCTGAAGTTGCAGAGCCTACCAAAAATTTGAGAGGAGGGTTAATAATAAAGAGAGTTACACAAACTCCAACAGTTGAGGTAGCCACATTGAATGTGGCTCAATTTACCAAGGCCACTATTGAATATTTATAGGAAATGTATGATGTTGAAATAAAAAGGTACAATGATTTGGTAATCTCTTACAATAAGGATGAGTAGAGAATTGCATAACTAGAATTGCAAATTGAGATGCTAAAGTAACAACTACAGTCAATGCAATTAGGGCCATCTATAACACAAGTGCAAGATAATGTTCCATCTTCTCCACAACCTCCTCCTGTCCATTCACCTCCTCCACCATCTCTAGAAATGGTGGTATATAATGAGGAATATGTACCAATTGCACATATACCCCAAGTACTTCAACAACGCATCCCCCATCAAGAAGAAAAGTAAGCAAAAGGGAGTTAATTTAGTAGCTAGAGGCATATGAAGATTTATTTGCATTATATAATGATAACAACATTTTTATTGTTTCTTATGTCCTAGAACATTGTTTAGAGAAAGAAATAAAGAGAGTGAATAGTGTTCACTCAAATTATTCGTTGATGTTCAATTCACTAAAAATGTTTGAAAAGGATATATCAATTGATGTCCCATTAATGTAAACATGGGTTCCAAGGTTGAGTGTATTGAAGAGCATGGTTATAGGATCCACACATGATCAAAAAAAGCCACTGCAAATTTCCCAAACATACAAGGAAGTGAAAGAAATTATTGATTGCTAGGGGTTGGTGCATCAAGTTGAGAAGAGGATCAGAGCATTGCTCCAATAGTTAGATGAGAATGATCTTGGCCTCTTTCTAGACATTCTTTATAATAATGGAGCTATCAGATTATATGAACAGTGGAGAGCTCATATAGATGCTACCATTGCTATAGAGGATACCTTAATTTGTGAGCATGGAGATGTCAAAATAGATATGTTAAAGGATAGCTTGAAAAAATTATGTGTCACTAGCACATTCCTAGAGGAGTTTGAAAAAGATGCAACTTAGATAATGAAGAAGTATAGTCCTTATAGAACAAAGTTGGATGAATTCATGACCTTTAATTGGACCTCAAAAGAGGATTATATTGCTTGGGATAATAATTACAATGATATTCCTGATTTGTAACCTTCTTCAATGATGATGTAACAACAATTTTTGTTTATTTTTCACATTTAGTAGTTTTTGAGGTCTTCAAGGGCACCAATAGATTTGTTTTGTCATCTTGAACAATAGGTTTTACTCTCATCTGCTAGCTCAACTTTCCCAGATCCACAAAAGAAAAATAAAGAAAGGAGGCGACAAAGGAATCAACTAATTGCTTCAGATATTTAGGGAAAGCATGATGGACATAACAAATTTTGTAACTGCTTTGTCTGTGGAATATTCCCTCCACGAGCTTGTAGTTGCACTTGTATTTTGAAATGTAAATGTGTGTCAAATGAAAATGTGAAATGTATAATTTATCGAAGCTTGTTGATCCCTTGTTTTATAAAAGGGTTGATCCCTTGTTTTATAAAAGGGTTGATCCCTTATTTTATAAAAGGGAATTCAAGGCCATTTACATGGGTTGTTGATTGATTTTCTTGAAGAAATTTTGTAATACAAAGCACACATACTTTTAGGTCTAAGTCTTTTTCTAGGTTTTGAGTTTTGAGTCTTTTTAATTAATGTTATATAACAATACTATCATTTTGGGAATATAATGGCATACTTCCAAAGTTAGTGTTCTCCTATTTTATATTTCACATGAATTATGAATGTATTGAATCAAATATCATTCAATTCATCTTCATCATCTTTCCTTTGAATGTTTATTTATTGTTAATGCACTTGGTCAAAGAATGAGTTAAATTTTCTTTAACAAAGATAAATACTTATGTGAATTCATACAGGGATCATTTATGTATTATTGGTTTAGATTTCTAAGTTTAATGGTGTAATGCATCATTAAGTAGCTCTATTATGTTTAGGTGGAACACTGTTATAGTTTTCAATTGCATTGTTTAAGACTCCATACCTTAGGATAAGACACTAATCACCATAAGCTATGTCTGTGTTGTGTCTTCTTGGTCTTTCATAATAAATTCATTCAAAATCACTAAATATTTACTTTATGTTCAGAAATGTATGTTTGAGTGAAGTTCTACCATATTCTCATGCTTTAGAAAGTTAAATGTTGTAAAGGATTAGCCAAATCTTTGAGATTTTTCATTTACCAAGAAGCATATAGAAGAATATATCTATTATGTTACAATGTATGAGATAATTGGCACAAGAGTATCTTGAATTACATTGTAGGGATCACCCTCCTAGGTTTTGTAGAGCCCAAAGTGTAGAGGGAAAGTTTTGAAAAATTTCATCTATTCGTTGGCCAATCCCTCCATATAATTAACCATTAGAAATGGTAATTCCATAGATTATATGTGAGATTAGCTTGGGTATTAAAAAACACCAACAATTTAATTAAATGAGAAATAATACCTACTTTTCTAATTAAATTTCCTTTTCTAACTCATCAATTAACTCCAATTATCTCTCTAATTAACTCTTATTTCTTTCATCAATGATTAACTCCATCCCATTTCAACATCTCAATCTTTGGTTCTTAGTTAACTCAGTTTTCATTTATACTCTCAATCTTCAACCAATATTCAACTCAATTTTCAAATAGAAACTTGTTCTTCACAATTATCCAATTATTGAATTAAATAATTCAATGTTATCTCCTCATCACTTTGAAATGATTTTTTTCTTTCTTAATTGAGTTGATGGAGTAATTAGGACATCACTTGATAATTAATTATCAAGTTCCTTATTACTTTATTCACTTAAGCTAAACATAGAAGTGTTCTTTTATTGTTAGACTGGACTAAATATAGGTTAAGTTTTCTCATTGCATAAGATTAGGACATTTTTCACAATCAAATCAAATTCTCATCTAAAATTTTTCTTTCTTCTTTTACAAGGATTGGTATTTCTATTTGATTGAAAGGGATCTTAGGACTAGTGTATAGCTCACTAAGGTAAATCCTTTTCCAATTAATATTATAAGCCAAATCAATAAGAGTATGATATTGGATAAAAACCTCAAAAGGAGAGCCAATCTACCCTGGATTTGGTTATGTAATTATCTTGGAAATTGATTAAAATTGATTTGGATTTATTGAACGAATTTGAATAATAAACCTAATTTGAAAACACAATTTTTTTGTACTAATTAAATTGAATTGTAAAAAACCATAAACAAATCTAAGAAGGGTAGAGTATTGTGCACCTGTGAATGTATTTTGGGACTAAAATAACTAGTCTAAGCACAGTGCATCTTAGACTGATCTCCTTCCTTTCTAGATCTAACTTCACAACGACCTATAACACCCAATTTTCTTTTACTTGATTTGTTGATTTGTTAAGGTTTAGTATTGCATATAATTATTGTTCTATTAACATGCATTACATTTCAATATATGTCAAATTTAATTCAATTGTGATCTATTAAACAATTTGGTTAAGACTATTTAATAAATACTACAATAATCTAATTGATATATAAATGAATACTGTGATCTAACTAAACAACAAAATTTAATTGTCTAATCGGATGCTACATTTTTGACTAAGTGTACACATATTAAACTAGATACAATTATGATCTAATTTTTGATGAAATTAAATGCTTATAATGATCTAATTTAATATGCCACAAAAGTTATTGAATAGTATGATAATAATTAATAATCTAACTATAAAAAAATATTGTAATAATCCTAGACACACAAATATTTTTCAAGAATGAAGAAATGCGAGATAAGAACAAAAAAGAACATCTATTTAATCTACTAATTATGCTTTAAAATATAAAATATTATTCAAAAAATGATATTATGCATAAAATCTATGCTAATGCATAACATTGATAGGTTCTTTGAGAGGTGTACTATCTATCATAGAAAGCTTGTATGTTCCTGATCCAAAATTTTCATCAATAACATAAGGTCCTATCCAATTTGGGCTAAACTTTTCTTTCTCTCCTAGTGCCACATTTACATTACATTGATTCTCATATAGCATCAAGTAACCTTTTTGAAATGAATGATGGATGACACCATCATTATATTTTCATTGCATACTTTTATAGTAGATTTGTATATGTTCAAGAGATTTTATACACTTTTCATCAAGTATTTCAAGTTGTTGAAGTCATTGTTCTCAATAAGAGTTATCATCTATAATACTATTAAGAGAGATCCAAAAAGAATTGATTTCTAACTCTAAAGGGATGACATCATCAAAACCATAGAAAAGGTTGTATAGAGTATTACTTGTAGCCATACAAACACGTGTGTGGTAATCCCATAATGCATAAGAAAATTGAGTATGCCACTCTTTATTATGTTTGTTAACCATTTTTCATAAAATTTCTTCTATTTTTTTTTAGTTGCTTTTGCTTGGCCATTTGACTAAGAATAGTGAAATAGAGGGAAATGGAAACCTTTGAGTTTGACACCTTTCACAAATTTCATTGGAATGTTTGTTGTGGTGTGTGTGAAATGAGATGTAATGTGGGTTTGATGGATTTGGACAAGGTATGTGTTTGACTTACAACCTGATAGGAGAGTTAACCAAATCTGGAAATGTCTTAAGGATGAAATGCAATGATTCAATTGACCTAATGATGCAAATTGTTGTTCTAATGGAAATATAGAAGATTTGAGAAGTCATAGATGAAATCAGACTACAGAAAGGGACCGAGCATGACACTATGCACATGTGATTCAAATTTGGAGATGAAAAGGAAAGAAATAGGTGCCCCAGGCGCCACTATCTTTGTAGGGAAAATTTAGATCTATTTTCATAGTCCTCTAGTGTCAGATTAGATCTTCCATTTCCTTCTTGTCACACTTTTGGATCACTACCAGATAATTCTGTAACTGAGTTTTCATGAGTTGTCAAGGTATAGGTATCAATTACAACAACAAATAATTGATCTTCAATCTTCTTCAAACCTAAAATGTACACATTTAAAGAGAGAAGAAAGGTTGGGCCATTTAGGGGCTTGCCTTAGTTAAACCCTGAGTTAGTGTTTCCACTTCCACAATGGAAATGTTAATGATAAATGATAGGAATGAATGATGAATCGATAAAGTGTTCCAACTCAACACCCTTCAATGGATCCATTGAAGGATTGGAGTCATACACATCTCCTCAAAGTATTGATCTTGCTTTCTTGATTGCTTGAATTACTTGAATTTCTTGGAGACCTACAAAGATTAGCCTTCACAAACAATATGAAAACATGAACATGCATAAAATAAAATACATTTTGACATGATGTTGGATCTTGAATTGCTGCAATAAATCCTTTAATGGATGCTCTTAACTTTCTAAATAACTCTCTTGATAATTGATTAATCATAAATTTTCTAACTTTAGACTGGATCATTTCTTGTTAATGTTCAAATAATGCAATAACTAGGTATTTATATGCTATTATTCTAATTTCCCAAAAATTAAATATCAATAATCGACTTTAGATATTTGAATCTCAAATAATAAAATGTTGACACCGATATATTTGAATTTGGAGCCAAAATAGGGGACATAGGCACCCTAGGTGCTAGTGTCCCAGGCCTATTTTCTAAAGTTTAAGGAGTTGGGGGTAAAGTATTAAATAAGAGCATTTATTTTATGCTTACAAATTATAAAAAAATATTTTAAAATAAGTTGTGGAATGTGTAATTTAGAAAATTAAGTGATTAATTAGGTTCAATAACTTAAAGGGGAATAAAACATAGCGTGAAATTGTCAAGGGTGATAATTTACAACACTACATTTAGCCCCCACTTTAGTGAGTATGAACTTATGCTTAGACTCACACTAAAGTAGAAAAATATATGTCAAGAGGAGTTCAAATGTACAAATTTTGAAGAGATAGGATAAATAAGATCAAGGGGGGTTCACAAGCCCCAAGGGTCCAAAATCCCATGACAAACTAACATAAACACAAAGGAACACATGTATAAAATGCAACTAGACAACATACATAAATATACATGTTAGAAAAAATAAATCATACATGATAAATGCACATGAGACAACATAAGATATAGATGACAACAAAATAAACACAAACACGACATAAACACAATGCAAAAATGAAGAAAATACACAAAAGACACACAAAAAACACAAGATTAGTACTAGAAGGATTCAAGTTGGTAAGGTAAAGTGAATTTAGTCTTAAAAATATCTCAAATACCAAACACCATCCATCAAATAAAGGAATGCTCCCATGAGGACTAGAAATTTGTGTTATACCAAATCACTCATGAGCCACATGGATCTACTGTCTAGCAAGTTACGTTATGCTAGGTTTCCATGCAATATGATGAGTTTCACAAGGTTAGCAAGATGCATTTTGTTAGATGCTCATGAAATAGCTCTACTATCAAGAAAGGTGTGTTATGCTTGAAATCCATGTTAATGTGACAGGTTCCACAAGGCTAGCAAGCTATGTTATGCTAGACACTCATGAAACACACAACTCTACTATGAAGCAAGGTGTGTTATTCTTAGTGGCCATGTTAATGTGATAGGTTACACAAGGCTAGCAAGCTACATTATTCTAGACACTCATGAAACACACAACTCTACTATCAAGAAATGTGTGCTATGCTTGGCGACCGTGTTAAAAGGGGTGCTCAAGTTCACAACCCAACAGGCTCTGTTACACTAAATCCATGAACTATCTTGCTAAAACCTCATCTCAGGGGATGAATAAACTCGCCTCTGAGGGTGCAAAAAAAAATCACCTAGTATGGCACAAAAAAGTGACAAATTCACCTAACATGACACAAAAGAAATAAACTCACCTACGAAGGTGTAAAACTTTCCTAAGAAGGCACATAAGACAAGGCTATAAACCTCAAGGGGTTTCATACACCACACTAGGTCATGAAAGGTGATTTACAAAAAAATGACAAAGGGGCATTTCTCAATACATAAAGGGTCACACCTTAGGAAATATCACACATGACATCACCACTAAGTGAGGACAAGTCAAGGAATAAAAAGATCACACCTTAGGGAATACTAACCATAGTATTACCACAAAGGGAGCATCATATGCCAATAAAATTCACACACTTAGGAGATATCAAGCCCAATATCACCACAAATGAGACACAACATAGATCAATAATGCCACACTTCCATTAACAAGGTCACACTTTCTAGGAGATGTATACCATCATCACTAAAAAGTGGCTATTTCTTATGCAAATAATAAGCGAGGGACCATATGCCCTACCCTTAAAATGTTAGTGTACTTGATACACTAACATTTTAAGGAGATATAAAGGGATCCCTTGCTAGAAGCAATGCGCCTAACACAAGGCTACCTAACCCCTTGCCCCTCAAGTGTAGGAACAAATATGAGCCAAAAATGGATGATGATGCACTACTCCTTGCAAGATAAAATATGATTGCATAAAGCCTAGTTTATACCTCCATGCATGGTAGTGAGTATGTTATGATACTACAACTACCACACGGCAATGATCAAAGAAGATGAATGTTAATCTATCATTCATTCAATTTAATCCCTATAAGGATCAAATTCTTTCAATTTATTTTTTAGAGCACAACATTCATCAGTAGTATGTCCAAATATTTTATGATATGCATAGTAAGATGTATTTATATTCTTTTATTTATTGTCTTTTAAATTATGCATGGGTGGCAGTGTAATTAATGCTAAGTTTAAAAGTGTAGCTAGACTGCTCTCAGTCTTTGATAAAGGATGCAAAGAGGGTAACACACCTTTCTTAATAGGACCTAGAATTTGTATTTCTTGGTTGGTGGAACAAATGTATGATGTAAAGGTGGAGAACCTTGGTAACCTATTCATTTTATATCTTCAGATTGTGTTTGTTCCAAAAGGGAGTGAATCTCATGTTCATTCTTTATGTTGCATCCTTGTTTTATCAAGATCTTAAAGCCTAGTCCATATATTTGATCCAAGTTAATATTTGATCCAAGTTAATAGGTGTGTTTGTAACTTTATGCTCATATGGTAGGATATTGGTTGATGTTCTTTCCTTGTAATTTCTATTCATAGTTGTTTCCATGTGCATTTTTTGAGGTGTGAATTGCAAGTCACTTATGCAATGTGGAAAACATTTCAAGTGGTGGTATGATAGGTGGTGATGGTTGTTGATATGGGTGATTAGGAAATTCCATTGAAGGATAAAAGGGTGCATTATTCTCAAGATTACACAAATAATTATGTATGAATTAATTCATGCTCTCCTCATCTTGTCCCAATATTTCTTCATTATGAGGACATGAGTTGGGAGGTGAAGGATCATGAATATACTCATTTGAATTAGGGTCATCACCAAACACACAACTTGAAACATAAACCAATGATTTTAAAGAAGTTAAAATCTTACCAAAACATTGAGCCATCATGATAATATAATGCTTGTACTAAGGTTTAGACTGTTATGCAACAGGTGACTGAAAACAAACAATAGATTTGGATAGAGAATTCTGAGGTCTCTATCACAAAAATCTGAGCTAAAAAGGGTAGGACTATGGTGCCTAGGGGGCCCATGTCCTATTTAGGATTTTACAAAATTAAAAGTTTGGTTGTTTGTAATAATATTTGGGGTTTCTATGTCTGTGTGTAAATAGACCTAACAACGAATATTTTTCTAGAATTTTCTCAATTTATGATAATGTAATTCAAAATGCAAGTGTGAAAGAATGTTGAAAATGTTTGAACAATAAATGATAATTATAAATGTAATTTCCAGATCTAAGATGTAAAAATTAACTGATTCTAATATGCTAAATTTGAAATTGATGATGCTTTGTATACTTTTGAAAGGAATTAATGTAATCTTTTCACTTTTTAGCAATATGCAAAATACCTAAATGCATACAAATAACACATTTTTTTTTTCAGATTTTAAATGATCTAATTCAGATTTATGAATGTAATTTGAATGTAGATCTACGCTAAAATGAATGAAATATGATATGCAATGTGATGCAATATGATATGCAATTTTTTGAATTTTTATGCTTTTTATGATGCAAAAATGAATGCTTAATTGAATATTGCAAAACAATGTAATGGAAAACTTAGATCTAGGATGATTTTTCAGAAGGTATATAATGTTAATTATGACCGAGGATACTAGTATGGGCCGATTATGCTTGATCCATGAAGAATGGAAGCATAATGAAGCCACTAATACTCAATCTAAACAAGATCAATCAAATTGAAGTTAAACTAAACATTCATCATATCAACGTATTCTAAATTACGAAAAAAATTTAAAATGTCTACTCTAACCCATTCGAAACTTATCCCATTTTGGGAGTGGTGTCGCGTTGATGTGGAACAACGACTGTTTCCCAATCTCATGATCAGTGAGCTTGTTTCAATCGATTCTATTGAATAGAATCAATGAAACGTTTGTGAGATGTGAATGGAAACATGATTTATGCTAAAATGAGTGTGATGCAAGCTAATTAAACATGATTTTATGGATACAGATGTAGATATGCAATTTCTAAGCTAATATAAATGAGATTTAAACTAAAAAGATTCAAACCCTAATTATCTAATTAGCTAAATGGATGCATTATGGAAGCCATTAATGGAAGCTAAGATATTATGCAACTAATTTAAACTAAAATATGCTAAATGTGTGCAAAGTATGAGTGCGAGTGTGAGTGATTTCAACAACATAAGTTTGACTGAAAGATGGATTCATTTGTCTCCAAATAGTGATCTATTTATAAGAAAGCAAATGAGAAATGAAGGGTTGAGATTGAAAAAGCTAATCAATAGTCAAGGATGGAGGAAATTGGAGGCATGGATCATGGATTCTCATCAATGGGTGAGAATGTAAGATGATATTTAATCATGGGTTCACATTACCTCAAACAAACA
>VDFB02271358.1:653680436-654049334 GCA_007258455.2 Sequoia sempervirens
TACAATCCATGAAACCACATTTTTTTCAAACATTATGTCAAACAATTTGTGTTCCTTGTCTATGCTTTCACATTTTTCATACATGTCTACCAAGGCATTTAAAACTACATTTGAAAAAATTCCTTTATCAATTTAATTCAATTTAATTTACATATTGGCTACCATATTGCACACAGAAATTTGCATATTACATACATATCTATCATGGAAGTTTACTTTAATTTGCATCATGGTTAACATATTGCACACATAAATTTTCATATTGCACACACAACTAAACTTAGAGAAAGAACATTCCAATGTTACTTTTTATGTTCTTCCATTTAGTGAACCTAATATATCTATACCATTAGTTTTTCCATTCACAACTCCTTACCAATGCCCAGCATACTCTACCCATCAACTCATCCCATAAAATACTTGACCTCATCATATTACTACATGTTACTATTCTGCATCCACCCATGGTATTGAAATGACACAAATTACATCAATTATAACAAGTGCAATAAAATATTGACACTATATGAACACACTCTATGGAAGTCACCTTAGACATCCATTGTAACCCCTTATATCATGGCATCATATCTCACCTATTTCCACCAAATTTCAAAGTGTATCATCTTCCTTTATCTTAAAAAATGAGACCCAACCATTCAAATTCTCACATTTCATTACTTTTACCTTGACTACATGTATTAAATTATTGAATCCTATGTAAACTATTCCTCCAATCACTTAAATCTACTACACTATAATTTTTATATTCCTTATGATATGGCCCTATCAAAAAAGTTCAAATGATATCCAAATCCTTTTTTCATCACTTACAAATGCAAATATCATTCAAAATAACCTTCACTTGAACCTTATGCATTACAAATAAGGACCACAAAAAAAGTAAATTTTTCCTCAATAAATTACCTTCATTTTTATTCTAGGCAATAAGGCCTTCGATTGATGGAATATTTGGTCGAACGTACCTTTGATCAAAGGTAATATCTTTTTTTGAAGGTGCCTTCGATAGAAGGGCCTTAGCTAGATAACTTTGTCTTCAACGTCAAAATTTCCTTAAAAAATTTAGTTTCAAACCCTGGGTTTGATCTTTAGATGTACTTAACTTGAAAAGATATTTTCCATGATTAGAGCCCTTGAAACGAGCTTTCCAAGAAGTATAGTTTTGATATGTTTTCATTTTATCATGTAATTAATTTTCAATTTTTAGTTTCCATAGTTTTTTCATCAAACATCATGCTTTTCATTCTACAGGGGTGAAAAAATAGTAAACCATTGTAAAAAAAATTCAAAAAATACCTTTTCCCTAGGTATTGATGTTCTTGTTTCACCAAAAAAAAGATTTTGATATATACACAAGAATTTTTGTTTGAGGACATACACCTATGTCCAAATTATAGTTACATTGACTTCATAAATTAATTAAAAACAATATGTAACAAAAAATTATGAAAAAATATCCTTGCCCTAGATATTGATATTGAGAACCTATATTTTAAAAATTAGAATTTTTTATTTATGGAAAAAATGTTATGTTTGATGACATAAATATTACTTTATGAAAATTTTGTTTTCTATTTAAGACTAGTTATTAATGGAGATGTTGAAAGATTCATGATTTATTTCAAAAAAAATTAAAATATATATATTTAGAATCTACACATTAATTTCCACAAATCACTAGTTTGCATCATCTTCAAATTCTTAATGATTTATCTTCTATAGGTCTCAAAAGCTGAAGGTTCAGTTAATAATATTGATATAAATTCCCATCTTGACCAAAAAAAGAGGCATAGTATTGTGATTTCACCCAATTATTATGTATCTTTATAAGAAATATTAGAAAATGATATATTATAACTTACAATAATATATTATTATTGTATAATAATATTTTACATTTTATTAATAATTTAGAGTCTTATATATAATTATATATAAACTTTAGTAATTTAAATTATATGGCTAAACAATTTTAAATTGTAAAGTATGGTCTAAAATTGAAAAAATCGTTCATAAACCATCAAATTCCTAGCTTGTTTGAGAGTGAATCCATGATGCAAGTGGGTGGGCACCTCTAGGAAACTTATGTTTTTAGTGGATCTATAGATCTTTGTGGAGTTCCAAGGCAACCTCTAGATTTTGTCTAGTTATATATATTTTGAGTAAGCATACCAAGATTATGTCATGTGTCAATGGTCCTTAGTCTAATAGGACTTTAAACACCTAAAGTATAATCCTAGCATTTTAAAAATCTCATCATTAATTCAATAGCATTTTTAAAACTAATTAGTTGGGTTTCATCTCTTTTTATAGTTAATTATATAATATGTTTATTTAATTAAACCATACAAATATTAGTTAATTAAATAAATTATTTTTTTTATTAATGAAGTTAATTCCATAGTTATTTAAAAAGTAAGTTATTCATCCATTTATCTAAAATCCACATCCATTTTTCTAGTTTAAAATTATTAAAAAGTCTTAATATAGTCAACATGTAATACTAACCATCCAATACAAACTACCAATCAATTAAAAATTAAATTTTAATCCAAATCATCGATCATAAATACTTACCATCAAATTGATGAAACGTGAATTCATTTCCAACTACCTTATATCATAAAATCAGCTTTTAATCTCAATCATCCACTTAATCAAATTAATTCCAGCCTTCCATATACCAACTATCAAATTTAATTTATCCTTCTAAATTCAAATTATAAATTTCTCCCATTCAATCCTGCTTATCTATTCTTAATCAATATTAATCATGTCTTTTCTCCATCCCCAATCTATAAATCTCCCATCCCTTAATCCATTTATTACTATGGGAATCAAATGAAAAGAAAGATCATGTTATTGAAATTTTCGAAAAACTACATTCATTATCAACATCATCAAATATTGAGCACATCCATGGAATCAAGATGGTGTTTGTAAAAAAAAAAAATCTTGTATTAAGTTTAGTTTATATTCTCTAAATTTTTTAATTAAGGTAAATAAGCAGTGCCTATGAGATTTACATATGCATTATTTTATTGATTTATTCTCAATGTTTTGCATTCACATTTTGGTAGGCCTACTAGGATCAAATCCACAATCCCTTTCATAATTTAACTTACGTTCTTTTTAATTATATTTTATAAATCTTCTTTTAACTCCATTTTATTCCATTAACAAGTATTCAAAGAAATTATCTCCTTATGTAGTATTCTTCAAATTTGTATGTGTAAATTTTATTGATATTGTTTATCCATTCACAAGAGTAACTAAATTGTCTATTTGTCTATTAATGGTTGATAATAAACTAAAAATATAATTTTCAAAATCTATTTGATAATTTTTTTTGTTCATTAGCCTTATTAGTTGATAGGCTATTTTGTTTGAAGTTTATGTCGGGATTTTTGTCAGCCCAGCCGTGAATTGGTTTTCTCGGCACTGGGGGGTGCCGTTCGGCAGGGAGGGAACCATTTTTTTTTTGGACGACATGGGCATTCATAATTACATGGGTTGGTGGTGGTGGAGAATGGTGTCATCATAACAAGGAAGGTGAATGGTAAGTGTTTGTTGGCGCGAGCGCCAATGCATCTTCCTGTCGGTGTACGAGGGAAGAGGCTGAAGTAAATGCAATATTGAATGTTGTCGTGTGGGAAAGCATACTTTGATTAATTTGTATTATCAAAAGAGTCATTGTGGTGTGGATTTGATACTAGACTACTATTAAAATCGTCAGCCTTGGCTTTGTTTTTTAGCAGGCTAGAGGGTTATAAAACTGTTGTGGCATGAAATCTGTAAGTCATTTTTGATGGGTATTTTGTAGAAACTAGTAAGTTATTGTTCATTTCTTTCGTTGTTTGTTTATTATTTCTTTGATAGGAGGTTGGAGGTTTTTAACACTAATGCACTGTGAAATGTGCGAGAAAGTATATCAATTAAGTTTCATTGTCGAAAGAGCCATTGTGGTGTTGGTTTGATAGCACATTATTTATTGTTCATGTCTTTTGTTATGTGCTTATTGTTCTGGTTCTATTGTAGTGAAATATTTTTTCTCTCACCTAATAAACAAGGCTATTTTGTTTGAATTTTTCGTAGGAGGTTGGAGGGTTTTAACACTGATGCACTAAAAAATGTGCAAGAAAGTATATTGATTAAGTTGTATTGTCGAAAGAGCCATTGTGGTGTTGGTTTGATAACACATTATTTATTGTTCATGTCTTTCATTATCTGCTTATTGTTCTGGTTCTATTGCAGTGAAATATTTTTTCTCTCACCTAATAAATAAGGCTATTTTGTTTGAAGTTTCCACTAGGATTTTTGTTAGCCCATGCGCAAATTGGATTTACTAGCACTTGGGGTCTGCCAACGGGCGGGAAGGGCACCATTTTTTTTGTGGCACTGTGGGTGTTAGTAATTACGCAGGTTCGTGGCAGTCAAGAATGGTGTCGTTGTTATAGGGAAGGTGAATGGTAAGTGTTTGTTGCCGTGAGCGCCAATGCATCTTCTTGTTGGTGCACAAAGGCATAGGTCAAAGGAAATTCTATATTGAATGTTGTCGTGGGGGAAAAAACACTTGTGGAGAGATCCATTATGGTGTGGGTTACACACCAAACTATTGTTGTAAAAATGTTGTGCCATAAAACTTATAAGTCATTTTCAATGGGTATTTTGTAGAAATGAGTAATTTATTGTTCATGTATTTAGTTCTCTATTTATTGTTGCTTTTGATAGCAGCTTGGAGGGTTTAAACATCAATGTGGTGTGAAATGTGTGAGAAAGTATAGTGATTAAGTTGCATTGTCGGAAGAGCCATTGTGGTGTTGGTTTGATAGCATATTATTTATTCTTCATGATTTTTGTTGTGTGCTTATTGTTCCTTTTGATACTAGGTTGGAGGGTTTTAACACTGATGTGGTGCAAAGCGTGCGAGAAAGTATATTGATTAAGTTGAATTGTGGAAATATTCATTGTGGTGTTGGTTTGGTAGTAGACGACTATAAAAATTGTTGCCTTCTGGTCTGTTTTATAGCATTTTGAAGGGTTTTAAGGTTGTTGTGCATCGAAATCTATAAGTGATTTTACATGGTAATTTTACGTGAAAGATTAAATTTTTGTTCATGTGTTTCGGTCTCTGCTTATTATTCATTGTTATTTGTTTCTATATTTTCTGTTATACCCATTTTGGAGACTTCAAAGAGATAATCATTCTCTATGCATGGTGTTATTGTAGTTAAATCTATTTCCTCTGGCCCAAAAAATTAGGTTAGGGTTAGTAGTTTGTGTCTTTGTGGTTATACCCACTTTTAGAGACTTCAAAGAAATTATCAATCTGTATGGATGGATTCATTGGAGTTAAATATTAGCTTGATGAAAAAATATGGTTAGGGTTAGTAATTTTCCCTTGGTTTCATTTTTTTATTGTTCTTATTGTGCTCCCATGCTTTTGATTGTGGTTATTGGGTAGTGAAATTAATTCTTGTGTTTGCATATATACATTTGTGTGTTCATTGAGATCCGATACTTTTAATTTGAATATAGTGGGCATCTTCTTTGTAGTCTGCTAACAAATAGTTGTAATTATATAAGAGGAGCTACATTATCTGGCATTCAATTATATAGAGAAACAAGGAAATTGTAATAGAACTAGTAGTAAAAGATACATACATGTGTTTATCCATATATACATATATAAATAGATGCATAAACATTTATTAGCCCATAGGCGATTTTGTTTGAAGTTGCTGTTGGGATGTTCGCCAGGTCAGCTATGAATTGGATTTATCAGTGCCTGGGGTGGCTCGACCAGTGGGGATGTTACCGGTTTTTTCCCATGGGGATGTGCATCTTGGTAGTTACATTTGACATTGTTGTTTTTTTCAACTGAAAGAAAAAAGATTTAACTGCAATAGTTCCTATGGTAATGGGTGTAATGGAAAAGATGCATGAAGATAACTGCAAAAAAAATAAACAGAGGATGGAAACTATATGTATATGTATATGTATATGTATATGTATGTATATCTATATGTAAGTGTATATATATACATATGTATATACATATATATAGACACGTATATATACTCTATTCATCTTTGGTGTTATACAAATTTTGTATAGTTTGTTGCTTGGTATGCTTCTAATTGATCTAAGTTCAAATTCTTGCAAAGAGGATCATGTATATTTTGAACAGCAACGTAATTTATTCTTCTATTTGCATACAAATAGAGTAATTCTATAAAAGGAGCTGCATTATCTGGCATTTAGTATTATATAGAAATAGGGAAATTTTAACACAACTATTAGTAAAATATACATTCAATATTGCATTTACTTCGTATGACTGCATTATAGGCAGATATACATATGCATATATGGAAATAAATTGTTTAGTTGTATTTGAAATTGTAATGTGTGTAAACATATCATATAATCGTGTAACTGATTTGAATTATTCAAAAGTAACAATGACAAGAAAATTAATATGTTGGCCACGTTCTTTTCAGTCTGTGAAAAATAGAGTCATTCTATAACAACAGTTGCATTATCTGGCATTGAGTATTATACAGAAATAGGGAAATTGTAACAGAACTATTAGTAAAATTTACATACAAGTTTTTATGCATATATACATATATATACAGATGTATAAATAGTTATATATGTGTGTGTGTGTGTGTGTGTGTGTGTGTGTGTGTGTGTATAGATGTATATATATATATACATATTGTAGACATGTCAAATTTACATCATGCATAATCATATTCCATTCATCAAATAAATCAGGACTTTATTTAAATCAAACCCAAATCATATTCCACCATTTTCTGATTTAAACAAATCAAATATTTAAGTCCTAAAAGTCAACTCACCTAATCATCATTAAACTAACATTGATCCAGTGGACATTTTTTAGAAAAATTGAACTGTCTCATTTTTCTCCAAAATCTGCACCATTAGAAAGAGCTCAGCGTCCTGATTCCAACGCAACTCGAATGGAGCGAAAAGGAGTCCGTTTGCACGAGTTATGGCCGGTCAAACCTTCGGTCAAACTAGGATCAGGGGCGTCTAGGAAGTGGAAAAAATGGCATCGTCAAAAATCTTTGAAGTCAGCGTCATCGCGAAGAGCTTGTCGAGATGATTCCGGCAACGTTCGTTTCGTCGAAATCCGACATCGGAGGCTCAAGATACAGCTGGTCAAAGTTTCAAGTTTGACTTGTGGACTGAAGGTACAGTGATGATGTCATCATCCGTACAGCTGACGTCAGCAAGTGGTACGGAATCTGATGTGGACAAATCAGAGTGTGACATGTGGCATTTGTACGGACCAATCAGGATTGGACACGTGGCATCCATACGCCACGTCATCAACACAGTCAGCGTACGGGTCTGCACAGTCAGCATCCGAGTCAGCATCCCACGTCATCGTCTGCATCAGCACAGTCATCAGCCACGTCGGCGTCCAGTCAGCGTACAGTCAGCGATGATGTGTCTCCAGCAGCGAATCATTTTGTGCCACGTGGCAGTCTCTCTGTGCGACACGTGTCTTCTTATCCGCCGTCGACATCCACGTCATTTGCCACGTCAGTCCTCGTCATCGATCTTCGGCTAATCAGTTTTTGCCACGTGGCAGCTCCTAGCAATGCCACGTGGCCTTCCGTCTTCCATCCTCCGGCGGTTGTAGTTGGTAAGTTTGTTTTAAAAGAATAGGTTTTGGTTGGACGGATTCGAACTCCCGACCGCCCACCTCCGAAACGCCCGGACAACCGTTGCGCCACGGCTGGCGCGCTCAACTAAATTGGGATACGGGTTTGTTTTATAAGTTAAAAGAAATCTCATTTCGTTTAAAAATATGTGGCCAGCGGGAGTTGAACCCGCGCCGACCGGGTTCTAAAATTAAGGGCCACCACTACGCCATCGAGCGTGTTTAAAATATTGTTGGCCCCGGTTCGTTTTGTTAATTTGTTTACCCGAATGCCTTATAAAATAAAAACAAACCCTTCTATAAGATAAAATTAAAACCAACTATAATCCTTTTTAAGGATTAAATCCAAACCCCTAAAACAATATTAGCCCGAAAATGAATAATTGAAGGGCTTGGCATAATTATAGGGGATTATTATGAAGAAATGGGGAGGATTTTTCAAATATTTTTACTATGTAAGGGGATTTGGTGTTTGAAAATGTAAAATTGGGAGATTTGGAAAATATTTGTAAATCAATTGGTTAAAGGCCAAATTGAGGAAATTTTATGTATTTAAAGGGGGCTTGAGGTGAGAGTTGTATCAAGTTTTCTTTCAGGTGATGAAGTCCTGATGCTGAAGTGATGGAAGAGGGGTCTTGTTGAAGAGTTTTCAAATCATTCTTGCATATCAGAGCATCGTTATGCTGCCGAATTGCTTGAAGAATGGTGGTGCTATTGTAATCGATTTTGGAGTTAATCGGATCGGTCTCTCTATTGGAGTGGACCCGGAGACGTAGTCACATTCTGTGACAAACTCCGTTATCAAGCGTTGTTTGCACTTCTCTTCTTCTCTCTCTTTCTGTCTCTCATTTCTTTTCATTCTGTTATAATCACCTTGATTATGTTCTTTATGTTATTTCCTTAAGTTAATTTCATTTTAATTAACTTGAAATAAACATTGTAAAGCATTGTAAAAGTTAAGCATTTATACTGCAATCTAGTCTAGATCCTATACAGATCAAACATAATCATCATTTATTTAATCTAATCATGATTAAAAGCTAATCTCACCCACTTGCATTTTCTAGATATCTCCACTTGCACAAATAAATCAATTTTATTGATTTATTAAAAACCGTCATTTCCCTCAACATGACAAGTTGATTTGTCCCTCCAACATGGCATTTATTGCTATTTTTCTTGTCCCCCTCTCAAAATTTATTGCAAAATTTGAATTCAAATTCTCCCTCTCATGGGCACTCTTCCCAAATCTTGCACATACATCAACCACTCACATGATGACAAGTGTCCTTATCTTATTGGTCCAATCTTAGTCCCACATTGGTCCATTTTCAACACTCTTAGCATTTGAAAATCTTTAAATAGAGGCTTCATCCTCAAGCAAATCCTCCACAACTCCTATGCAAAGTCACTCTCTTCATTTGAGAATTGATTTTGTCCACTCCACAATTTGAGCATTTCAACTCCACAATCTCATACAAGGTTACTCTATTCAATGGAGAGCTAATCTTGTCTATCTTATCATCATCATCTAAGCTTATCTATCAAGGATTGGGAAAGGGCTATTTTCAACAATAGCACCAATCCAATATGGAATAAAGTTTTGACTATGTTTTTATATGCTTACATTTGATTATCTTTGTTTATCTAATTTGCATGTTTCATCATATTCAAGTATTTCATAGGGATTTCAAATCTAATGTTTTTCAAGAGACTAACATGATGATATTATGTTAATATTGTTAACCATTTGCAAATTTGATGTCCACATAATGGCGCTAGAAGGAGGGAATTATTTTGGGAAACATTTATGTGTGGTTCTGAAAGCATTGACTATTTTAAAATCTAGATGTTCAAATTTGAGAATTATTAAATTGTTTTTTATTGGATTGGAGAAAATGCTTTCTGCTATAATTTGATTTAGGGGAGGCTATGAAAGAACCATTAGCTAATAATTCCTTGTGTTTCTTAATATATCTTGTTCCTTATTTCACATTCAACATTATACTTACTGGTTGTATTACTGTATTCCAATGATGTTATTTCCTGTTCTCACTCCTTGCATGCCTTTTTTCCTTGAATGTTGATGTCTCTTAAATCTGCCTTGTATTCGAATAAACCCAGCTCTATATAGGCACGAATTATGTAGATTTCAGTCAAATGATTGATTGTGGTTGCCTCTAATGTTGACATAGAGTATTTGAGGGTCAGGAACGACTCTCATATTCTCCTGCATCGCTCTTCATTTGTTAAATGGGTGTGAGAATTTTAAACTAAGGCTTCAATTTTCCCCATTGCTTTTTTTTACAAGGAATCTCTTCAAAGTTCAGTTTGCTGCTCAAAGCTAGGTATGGAGGCCGGATTTGGGTTTTCTCTGAATGAATGCTTCAAGAATAGGTTGACTCTAAATTCATAATCTGTGCTTTTTCTGATATGGGTGTTATCTCAATAGGGTGAATTTGATTGTCATGGGTCTGCAGTTCATTTAGGTTCATTCAGAGTTTAGGATAAACCCATATTATTGGTTTGTGTTGAAGTAGGAATTTCGACAGGCATTTGTTCATGTAAGAAAATCTCATTATCACTCTGATATTCATCTAGTCTCGGTCTCATGCAGCTTTTAAATGTAGGGAGCTTTCATCCAGATTTCTCAACATGGAGACATTTCATTACGCATACAATGTTCACTCGGGGAAATGCATGAATTTTATAACAACTTTGTTATTCATTTGGGTTAATACATAAGTTGCATTATATTGCTATTGTTCACTATGATCCAGATTATATGGAGTTTATTTGTTGTATAAAGCTTTTAGAAAACACAAAGCTAAAAAAAAAAAAAGAGAGGAGCTCTGAGGAAGCTTAGGGAGTAAGATATGGTGTAGAACAAACTTATTAACTATTTTAAGCTTATAGCAGGCCAATCTAGGTTTTGTCTCTTTGCACCTTAACAAAGTTGTGCGGAGTAACAACATCTGTTGATTCATTGACATCTTTCGACATCTTTCTTGGCCTTTTTCTGTTTGATATCCCCTTTTTCCCTTTAAAGGTTTTGGTGGGGAGAGTGAGAGTGAAGATGAAAAAATGGTGGAGATGTGGGGTAGTACCAGCTATTGCCTATGCACTTTATTAATTTATGACTTTCGGGGTCTTGCGTGCGAGTTGAGGTGGATTGTGTCTCTGTGTATTCTATATTTGCCTATTTCCATTGCTTTTTTTTTTTAATCAAGTGGCCTTCTGTAGGATAGAATGGCAACAGTGTTGATGGCAGGAGGAGAGCAAGGAAACATCAGAACCCGCATCATTACTACTAATCCATTTGTACACAAATGGAAGGGACGTTGGCAGAGGTCATAAAAACTACATGAGATTTACACCTGCTAATTGCATTTGCTTGAGACTCCATGAGATCCACTATTGAACAGTTGTGGGATTTGGCTTTACACCCGCCAACTGTAGTAGCCTGATATTTGTCAGCTAGCAGGTGGGAGAGGGAGTAGTCTACTGATCTGTCTTAATTTTGGCTCACCTACCATTTGCTCTTGCTCCCATATACATTCTTATAGCTGTTGCGTTAATGACAAGAAGATTTTAGCGCATCTATTCATTTTCCCTATGCCAATGGGAGTGGAGATCAAAATAATCCATATGGTGGACCTACATCCCCACCGAGCTTTGGCATTCTATTTCGAATGCATTGAATAATGTTTTTGTGTGACCATACGAGTCTATTATGTAGAGAAATTGCTTGATTTTCACTGAGGTTTCTTGGAATTTGATTCTTCTAACATTATCATTGTGTTCTAGAGCTTATATTGGTGGCTGCAATTTTTCTTTTTACTAGTTTTTGGTCGCAGATGTATATTTGGCATTGCTTCTTCCAATGCAAGTCAGTGGAAATGACAAGGGGGGCCATGCATGAAATCTTTGTGCTTGTGATCTGATTGTATTTGGATGCATCCTGATTTGATAGTGTTGAAGGAGGTGATAATATCCCTGGTTTTCTTATTGAAGTTTTCCAATTTGTTGCTAGCAGTTACTTTTTGCGCCTAGTTTGATGGGTCATGACCAAAGTTAGTGGTATAAATTCATTTTTTCCATTCAAACGGTAATGATTTCTTTTATTGACTATGATTGAAGGCAATAAGTAGGACTATACCATCTTTTTCTGTCATCTATTCGCTGGTTTCATGCCTACGCAGTTGCATTCACTCATATCCCCTTAATGCCTATCCTTCGCATGAGCCTGATTACCAATCTGTAAAAATATATATATATATATACTTTGTTCTCAGTATCCTATTATGTACCCTACCGAATGCATCTACTTGGAGATTTCTGGAGCCTTTCAACAAATCCATTTTTTGCAATCAGCATACTTCATGAGATAACGTTTTCTTCAGGCTTTCTATCAAACAATGTGCGTACCTTGTCTCTTTTCTCTGAAGCAATCTGTCAAATGAGTTCGCACGCCTTGCTTGTGGTAAAGCATTAATGTTTTGTTCAAATGGTTCACATGTCTTGTCTATGCTTCAGGATTATTAATTGTAGTATTCTTAAGAATGAATTGTTAATGGCAGTATTCTCCTTTGTTGTTTTTGAAATATATATGTTCGCTTGAGGAGATTGTGTTATCTGATAGGCAGGGTCTAGAAGCTACGCGCCAGATTGGAGAAGTGAAAGGGAATCGGTGCTAATATTGTAGTCCATCTTTACCTACGCCGTGCCAACACTTTAGTCATGATTCTAGGGGAAAATGCATTTAATTTTTTGGGAGTAGTTACCATCTGTGCACAGGGGAAGAGGCATTATTAATTTATTGACATTTTTTTTTCCCACCATATGTTATAGTACTGCCCTCACAAAATGTCAACAACATCCAAGCACAATAAAGAACTTCCAATTTTCCCTTCCACGTGATGTTTTTGAAGTGATTTGCTTTATTTGACTAATCTTTTATTATGGCTATTATACTGTGCACTACATCTAACATAGTGATAAAGTCTTTAAAGCAGGTGAAGAGGCGTCATTAATTTACCCTCATGGACATCAACAACATTCTCTCAGATTTTGCATTGAATAAATTATAATCTTTCTACACAACATAGTGTTTGAGAGGATCAGAGAGGGTGCAAAGATTTGGTTAATTTGGTTGAAATTTTTTGAAAGACTTTATCAAGTTGTCATTTAATCAAATAGCCACTTATAAGAGTTGTCTAGTAATTAGCTTTTTTCAAATACTTTGCATGAAAGGGGTAACTCTTTTCATAATGCATTGTTGTCATTAATCCTTTGAAATAAATCTCATCTCTAATATTTAGCTTTCTAATATTTACAGGAAGTGTTTGCATAAAGAATCGGTGGAAAAATATGACGGTGTAGCAGGCGAAGGAATCCAAAAACATCAAGCTAATAGGAGTTGAAAAAGTGTACATTGAACTTGAAAAAGCATTTCTTAATGCTTATAGTATTAACCTAAGAGCATCCATTTGTTGCTTTTATTCTCTTTTTTAGAGCAACTAGATCAATTTGGGGTTTAAAATCAATCATTGTTGTGTTTTTTTTCAAAGTTGGGTTAAACTTGAACTTAGAAACTTACTAGCTTCAATTTGGGCTAAAATTGAACAAACAAACTTCACACTTCATCTTGGTGCTTTAAAATGAACTCATCATTGATTTGAGGCTTAAAATGAACAAGTGTTTTCATGTTTTTGTAATCTTTTTTGCAAAGTAATTTCTCTTAAAAGGACGTATGCGCTTCTCTCACGCCTCACGGCGATCTTGAGAATCAAAATTATTTTTGGTGACATTAAGTTGCATAAAAGATTGCCTACACACTTCGATTTGGGCTTAAAACTGATCAAAATCTTGTGCAAGTGTGAGTTAGGTATATTGCGTGTGTTCTCCCTTTGTTTCTAAATGAAGGTCGATCGAACCACGAATGTGCTTGCTCGCTATTGTTTACCTTTAGAGGGGCCTACCTAAGAGACACATCCGAAAGGAGAACTTGAAGGTGACTCCAACCAATTTTTCATTCGGGCCGGTATATAAATGGATAAGATTAAACTGTCAAGTCCTCATGGTATGTAGGCCTTAGCCATATAGTGTCTTTCAGAACGGGGTACTATCGTAAAACGTATAAGAGCCCCTAGTAGGATTGATTAAAGTCTTTAGTGGCTTGCTGGACGCTCGCAAGGTGCCATGTCCCCAATGTTGCGTCAATAAGAACCTTGTTTATAGCAGCCATCTAGTCCATCCAATGAGTTTATCAAAGTGGTGCATTGGAACTTAGCTTCCAAGAAGTTACTTGCCATGTCCGATCTTGGTTGAAATATAGAGGTTAAGACTTCATTCTTAACATGCCTTTATATTTTATCCTTGGTTGCATGTAAAATCATCTCTTCTACTACGAAGGGCATCAGGCAAGCCCACTAAGAAAAATGTACCAATTGAGCTAGGGTGTTACATTGCTTGTTTGAAAACATAGCGCGTTTATCAAAAACATTGGAAAACCATCATTCAACATCATCATCAAAATTTCAAACCCCTTAGTTAGAGCAAATACCTTTGACAAAGCCCAAGAACTATTGCTTACCCTTGGGATTATGTCCTTAAAGGTTTCTAAGTAATTGGGTTTACATCTTAATTTTCTCTTACAAAGGTCAACATTAGGCAACCCTTGTCCTAATTTCTTGGAACTTCCACATAGCACTTTGTGGGAGCAAAAGAAGTTGTGACATTGGACATTCAGTTTGAAACCTAATCAAGAAGTGTGTTTGTGGCAAAAAGTACTCATTAAGCAAAGATAACAAATTGGACCCCACACATGTACTTGATATCTTTTGGTCATATTGGTCTTTTGATTGCTCTTAGAGAAAAGTGTGTTCTTCAATACCTTGGTATAGTAAACAAAGTCTCTCTAAGTCTTTTAGGATCAAATCAAACACTTCATCCATCTCAAACATTTATCAAAATCCATCCCACCAAACAACTTTAGAGATTTGAAAACATCATTCTAGGCTTGAGTAAATATCAAATCAAAATCATTTGTTTAATTAGGTATGTGGGAATGCATCCTTTCTCATACATTTAATCAACCATCCTTTGAACAAGTTCATCCTAAGATCACATCCAACATCTTAGGGTTTACAAGTTCACCATCCAAATCAAACAATCAAAATCAAACCCTAAGTCTATCATTGATCCAAAGTCCCTAAACGTTCAACACTCATATCATTTACCACCTTTCATCCTTCATCTCGTCATTGGTCCTAAGAACCTTAGAGATCACTTTTTCTACAAGATCAAAACACAAGGAGAACATGGAATACAAACTTGATCCATACATCTTGAGTAATCCAAATCAATTGAATCTTCAAAGCCTTACAATACCGATTGATTATCAAAACTCACACTTACACAATCCATACATGGGACCATTACCTTTGAAAAATGTCAATAGAACAACAAGTGTGAGTATGCCCAAATCAAAGATTGGAGCACATTTCCTGATGAGAGATTTAAATCCATCAACCGAATAATCAATGCATGAGCTTTCAAACAAACGTCATCCCACCAAATCCCTACATGCCAAAGGAGAATGTACCAAGAACAAGTTTTCGAAACATGAATCTGGAAAACTTTGGGATGGATACATTTGCAAATCATACAAATATTCCAAACATGAACAATGGTCAATTTCAACCCATCATGCCAAATCTGAGTGTCATCACAAATCAAAATATTGTCCAAAATCAAACACAACTACACACTCCAAATTTGCTTAAGCACAAGCAAAATCAACTATATCAAGGGAGTTAAGATCAAAATCAAGAACAAATTTGGCTAGATCAAATTGCTACACTTAGCAAAATAATTGAGTCATTGCGCCAAGAGACATCTCCACTACCATTACCCATGTATCAACACCATTCCTTGGTTTAGGGCTCCCCCCTTTACTTAGCACTAATCATTCCATCCAAATCAATCCACCTAACGTCAATCAAGCCATCACATCAAATATACCATCGACATCGCACCAACAGATGGTATCTAATCAAACAACAACATTGATCCTGAATCAAAACATGGTCTCCCAAAGACCTATCACTTTGATCATTCCAACCACCACTATCATGCCCATCACATCTCAAACACTCACTATCGCTCCAAGTGTATCTCAATCACTTGTCACTGCATCCAACACGATTCCAAATACACCACCACTACCACCAAAACCAAGCGCAATAAGTCAATATCGTAGCATCGCACTAAAAGCACATCAAGCCTACCAACAAGGGCTTCAACAATCTCAAGTTGCCCAAGCCTCTCAAGCTACCCAACCAACACGAGCACAAACACAAAAGATGACAACTATTGAAAACAAGGATCAAGATCAATCCATAACTGAGCACACGTTTACTTCATCCAATGATCAAATCGACATATGTCAAGAGTCACTTTTGAATCATGATCAAAATCCACCAACAAAACTCGACAATGAGCCAATTCAAGAAATATCAACATCACTTGACTCTATGGTCGAAGACATTCACAATCTCTCCACCGCAATTGTCGAAAATAATGATCAAAACCTCTCCATCGAGGAGCACATTGAGGATATATCTACACAATTCGATGATCAACTCACCATACATCAAGAGCCACTTTTTAGTGATCTCTTTCAAGGAGTGTTAGGATTATTTGATCCAATTGACATAATGCACAATCAGTTCACCTATGCTCATGTTGAAAATTTCTATACATCGCCTTACGAGTTAGAGGACATATCTCAAGAATTTATTCCAAAGCATGATCAAAATCTTTCACCAAAGTCTAGCAATGGTCCTTTTCAAAACATGTTGATCCCCTTTGACTGCATGGTTACAGATACTGAAAGAACCCTGAACTCAACACTTGAGAATGTTGAACCACTTACCATGTCTACTGACAACATTCAAGAACCCTTGGTAAGAAATCCATCCTTTGAAATGGACCCATGTCAAGAACTTGATCCAAAGCATGTCGAAAGCAGCTCTGAAATCATTCAAGATCAAAAATTTGTAACTTCAAGATACTACAATAATCTAATGGACACTCTCCTATCTATGAAAGATGATCATATCCATGTAGCACATACCCATCCATCTACCCATAAGATGCTTTCTATGGATGGACACATAGATGATCTTCATCTAGAACAAAATTTTGTTACACACCAAGAGCAAATTATCAACTCCTATAGTCAAAGTGAGTTATCAACATTAGGATCAGATATATCCCAAATTCAGACTGAGGACATAAGGTATGCAGATATCCAATATTATCCACTCAAGGAAGCAAGTCAAATAGAATAGTATAATCCAAAATTAGCAGAGCAACAAATGAAAATGATGTCATCTACAGTGATCATTGATCGGAGAATGCATTCTATACAAGAGTTCTCAAAGCAAGTGGAATCAAAGCATGAAGGTACTACTTCCATAATACTGGGGGTAACTTCGTCTCAAGCAAATGTCGACATAGGAAGCACAAAGAATCCTTATGATGAAGCTAGTGTCAATACTACAACCAACCACATCACGAATCTTCATCCACCCATCACCCCATCCATGAATTGGGACCAACGTCAAAGGAAATATCTGAATCAAAGTTTAAAGAACGTTATCAAATCAAAAGAAGCTGAGAAGCATAATGGACAAATCAAATACATATGGATACCAAAGAATACAAAGATCATCCCTATCAAACTCCATCAGTCAAAGAAACTATGAGGCAAGATAAAAAATGGAAATGTATCCATCAAAGAGGTCCACAAACGCAAAAGCAGGCTTTTCAAGCAACGTACAAAGTGTATCAAGTAGTTGGTCCTAATTCCATGCACACTTTCGTATCCATCCATCTTTTATGATCCCTAAACACACTCCATCCATGCCTCCACACATGATATCCAATTCTCAAATTGACCATGTATTAGCAACGACCCTTCACCATAAGAATTCAGAGGGCACTCTATCACGATGTACACACCAAGAAAAAGTCAACTCCGATATCGACGAAGCAGATCGAGAATCCCAGAAGTGGCATTCAAGTGCACACATCTTAGCAAAGCAGCTTCTTCAAGTAGGATATCAATGGCACATTATGATAAGGGCATCTACATCAACACCACCAGGTGGTTTAGCATGAATCTTTCTGAAAAATACAAAAAAATCAAAAAATATGAAAATAAAAAAAAAATTAGAAAAAGGATTGAAAATAGTAAAGATAAAAATCATCCTCTAGTGAAAACCGCATGGGCGGTGCTTTGGGCAAGACCATGATGAAAACCTGGCGAACAGGCGTCATGTGTAGAATCAAGCATCTACGTATGCCACTTCAGATGAAAGCATCTCATCCCACCCATAATAAATCCAACATTCCATCCATCTCAGCCATCATAAATCAAGTCATCCATAAACCATTTATCCAATCCATTCGCATCTATCTGCATCTGTCATCTTAGTTATCTTGATCTTGATGAAATTTTGGAGCACACTTTATGCTTGCTTACGGTAAACATCTTGACATGGGTCATTTTCATTGATCCTATCCTATCCTATGTTATCTGCACCATGAAGCATTATCCAAATGAGCATTCGTTATCTGAACACCTTATCTTATTGCAAGATAATCCATGTCCCTCCATCCATATACTTATCTAAGCATCCACCCATGACACTCCATACATTGCTAGACATTGGGGGCAGATATATACATCTTGCTTCAAGAATAAATCTTGTTCTATGTCCTCCGACTTATGTGGCAATCCAAACATTAGAAAACATGAAATAAAATTGGTCAAACCACTTGTAGGAAAAAATCCAAATCACTAGCCCATGGCACATTTTGATGAGAAGACATTCCTTATCAGTCTTCATCAATCGATATCAGTCGCATCTAAGATGCACGTCAAACGTCACATCAAATCATCCAAACATCTTTTGTTCGAAACCAAACTTCATCAAACATGATCAATGAAATCTAATCAAAAAATCACCATCTTGAGATATCCTTGTGTTGCTTAACACTATCCTTGCATTGTTGTGTATCGTCAACAATGTTATCATCATCAATCCTCATCAATCCTCATCAATCAAATCCTTGCATTGTTGTGTATCCTCAACAATGTTATCATTATCATCATCATCAATCCATCGATTCGATCAATCAACCTTAGCTTGGTCTTCAACAAAAACCCAAAAAGAGCACTGATATTGTCACACACATCCATATCGAAATCGTCAAAATCATGCAAAAATCCAAAAACATCAGAAAAATCAGAAAATCCAAAAACATCCAAATCATATCAAAAAAATCCAAAAACACTCATAAAATCATAAAAACATCAAAAACATTGTAATCTGAACTACGTCATCTCTGAGCTTAAACATAGGCAAGGCTAATCTTTGATCAGCACCTGAGACATCAAAATCCAAAAACATTCAAAAAACATCAAAAAGTCAAAAACATCCAAAACATAAAAATCCAAAAACATTCAAAAAACATCAAAAAGTCAAAAACATCCAAAACATCAAAATCCAAAAACATTCAAAAAACATAAAAATTCAAAACATCCAAAACATCAAAATCCAAAACATTCATAAAATCTCACAAAATCCAAAAACATTTGAAAAATCAAAAAATCAAAACATTTGAAAAAATCCAAAAAACCCAAAAACAGCCTCAAAACATTTCAAAACGTCAAAAACATCCAAATATTTGAAAAATCCATCTGTCTCATCTCGCTTGCACCTGCAATAATCAATCATCCATAATAAACTGATCGTCACCTTCATCCTTTCGCAATACAAACAAAAACAATCATAGCAATTGGCAAAATCAAAGCTTCAATCGTAAAATCAAAATCGAAACAACAAACTTTTAAAACAAAATCAAACTCTTGATCAATCGCAAACATGTCAGTCAACCTTATATCAATAGCCTATCAATCAACTTATCAAACCATCATCGTCCTATACAATGCATTTCCTAGGATATATCGTTCCGACAATGGGTATCATTTTGGATATCACCTTGGATTCTTATCCTATCAAAACACATCCCTTTGGCTGAAGGTATGAAGAACATTGACTTGTTTGCATACTTGATCTTTTCTTTTGATTTATATTATTGCGCTCATTCGAAAGACCTCTCGATGATATCCAAACGAAGGATTTAGAGAGATAGGAATGGGGCAACGATCATTATTCTTTTGTTTGTTGTGCTTGTTGGATGTTCTTGTAAAATAACTTGGCGAATACTTGCTTTGTTAGATATGTATAGAGGATTTTTTGAACAGCTTAATGACTATTGCATTGATTGGTTATAGCTCTCCGTGTTTTGGTCCGAGATGTTTAAAACTTCTAAAGTGCATCCTAGCAAGGTTTCCATATGTCAGGTGTGAACAGGAATACTCCTATCTATTTGTCGAGTCAAAGTCCATCACACTAAGTACAATGCCATCCTGGTCCTTTATACCTTGATGCATCGTACTTAGGCATGTTATCAAACATAAAGTGACCCTTTTAAAATCCCAATCCTTGATAAGCAAATAATCATTTATCATCATCATCATCATCTATCATCATCATCATCATCATCTCTAATAAAGTCTCGTTAGATCATGGACTTGTTGGATCCTCTTGTCATCATCTCATTTCCATACTAACATCATCATCACCAATGCATCCATCATACATCTTGCATCCTACATACATCTTGCATCAACAAACCGTCAACATACCACATATCATTCATATCATACATCATAGGAAACATTGATTTCACATGCATTGTATAATCATCATCATAATATAGATCTGTTAGTCTAAGCATCTCAGAAATCATCCATTGTGTAATCACAACATATCACATCATCCATGTCATCCATCATCACATCATATCATCATTTAAGTTGTTTAAAATAATATAGATTTGTTATTCTAAGCATCTTGAAATCATCTCAATTGCATCATCGTCCATAACCATCCATTTTGAACCTCTTTATCGCGAGATCGACCCTCAAATCGAATATTTTCGCTCGATCTCTCGAGGGGGCAATGTACCAGTGTACTTCTTTCCGCTGGGGCATCCAAACGAAAAATTAGAAAAATTTTAAATTACGATCGCAGCAAGTTTATTCTTTGAACCAATGCAACAATTACATTGCTTCAAAGAGGGGAAAAATGTAGACATGTCAAATTTACATCATGCATAATCATATTCCATTCATCAAATAAATCAGGACTTTATTTAAATCAAACCCAAATCATATTCCACCATTTTCTGATTTAAACAAATCAAATATTTAAGTCCTAAAAGTCAACTCACCTAATCATCATTAAACTAACATAATCATCATTTATTTAATCTAATCATGATTAAAAGATAATCTCACCCACTTGCATTCTCTAAATATCTCCACTTGCACAAATAAATCAATTTTATTGATTTATTAAAAACCCTCATTTTCCCTCAACATGACAAGTTGATTTGTCCCTCCAACATGGCATTTATTGTTGTTTTTCTTGTCCCCCTCTCAAAATTTATTGCAAAATTTGAATTCAAATTCTCCCTCTCATGGGCACTCTTCCCAAATCTTGCACATACATCAACCACTCACATGATGACAAGTGTCCTTATCTTATTGGTCCAATCTTGGTCCCACATTGGTCCATTTTCAACACTCTTAGCATTTGAAAATCTTTAAATAGAGGCTTCATCCTCAAGCAAATCCTCCACAACTCCTATGCAAAGTCACTCTCTTCATTTGAGAATTGATTTTGTCCACTCCACAATTTGAGCATTTCAACTCCACAATCTCATACA
This sequence comes from Sequoia sempervirens, assembly GCA_007258455.2. NCBI lineage: Eukaryota > Viridiplantae > Streptophyta > Pinopsida > Cupressales > Cupressaceae > Sequoia > Sequoia sempervirens. The sequence continues at coordinate 653,702,029 of VDFB02271358.1, forward strand.
AGGTTACTCTCTTCAATGGAGAGCTAATCTTGTCCATCTTATCATCATCATCTAAGCTTATCTATCAAGGATTGGGAAAGGGATATTTTCAACAATAGCACCAATCCAATATGGAATAAAGTTTTGACTATGTTTTTATATGCTTACATTTGATTATCTTTGTTTATCTAATTTGCATGTTTCATCATAGTCAAGTATTTCATAGGGATTTCAAATCTAATGTTTTTCAAGAGACCAACATGATGATATCATGTTAATATTGTTAACCATTTGCAGATTTGATGTCCACACATATGTATGTACATACATGTATATATATATGGATGTATACATGTATATATATATAGAAATATATGTACACATTTGTGTATATATATATATATATGTATATATTAATATGTACTTTCTATATGTTTCTATCTTTGAGGTTAAACGTAAACAAATCCTGTTCATGGCTCAAATGATGGAAATCCTACTGAAAACTTTAAATAGATAACAAACACTCTGCATATTTATATATTTGTATATCTATATATTTGTAATTTCTCCATCCATACAAGACCATAACCATGGACATCCATGGCAAATGACTTACAGATTCTAGAGAAAAAGAGTTTTAACATAAACAATAAATAAACCATTTATACAAAACACGTGAGCAAAATGACCTACAAATTTCATAGTGCCACAATTCTAAAACCCAATGGATTTTTTGAAAATGCAACTTAATCAAAGTATACTTTTGCATCCGCAAGCATGTAATATTGCATTTTTTTGATTCATTCCCCATTGTACAACAATGCTAGAATCTGTAAATGCTCACACACATAAACAGTTACCATCCACCTCCCTTCCATATACTACACAAAAAAATTGTGCCACATTTTGTGGGATTAAATATTGTAGAAAAATTTAGACATTGCAAAATAGTTATTGCACGAAAAATCCTATTGAGGACCCGTTTGATGGAAATCCCATTGGAAACTTCAAACAGATAACAAACCCTCTACATATCCATATATATACAATTACTCCTATCTTAATCTGCAATTGGGCAATAAAATTAGCAACCGTGTCCATATTTTTAAATGGAACAACCTATATTTACCTACAATTGCACCCACGATGACAAGAATAACGCCAAAGTTGCATAGAGATAGCTACAACCAATAAATCAGGAATGAAAAAAATCACAAAAACAGCATACCTTAACCTTTGAGTGGGTTAACACTTTCCATCCAGTATATGTATACATGTATATATATTTATACATGCATATATATATATGTATCTATAGATGTGTGTGTGTGTGTGTCTATATATATGTATAGTGTACGTTGTTTTACATGAGCAGGTTGCATAGATGGTTGATTTATTGTCTGTGTTCTTGCAAATGTTTGTATCTTTGTCATTATACCCATTGTGGAGATTTGAAAGATATTGTCGTTACACACACACACACACACACACACACACACACACACACACATATATGTATGTATAATGTATGTCGTTTTACATGAGCAGGTTGCATAGATGGTTTATTTATTGTCTATGTGTTCTTGTCAAATGTTTGTATCTTTTTCGTTATACCCATTGTGGAGATTTGAAAGATATTATTGCTCTATATGGATGGAGGTATTCATCTTAAATGCCCTTTCTTCCTTAAAAAAAATGCTTAGGGTTAGTATATATATTGTTGGTTGGCAAGGAGGGCATTGTTTATTTTGTGTGGCGATGTCGGCATTGGTAATTGCGTGGGTTGGTGGCGGTCAAGAATGGTGTATTGGATATAGGGAATCTGAATGAAAAGTGTATGTTGTCATGAGGCACAATGTTCCCTGTCATTGCATGGTGGCCGTAGATGAAGTAAATCCAATATTGAATGTTGGCGTGTCAGATATATATATATTTCTTAGGGTTAGTAATCAGTTCACCGTTGGTTTATGGTTTTGTTTATTAACGTCTATTCACGAATGAGGAACATTTAGGCAGATCCTTTGTTTACTAGGTAAGCTCTACGGTCTTAGTAAAATCCCTGGAAAAGTGTTATCTACTTGACTAAAAACACGAATTGTAAAAGAGCTATTAGACGGAAAATCCTATTCATGCTTGGCTTGATGAAAGTTCTGTTGGAAACTTCAAACAAATAGCCTCTAAAAAGTGTTGTGATACCAACACCATAATGCCTATTTTAAGCATGCAACTTAATCATAGTATGTACTTTTTGACACTATGACATTATATATATATATATATATATATATATATATATATATATATATATATATATATATATATATATATATATATATATATATATATATATATATATATATACATATGTGTATATATGTATATATGTGTATATATGTATATATGTGTATATGTATATATATATTTATGTATGTTTAACTAATAGTTCTTTCACAATTTCCCTCTTTGTCTATAGTATTGAGTGGTGGATAATGTTTCATATCTGTAATATGTCTTAGATGTTGTTTCATTGTCCAAATATTTTTATGAATGTTTAAACCTTTAATAGGGCTGCTATTTGGAGGGTTGTTTTGGCTCGGCTGACGGAAATCTGAACATAAACTTCAAACAAATAACAAACACTCTCCATATCTATATATATGCAATCACTCCTATGTTAATCTCCAATTGCTCCTATGTTAATGCATCTAACAGAAAAGATGCACACATAAAACTAAAACAATAAATGGGGCGCACTAAAACTAGTAGCCCTGACCATATTTTTTGGCAAGTGAAACAAGATTTAAGTATAGTTGCTCCTAGAGAGTATGCCTTCTTTCTTTCTATTTAGACTACATCTGCTTGTAGCTACAAGGTATGCATAGCCCCTATCTAGCACTTTTGTTTTGCAAATATGCATGTTATTTCTTCCTATCTTTCCATATATATATTTACACTTAATCGAGACTCCAAGCTACATTAGTCTTATTCTAATACCTCTTTTAGAATTTCTCTATTTCTCTATAGTATTTAGTGTGAGGTGATGCAGCTCGAATTTTTTGATAAGATTAAGAAGATTTAACTATAGTTGCTCCTATAACAATGGGTATGAAGCCAAAAATGCACAGCGATAACTACAAACAATAAACAAGGGCCACCAAAATTACTCACTCCAACCATATTTTTTTCATGGAAGGAAGAAGATTTAACTATAGTTTCTCTAAACGCATAGTAAATAGAGCCCCCAATGCTAAATGTTATGGCAGGAAGCCATATGTGTATGGTGTTATTATGAAAAAAGGTGGAATTTCTCGATTTCTCTATAATATTTAGTGTTAGGTGATGCAACTCAAATTTTCAATCAAGTTTGTCGGGTTATGCTCTTTTCTACATGGGTGTTTTGCATATATGATTAACATAAACAAATCCTATTCATAGCTCAGCTGATGGAAATCCCATTGGAAACTTCAAACCATATAGGAAGACATCCATGGGAAAAAACTTGTAGATACCAAAGGAAATAATTTGAATATAAACAATAAATTAACCATTTATAGAAAACACCCAAGTAAAATGATGTATTGATTGTGCACAATGACAACTTTAGAACCCTCCAATCTACCCTATAATGGAGTGGTGGCCGATGAATTACAAAGAACAGGGCCTACTAGCCACCAAACTCATTGTTTCTCCAATATGTTTATGCTTTCTTACTAGCCCAATGCATATATATGTCATTAGGTTTTTAGTGGTGAGGTCAACCTTCGTAATTGTGTGGGCTAGAGGTGGTGGAGAATGGTGCCCTAGTCAATGTTCTGTGTTTATTCACACAACAGCCAAAGCATCCTTTTGTTGTCCAATGTCAGTGGGTGAAGAAAATGCAATATTGAATGTTGGTGTGTCAGCAAGTATATATATACTAATTTTATCTCTAATATGTTTATCCTTTCATACTTATCCTTTGCATACATATGCTCACTAGGTTTCTTGAGCCGCAACGTGGACCTTGGAAATTACGTGGGTTGTTGTTGTACAAAAATGGTGTCCTTGATATAGGGAGGGTGAATGGTAAGTGTTTCTTGGTGCGAGCACAATCCATCCTGTTGTTCCACAGTAGCAGCAAACAATGTACATGCAATATTGAATGTTGGTGTGTGGGAATGTATATATATATGTATGTATGTATATATATGTATATATGCATATATGTGTATATGTATGTATGTATATATGTTTCTATATATGTAGACCTATATATATATATGTGTGTGTGTGTGTGTGTGTGTATTTAACAATAGCATGCTATCAAACCAACACCACAATGGCTCTCTTGACAATACAACTTCATCAAAGTATACTTTGTGATAGGCCAGCATTCAATTTTGCATTTACTTTTCCCGCCCCCTTTGTGCAGTGATAGGATGTGCATAAAGGAATTTGTATATTTTTTAGTACTGGTTCTGTAACAATTTCCCTATTTCTCTATAATAATCAATACATATTCACAAAACAGAAGTAATGTATATAATAGTTGACTAATTGTGCTTGCAACTTTAACTATAAAAGATAGCAATAGTTGCATTGTCTCTTATCTGTTCAACTTTATATCTTTCACTGATAGGGTATTTGTTTGAAGTTGCTATTTCCTAACAAGACAACATTTAATCATGTAGTATTTGTAAAGCTTGAAACAGATGAGGGGAAAAGGATATCATAAAATATATCGATATAAGATTCAAGCTACATTATTTCATAGTACATACTGAAAACAAATAGACAAAAATTTATATCACAGGTATTAGAATAACACTTGTTTCATAGTAAATATCATACACAAAGAGGAAAATTGTATTGAGTGCCTTTAAAGATAGACAGATACATATGCACATATATATATGTACTAAATTCCCTAATTAATATATAAAAAATACCTATATAGGTAGATATACATATGCATATCTCTAGAAAAAGATATACATACATATGTATATCTAAATAGGTTTGTATAGTATGTTTATGTGTAATTATGTAGACTGCGATTTTAAGTAGAGTTTAAAGTAGCATGTATAAGTGTTGTCTATGCTCTATAAAAATCATGACTATACAATTATAGCATTGAGTTGTGTAGTATTGACATGTTGATAAGAACTTGAAGCATTTAATTGTGCAGTATGTGTAACATATTGATAATACCAAAATGGTTGTTCTGGCAATGCAACTGAATCAATATATTTTCTTCCATATTTTGTAGTGTACTTCCACACACTATAACATTGAATATTGTATTTACTTCTTGCTACGCGATTACACCACAATACATATGTATACATACATATGCATACATACATACATATATATATATATATATGCATGCATACATACACACACACACACACACATATATATATGCATACATACATACATATATATACATATGTAGGCACATATATATACTCTCTGCATCTTTCCTGCCATACACATGTTGTGGTTTTCATTTTCAATGACGCTTGTGGGGTTATACTCTGTTATACATGGGTGTTTTTCATAAATAATTAGCTAATAGGATGTTATAGGTGGGAAATCCACCAGAAAAGTCTATTGTCTGATGCCGATAAAATTTCCTGATGCCGAGAAAATTGTCTGAAGAAAACATACGCCTCCCTACGCATTCAATAAGGCATGGTACCCATGCCATTTTTCACGTGAAGGTATGGCCACCCATTCTTCGGCATGAGAAGACTCTAGGATGTGGAAATGATATGGCAAGGCATGAGAAATACTGAAGAAATAAATATGGCAGGGCATGAGAAATGTTGCGGATATCAGTCCTAGCTGGAACAATCAAAGTCTTTGGGGAAGAAATACATCTTGCAAGTTTCGGCAGAATGGTAGAGTGAAAACATGGTCTTCCTTCAGATTTTTGAGTCATAGTACATTGGAATTTTGGTGCCTTAGAGAAACGCGTTTTGGAGTGTGAGCTTAAGATTTGTGGGTGTGGTTTATAATGAAGGCTGGGTGCATCATTTTCTTCCAACAATTGGGTTTATCAAGCCACATGTATTTGATGCAAACTAAGCGAAATAAGGAAAATCGTGATTTACTGAGAAAGACGTCTTTTGAATAACTTCTTTTGCTGAGTCGTGGCCACTCTTGGAGGGTTTAGAAACATCAAATCTCCTATTTGTGGCTAGGCATGCCTTGCACAAGGAAAAAACAAGGGCCATATTGAATCTATGCTAGCAACTCGAGCTTGATATCTTTCTCTGTGGGTGACATCTTCATTATCGGGTTGTATTCGACTCAATACATCCAGGTTTGAGAAATTTCAGTTGCTTTGTCTACAGTTAAAAACCATTTAGGTAGAAAAGGGCACAGGTCTGCAATTTACAATTATTATTTGCATAGCCTACATCAAACAAAAAGCTATCATAATTTGCAGCAATTTCCAATGAGGCTTCCCCAGATTATGTTTTTACCCTTTTTATTTTGTTTGGGTGTTTTCCCTGAAGATTCCTTGTGGATAATAACAAATTTACCTAAGGAAAATAAATTTCGGCTATACGACATTGACATTGTTACATTCTTCCCTCTTTCGTTGTGGATAATAACAAATCTGCCCAATAAAAAATAATTTCAAAGGTCTGTCTTGCCCAGATGTTGCTCGCTTGCTTCCTCCATACACACCCATTACTTCCTCCATACAACCCATTACTCTATAAATGCACCCCTTAACAAAACTCAAATAGGCATCACATTGTAACTAATCAACTATCAGATTGCTGCTTATGGATTCAGAGTCGTCCACTCCACTGTAAGTATGAGCTTGTAAATTTCCATTAGGCTATGAATTTGTAGTTGGACTTATTTACTTCTGTTGTCATTTTCTTAAGCGTTTAGAAAACCTAATAATGTAAATCTCATTTATAGCAAGTTTGGAGTGGCCTCAATAGAAAGTCAGCTAAAGTTTGGTTGAAAATTGAGCCTTCTTTATGAAATTTTAAATTTAGGTCTTAATTTCTGTTGTGTCCACATGGTGCTAATTTGTAGAATCGTTGATCCATATTCACTTCTGGTCAGGAGTTTTCAACGTTTCTTGCTTCTTCTAGATTTATGCACAGCTTGGGAAGGAATACGCAGTGCTTCTGTAAATAATGTAGATACTTTTGTTCTCAAAGAGTATGAAGGTGTAATATATGTGGTCTTTTCCTCCCTGTACATAGATGATTTCATTGTGAGGGATAGTAAATATGGTGAGTGCTAGAAACAGAACAAGAATAGAGTCTTCTCTCCCTATCTCAAGGGCAATGATGATCAGCCTACCCTTGTTCACAAGGGAGCTCTCAGGTGATCCATGTGTATTCTGGAAAATTCAGATTTCAAAGACAAGGTAAATAGTTCTATAAACCCCTTTAATTGTAAGGACGGTGTTTCTTTTTTGAAGGATTTAGGGAATTTATGCTTATGGGGTGACTGGACGATGGCCATGGTGGACCGAAGTCCTGGTAGTGGTAATTGTGTTTAGTCTATTTTACTTGTTTGAAAATAGATCCATTAACCTGATTTATCTATCACTGTTTGTGAGCGGTATCTCTGTATTTGCATTTCTAAAATACAATTGTTGTACCCAGCTGCAGTTTTGAGTATATGCCATTTTCTTTGTTATTGATGTGTTTTATTTATGGGATATCAGAATGATCAGACAACACCCAAATGTTCTTTTACCCTGCCTATATATATTAGGACTGCTTCACACAGATTCTTGTATGGTGTACCCTTTTCCTCTATTGACATTATCCTTGATGAAAATTAGATCCCCTGAAGAACTCCTGGACAACGCTTATCATCCTTGATTTTGTGGAAATCTGAATGATTAGACAACACCCAAGGGTTCATCTATTCTGCTCTATATATTAGGCCTTCTTCACACATAGTTATGCATGGCATATCCTTTTTTTTTTAACCTCTCTATAAATAAAGATACATGCTAAAAACCTTTTTGATATATCTTGTTAATTAGTCTACTATTAGCTGAAAACATAGGAACTATCCAAATTTATTGACTATCCTTAATAAAACTTCTATCTAGAAACTATAGACATTATCCTTGATGAAAATTAGAGCCCTTGAAGAAGTTCCAGACACCGCTTGTTATCATTTTCTCTCTTTCAAGCATTCTGTCAATTAGGAACTGAAGCTCCTTCCATAATATAAAATCCAAAAGCCCAAGAAATGATAAAACTTGTGATCTATGTCTTGTTGCTCCAGATATTATACAAAGTTATATGATTACGACTGTTAATATTTTGAATCATGCATACATATTATATTGATTAATTTTGTGAATTTTATTTGCCATGCTGAGAACTTTTGCAATTACAAGTTTTACACTCTTTAGAAAGCAATTTCACTTGCAAACGAAAAAATAGGACTTCCATATCAAGGTAAAGAAAAAAAAATGTTTATTAAATAAAACTGGAAATGGAAATCAATTGTTTAACAAAACATATATTCTCTCTTTTGGTTTAAGAGGGATCAAGTTTTAAAATTTAACATAACCCAGATTATTTGTCTGTCTCATCAGATGCAAAATTTTACTAAGCTAAGAAGAGAACAAGTCATTCAGTTTGTGGGTCATTCTATGGGAGATGCAGTCGCAACCTTGGCGATAATTTGGTTTTTGGAAAAAAGAGTAAGAAAAATCTCACCATTTTACATTACATTTGGTTCTCCTTTGGTGGGAGATGTTAGACTTGGGGAAGCAATTGGCCGTGAGGATTGGTCAGGAAAATTTTGTCATGTTGTCTCCAAGTATGATATTGTTCCTCGACTGCTCCTTGCACCACTTGAATCAATTTCTGAGCCTTTAAGTGCAATTTTGCCTCACTATGGGAGCTTAATGGGAAATGCTTTCGTGGCTATATCACATCCTTCCATTCAAGAAGCTTGCAAGACTCCTCTTAACAATGTATTGCAGTACACTACAATAGCAAACAATTATGCAGGAGATTCTGATCCTCGAAGTCCTTATAGACCATTTGGTACTTACATGTTCTATTCAAAGCATGGTGCATTTTGTATTGAGGATAGTGAAGCTATCTTGAAGATGCTTCATTTTACTATGCAAAGCAAAGAAGGAATGTCTTTTGATGAATTTGCAAGTGCCTGTATTTCAGAGCATATTGGTTATGGCAATGTGTTGGGATTTGTCACTGCACACTTACTAAACACAGTCAAGATTGATTGCAAACCAATTTTAGTGTAGAGGAGTGTAAAATTTCATGACTAAGTCCATAAGAACCAATGATTTATAAAACAGATAACCCCTTTGTTGCTTAAACAAAAAATACTATTAATGTTTTGTCGGGTAGTCCAGACTAATGAATTAAAATCTCGTAAGTCCCCAAATTGTTGAATCCCTTTATTGAATAAATAATGTGTACGCCTTGGAAAGGAGACACCAATGGATTGACCTTGATATTATACCATTCTATTCCACAAAATAGATGAGGACCCAAAATTGAAAATGTGTTGCAAGGAAGAACTTTTTTAGTTTAAGCATTTGCAAACATGTTGCCAAGCCTTCCATATGGAAATGTAGAGGAAATGAAGCTCTAATATGAAAGAAAGAGCCAACAAAATTTTATCCAACTATTAACTAGGTTGAAAGCTCTTAAGATCATTCTCAAAGGATTTGTTGTGACACCATTTGGCATAGCATACTGATTTAAATAAAGTTCCATTTGTTCATATTCAAATCTTCTCGCATCCCATCATCAATTGACTTTTGCTATAAATAGTTAGTCTTAAGAAAAGCAATTTACATTTTTCTTTCATTTTTTTCCCATGCCCTTCAGTATACTGCTAGAGTATATCCTGCTATCAGCATAACCATTGCACCTTGTTGAGGTGCAAACGCTAGTTAATTTATTGTTAATGTCTTCTTGCTATATGTCTCTGTATAAAAACAGTTGCATTGTTTTCCATTCTGTATTATACAAAAATGGGGGCATTGTAAGAGAGATATTAGTAAAACATACATATATTTATCCATATATACATATCTATACACATTCATATATATATATGTGTGTGTGTGTGTGTGTGTGTGTGTATGTATGTATGTATATATACATACATACAATACATCAACCCATCCATGAATTGGATTTTTTGGGTCTACTTATTCTTCCTTTTGATATCAGGTTTGAGGGTTTTAACACTAGTGTGTTACAAACCCATGACAAGTGTATATATGTCTCTACATATCTATATATATTATATGTATGTATGTATGTGCGTATGTATGTATGTGTGTATATATATATATATATATCTGTGTGTGTGTTTATGTATTTATGTATATATGTATGTATATGTATATGTGGGATGGTGGTGGTGGATAATGTTGTCATCGTAATGGGGAAGGTGAATGGTAAGTTCTTTTTCACCTGATGGTTAATGCATTTTGTGCTTGTTGTATGGTGGAGGCGGACAAAGTAAATGCGATATTGAATGTAGCAGTTTAGGAAAGTATACTTTGATTAAGTTGCATTGTGCAAACAAAAAATATATGTTTGTATGTGTACATGTATATATATGTGCATGTTTTACATGGGTACTTTTACATAAATGATTAATTTATTGTTCATCCCTTTTGGGCTGTACTTATTGTTCCTTTCAATAGCAGGTTGGAAGGTTTTAAAACTAGTGTGTTGCAAAACCTATGAGAAAGTATATAGGCTGAATGCATTATGTGGTTGTTGTACTATGGCGGTGGATGAAGTAAATGCAGTCAGTTGAAGTAAATATAATATTGGATGTAGCAATATCAAATGGAAAATATGTTATAGGACGGAGCAGAACATGATGATTTTAACAATGGTCTCCTACCAGACCAGCACCACACTTGCTATTTCCACAATGCAACTTAATCAATATATATGTATATGTATATGTGTGTCTATATGTATATGTATATACGTATATGTGTGCCTACATATATATATATATGTGTGTGTGTGTGTGTATGTGTGTTTGTATGTGTATATGTTGCATGATACTCTTTTCTGGTCATCTGTTTAAATCTTCCTATAACAAACTAAAATTTTTCATTGTTCTTTTCCTTTGTAAGGAAATAAAATGTATTTCTTAAGCTGCATTATCCAAAGAGCCATTGTGTGTTGTGAAGTCTATAAGTCATTTTACATGGGTTTTATTGTATAAATCTTTTCTCCACAATATTGAATACCAAACAATGCAGCTTAAATTTCTAATTAAGCCTATGGTGCTATATAAATTTTGGACATATCATTGCATCATATAATTGTTGCCATAACATAGAGAAAATAGGTGTTTCCTTCGAGAGCTGGGTTTGAATAATTCATTTGGAAAGTTGCAAGGATCAACTCATTTGTCAATATTTATAGAGTTCTATTATAATTTCCTTGGTTGTCTATATTTAACATGGGTTGGGGGTGGTTGAGCTGGTACCCTTGATATGTGGAAGCTGAGTGCTAAGTGTTTTTTCACACGAGGGATAGTATTCAATGTTACAATATAGGAAAGTATACTTTGATCAAATATTGCATATATACACTCTGTGCATCTTTGTTGTTATGCACATTTTGTACTATTAGCCCCTTCGTATCCCTATCAAAAATAGAATGCATATGCATACATACATTTGCAAATAGTTTTGCATATACAAATTTCTTTGGTGGCTTTTAATGGAATATTTGTAAGATATTCACAATGGAAAAATGGTTATTCTGACAATGCAACTCAATCAATATATTTTCTTCCATATTTTGGAACACATATTCACTATGCCACAATGCATATTTTGACAATGCAACTGAATCAAAATATTTTCTTGCATATTTTGGAGTATACTTTCCCACATTACAATATTCAATATCACATTTGCTTCCTGCAAGCATGAGCTTGATGCATAGAGGCTTCATGAAACAATTGATGTCATTAAGGAGAAGGGTGTCAATAGTATGGAATGTTTCATGAAGCCTCTATGCATCAAGCTCATCACATGCTTTTTTGGCTTGGGGGTTTGGCTAGAGCCCATGAGGCTTCCTAGTGTCAATATGGCAGGGAGGAGAACGACCATCAGTTTTGTGGCTTTTCCTTTCACCATCATACATTGGTTGCTACAAATACAAAACATATTCTATTCTACCAACTACATTTCTCCATAGTAGTAGATAGGCTTGTAATTGCATGTTTGCAATAGTGTAAAAGCTCCAACTACATTCTATTTATATAGAAGGTCAACCTATGTATCCTTTATTCCATTCCTTATTTCACAAGTACATGTCAAATTGTTTTTAAAAAATGATATACAAGTACATATATTTTTTAAAATGTATAACACTGATTCCAACTAAAGAAACTTATGTATGTGCAGGATTATGATGGACCAAAAAGTGGCAATATGATGGGTATGTGTACGGTATGTGGCTAACGAATTTTTTTTTACCCAAAATTGATGAAATGAAAAGGGTTTTTAAAGGAGATTCTCAGCTTTCCACCAATATAAATTATGCTTTACTTTGAATTTAATAAATAATTATTATTCATTTTCTATTTGAATTATGACTAAAGTCCTCATTGATAGGATGATTGAAAAACATCTATAGCTGTCAAAAGGTATCATATTTTTTGAATCTGAAACATGTGTCACATTCTATGCTTTGCATGCTATAGGATTAAAAAAAGAAAAGCTAAATTTCATGAAGTTTGGACCAAGTTAAGGTGGTCGACATACAAGTTTTTATATTTTTTAAAAGTTGTAATAAAAAAGTCATAATTAATTATTTACTTGGAAAAAATTACAAAAAAATATGCATCACATCGGGACATGAGTCCTCTACTTATATCTAAAATCTTATAAAAAAAATATTATCATTTTATTGTGGTTAGGGTGGTTAGACAAACACCTACTTCTTATTTTTTCCCTTAAATGTAAATAATACTACATTGAAATTTCAAATTTTCACCAAATAGATTTTTTTATTTTTAAATAAACCTAGTAGTTTAGAAACTACATTCAATTTGATAAATATTCTATTCTTACATATTTTTGAAATAATAAAGATAACTTATTCAATTTTTTATGTCAAGTTGCCTAACTCTGATTTTTCTAATTTTTTTGCCACTTAAGGGCCTATTTTTTCCATGATGATCCTGCACATGTATACCCTTATCAAGTTAGTGATACCAGATTTCCACAACCTATTATGGTTCAGAATTCTTATTTTTTGATATTTGATTGTGTTTTGGTTTTGTGGGGGGGAAATTTATGTTCTTCCTTGGGCATTTGCTGATAGCCCATGAGGCTGCATGACCCAATACTGTAAGGTGGAGAGAAGGCTTTCTTTCTTTTTTTTTAGACTACATCTTCATGCAGCTACAAGGTATGCATAGCTCCTATCTAGTACTTATGTTTTGCAAATATGCATGTTATTTCTTCATATCTTTCCATATATATATTTACACATTCAATTAGAATCCATCTTTTTTATTTTAATATGGTGACATCTCTTATTTTAGAACTGTGTGTAATCCTTTCACATAAATCATACAACTATACATATTTTTAAAAAAATGTATACTAGTGATTTCAACTAAAGAAAAATTTCAGGTTAATGCTTTGAGCTTTCAACAATGCATAATGCTTAAGAATTTTTTTCAACAAAGTATGTTGTGAGTTGGGGATTCCATGATAACCAAGGTCACTGCATCACCCAGTATGGTGGGGTGGAAAGCATGCCTCCTTTTCTTCTATTCATACTAGAGATAGTTGCACACACAAGGCATGCCTACATCTTATCTAACTTTCCCTTTCACAAATATGAATGTAATATATTTGTGTGTTCCCATCTCTACATTTGCACATTCATTGATGTCCTATGCTTTCGATTTTAATATGGTGCAGACGTGTATGCATGGAGAAATTGCAAATATATAGATATACAGAGTGTTTGTTATTAGTTTGAAGTTTCTGAAGGGATTTCTGCCACCCGAGCCATGAATAGGATTTGTTTATGTTTAACCTTAGAGATAGAAACATGCAAGAAGAAGATATTAAGCATTATAGAAAAATAGGGAAATTGTAACACACCTCTTAGTAAAACATGCATACATGTATTTATGCATATATACATATTTATACACATGTATATACCTATATATGTGTGTGTGTGTGTATGTTGCATGATATGCTTTTCCCGTCATCTCTTCAAAGCTTCCTATAAAAAATTGTAATTTGTCGTTGTTCTTTTTCTTTGTAAGGGAAGAAAATGTATTTTTTAAGTTACATTCTCGAAAGAGCCATTGTGGTGTTCTCTGCATATGACATATGTATATACATGTGTAAATATGTATATATATACATGTATGTATGTATGTATGTATATACATACATGTATCTATGTATATATATTAAATATGTATACATGTGTATGGAAATGTATATATGCATAAATTTATGAGTATGGAGGAATTTTAATATTGCATTTACTTCGCCTACTGGAATCGTGCAATGACAAGACCCATTGGTCCTCATGGCAACAAACACTTGCCATTCCACTTCCCTGTAACAAGGAAACCATTCTCCATCAGCACCAACCCATGTAATTACTAAGGTTTGCATCACCACATGAAAAAACTAGTAGATTGAGTCTATGGCATCTTCTGCCACAACACAGGCCAGTGAAATAGAGAAATCGAGAAATTGTAAAAGAGGTATTAGAATAGCACTCAACAGCAAAAAAATAGTACCCCTATGCATATTTTTTTGACGAAAGAAAGAAGATTTCACTATAGTCTCTCCACTCCCAAGACCGATAATCTCTTCCAAGTGTCAAAAATGGGTATAACGCAAAAAATATAAACATAAAACAAGAAGACATCAACAATACATTAATCATCTATGCAAAGCACCCATGTAAAAATCGATATTACCCCACAAGCTTCATTAAAAATTCTAGCTACATCACCACAAATAAAAAAGGATAAAAAGTGAGTATATAGATAAAATTAATATATACAATGTGAGCCTAAAAATAGTCAATAATTTCTGCAATTAGAAAAAAAAATCTCTCTATTGACAATCGTCTGCTATGAAACCAACAGCACAATTGTTGTTTGCACATTGCAACTTAATCAAGGTATACTTTGCTAGACTGCTACATTCAATATCACATTTACTTTGTACACCTCCATCACACACCATCCAAAGCACGTAACTAGCAACTCCCACATATAAACCCAAAGATGCACAACCATAACTATAAACATAAAAGAAGGGCACCAAAAATTACTGACCCCAACCATATTTTTTTGATGATAGAAAGAATAATTTACTCAAACTTCCCAAAAGTGGCATTAAATAGAGCTCCTAAACCTAATTTTTTCCAATAATCTATGCACAAAAAGCAGCACACCATACACTTAATTCAAAATTCACCCTGCATCAGTTGGCCCTATTAAATATAATAGACAAATAGAGAAATTGTAAAAGAGGTTTTAGAATAACACTAAACAGCCAAAAATTACTAACCCTAACCATACTTTTTTCACAAATAAAAGAGGCTTTATTGGTATTTCTCCATGCTCTTATTCAAAATTGGGCTGACAAAAATCCTGTTGGAAAATTCTAACAAATAAATTGAACAGATATGAAGAGATCCTACAAAGAATATTCCTTTACATTCATGAAACTAACTTCGTATATATACATGTCTCTATACATGTGTGTATATGTATATATGTAATATGCATATATATATATGTATGTCAACATCTATATATGTATGTATATGCACATATATGCATTCAATATTGCACTTACTTTGTCCGTCCACATTTACTTTGTCCGCCTCCATCATACAAAAACCACAAAATGCATTAACCATCAACCGAGCAAGCACTTGCCATTCACCTTCCGCCTTTCGAGGAGCCCACCTCCACTGCCGCCAACCCACATATTTGCAAAGGTCTATGTCAAATAGTTACCATTCACCTCCCCCAAAATAACAACTACATTCTCCACCGCCACCAACCCACGTAATTGTGAATGACCATGTCGCCATGAAAAAAAAGAATGGAACTTCACTCGCCACTAGCCAACAGGCCCCCATCACTAGCAAATCCTTTCCATAGCTACACTAGCGAAAACCCCCATGGATTCTTCAAACAAGTATATATATATATGTATTTGTATACACATATACAAATATATCTATATGTATATATCTATGTATGTTTCACATGGGTATTTTGCATAAATGATTTATTTATTGTTCATACTTCTGATTCTCTGCTTATTCTTTCCGAATGGTTATATGGTGATGAGTGTAATTCCAATGCTACACAGAGATAACTACAAGTGATAAATGAAGTGCAAAAGGTATGCTTGTAGGTATATGTATATGTATATTTATATATATGTATATTAATATGTATATGTCTATTTATATGTATATGTACATGTATGTATATGTATATGTATATATATGTGTATGTGTATGTATATGTATATGTATATGTATATGTATATGTATATGTATATGTATATGTATATGTATGTGTATGTGTATGTATATGTATATGCATATGTATATGTATATGTATGTGTATATATATATGTAAAATGCTGATGTATACAATCATTTGTTCACCATTTTACTATTTTCTCCTTCCTCTATATTGCTCCCAGAAATATATACTCTTTGTGCCGACATGCATCATCTCATTACACAATGGCAGTGGACGAAGTAAATGCAATATTGAATGCTGGCATGTGGGAGAGTGTAATTTGATGAAATTATATTATCGGAAGAACCATTGTGTTGTTGGTTTGATAATAAGCTACTGTTAAATTCATTACATTTCACTCCATTTTAAACTAGCTTGGAGGGTTCCCAAACTATTGAGCTGCGGAAACGGTAAATCGTTTTGCATCGGTAGTTTGCATAAATGATTGATTTATTGTTTATCTCTTTCGTTCTCCCCCATATTTATTAAATTGTATTATTGCAAGAGCGGTTTTCAACACATAAAACAGCTGAACACAAACTCCATACTATGTACCACATTTTCATTGTTTGCTTCAGTTAGGTTGCTTCTCTTCTATCAAATAGCTGAATGTGGCTTTCCCACCATCTATCACTTGTGATCCCTAAGTGTTTTCCCAATAGTTGTTTTACAATTTCTCTATTTTTTGTTATCATGTGATATGCGGTAAGAGTCTTTGAGATTTTCCATGGACCTTACCTGCTTTTCTTACTTAGGTAGGTATGATTTTTCCTTTGTCTAGACATTTTGAAAAACACAAATTAGCAAGTATATATATCCATATGTACACATGTATATATTTCTATATATATACAACACAATATCTTAATGATAACACATTCCATCCAAACAAATTAAGCATGTTAAAGATTACATAATTTTAAAGATTAGAAAAAAATCCTTGGTAGAAGAACAATAGACTACTCTGTTAGAGGTAGCTCCAAATAGATGAGTGGAAAAGAACATCATGAAATGTTATTTATAGTTAAAAAAATGAGGGCACAACAATATCATGAAACATGTTAATATAAGACAATTGCTAGCCTCTTTTATTTTATATGTATATTATTTTGTTTAGATTCCTATAGAAATATAAATATGCATTCAAGAAAATTAGTGTATTCTAAACTCTTTATTTCAAATTCTTTTGTCATCCTACAACTCAGTTCAATGTAGCTCATTCTTGTTGGACAAATTCAACACTGTATGTAAGTATACGATACTTTCTCATCATAAATAGACAACTTTTTTTATCTAATTGTAGAAATTATTCACTGTTTTTAGGCTTACATTGTATATATTAATTTTACCTATATACTCACTTTGTATCCTTCCTTTTTTATTTCCCTTGGTTGTGACTAACATACCTTTGTTTTCTATTTGTAGGAACTACATTTAAGCATGCAAAGAGATTTGAAAATGAAGTTACACTTTTGGTTTCAAGTTCTCACACCAAACATAACACAACAATATCAGATATTATATATGGAAACAACAGAGTTTTTCCAAGATACCTATTGTACAATGTATAATGAAACTCCACAACATCTCTCATGGACATTTCATACTTCTCTTGCTCGGGGGTTTGGCTAGAGCTCATGCGGCTCCATGATGCCAATATGGCAGGGTGGAAAACAAGCACGGGTTTTGTGGTTTCCCATTTCACATCATTCACTTGTTGTTACATACATATATGTATATGCAAAAATTCTTCTATACATTCACTATTATGTTTTCATACTTTCTCATTCTCAATAGACAACCTTGGTTAACTAATTGCAGAAATTATTCACTATTTTTAGGCTCACATTGTATATATTAATTTTACCCCTATACTTGCTCTTTATCCTTCCTTTTTTATTTCCCTTGGTTGTCCACTAACATAGCTTTATGTTCTCTTTGCAGGAACTAGGTTTAAGCATGGAAATGGATATGAAAACCAAGTTAAGACAACAATATCAGATATTATATATGCAAACAACAAATTTGCCCAATAATTCCTACTATACGATGTACAATGAAACACCACAACTCCTATCGTGGATGTTTCATACTTCTCTTGCTCGAGGTTTGGCTAGAGTCCACGTGGCTCCATGATGCCACTATGGCAGGGTGGAAAATGAGCACTGGATTTTTGGTTTCCCATTTCACATCATTCATTTCTTTGTTATATACATATATGTATATGCACAAACTCTTGTATAGATTTACTATTATGTTTTCCATATTTCCTCAAAAGAATTTGTGCCTTCTAATTCAATTAAATTAATAATGTATATTGAATTTCCACGGTATCTCTCGTAAATGTTTCATTCTTCTCTTGCTTGGGGCTCTTGATATATGCCATGCACCCTCATTATGCCATTATAGTGTGAAAACAAACAAGTGTGGGTTTTTTAGTCCTACATTTAACACCATACATTTGTTCTTACATATATATATGTCTACACAAATTGTTTTATACATTTGGTGACATTTTTCTAATGTTCGCTCCAAATAATGTGTACCTTCTAATTCAATTAAAATACCTTCACAAAGTATGCATGTCGTTCAAATCCCTAAATTACCAAGTTGATACTACTTGCAACATCTTCACTTTTTGCAAAACCCATTTTTGATGACCATTAGAACTAAACTAATGGAATCAATTATCCAAAAAGACATAACTATACTAATCGAATCACTTTCTCAAAAGCATACTTGTTAATTTGATCTTAGGAAGATAGCACATAATGTACAATTTCATAGCCACTTTGTAACTCATAAATCTCATTCTGGAACACAAAAAACAATTTCCCATTTTAATGAATCAAACAATTGATTTACCTATACAAAAACATCAAATATACACGGTATTAACACAAAATATATAATACCTTAAATTTTATTTAGAAAATATTTTATTAAGAAAACTAATACTTTACAAATTTCAATTGTATTCAATTGAGAAAATAATATTTTAAAATAAAATTTTAATTTAAAAATTATTTTCCTAATATTACTTATTAAAATCATTGATAATTAATTAATTGAAATTGCAAGTAATGGATGCATTGTATAAAATGAAAACGACCTACGGTTCTATTTTACATTTCTAGAATCAACTTCCAACTAAAAAATAACTGATATGGAAGCGCAAGAAAAAATCTCTTGATATACACAAATGCTTTTTAATATTTGGTGCATTTCTTCTCACATAACAATAAAGAAGTGCACTATAACATAGAGTTTACAATGGTGTATAATACTCGAAATAAATGTAGAGATGTAAAACAATTTCTACATAAGCCATATTCATATTATCCATCTAATTATGCCTTCCAAATATCATTCTTTATTAAAATATACTGTATGGATTTTAATCTCGATTAACTCCTATGTCAAAATTTTCACCCCTAATACGTTAAATTTTGGACAAAAATTATTATTATTAACAAAACTAGTAATTTACAAATTTAAATTGTATTCAATGCAGAAAATGTGAGTTATAATGAAATTTTTTATTCAAAATCATTTTGTTGATATTATTTATTAAAATCATTGATAATTAATTAATTGAGATTGGAAGTAATGGATACATTATAAATAATGAATTTTACATTCCGCAATCAACTTCCAACTACAAATTATTGATATTGAAGTACACAAAAAACAATCTCCTAATATACACAATTCACAAGTGCAAACGTTCTACAATGCTCAGAAAAAATGTAGAGATGATATATTTTACTGCACACATAGTTTCCCTTGGCTTTCAAATTCACTTTGTGATCTACCTTTCATGGTGGACCCCTCTCGGCTGATTGTTGCATATTGTGCATGTGACTGCTAGTTTTAGATGTTTTAATAATGTTTGATAAACTTGCACACTTTACAAGATAAATAATGTAGTTATTTTTTTTATTTTTATTTATTTTTATTTTCAAACATGGTTATGCTAGATGTTCATAAGATACATGTATTTCAAGAATTGTGTCAAAGAGTCATACCCTTATATTATCAAGACCAATTTTTTAATTATTCTATAAAATAAATCAAAATCTTATTTATTTAAACTAAATATCTTTGAAGAATTCTATTAAATAGGTTGCAATCTTCAATTGTTATGTAAGCATATTTTTTTATACATTTTTTTCAAATTAGTTGTAACCTTGTACTATCAACAAGCTATATTCCTTTTAGGATTTTTTTTCAACCAGCTCTTCTAACCTCCTCTACTCTTTGTGGTAATTCCTTTGAGAAATTTCAACAAACAATTAAAAGCCTCCTCTATTATTCATGCACATATCTTTGAGGTACTTTTACAAAAACTAGATCATGTCCCACCTTGTCTTCCACATATTGCATAAAAGTCTACTAGAGTATTTACAATTATAGTATATGATTAAAATTGAAATTTATTCTTCGTATCTTCATATAGAACAAATGTCACTCTTTTCTAGTCTTGGTATAAAGGGTGCTATCATTTGTTTCATTATTTAGCTTTGTACTTGTGTTTTACACTTGCTTGCAAGTTTCTAAAGACCTCTTAAACAAATCCACTTTGTTAATATCCTATAAGCTAGGCATTCCATTGTTTCGATTTAATTGTGTTTTATTAATTTTTTATTAATAAACATTATTTTGGTAGTCAATTTACAAGTTGCAAGCTATAACATTAGTTATATTTTCTTGATATATGTATTATTATAAGCTAGTCTTATTAAAAATATTTTTGCCTATTTTCATTTATGTATATTTTATGATAGATTGGGTCATTGTGTTCAACTTTGCAATGATCAAATATTGTCACTGATACTCTTGAAATGTAATGATTTTTTATCAATCGAAGATCAAAATCCTCATACCACTAATTCTTTGTGTGTAGTTAGAAGATTTATTTTCAATAGAAATATATTTTTATTGTTTATTTATTTATATTTACATAAAACGAAGGTGTGTATGATCTTTCCTCATATTGTAAGGTGACCTTGTGAATCAAGCATCCCTTTATTAAATTTTGGTTAACCAAAATACTAGCATTGTGTATGCTATTTCCTTACACCCAAGGCAGTCTTAGAAAGTGACGTGTAGGGTTGAAATTGTAGTATAGGTTC
Organism: Sequoia sempervirens; assembly: GCA_007258455.2. NCBI lineage: Eukaryota > Viridiplantae > Streptophyta > Pinopsida > Cupressales > Cupressaceae > Sequoia > Sequoia sempervirens. Next base: position 653,723,691 of record VDFB02271358.1, read on the forward strand.
GAGGGTGCTCTGTTCTGCCGAGTACCACCAATAGTCAAATATGTGCATTAACAATTGGATTAGATTCGTGGGTTTAGGGTTACCTTCTTTGACTTAGAACCATGCCTCAGGCCTTTAGTTTAAGTCCCTGGCAAGGGTGACATGAACCGCATGGTGTAGAGTCATCTCTGTAATCCATGTCATGGGAAATAGTTTCCATATTCCCTGACACAAGGCCGTGGGATAAGTCACCTGGTCTATGCCACCAAAACTTCCAAATCTTCCACCAGGCATAAAAAGTGAACCGTGGATCCATTGCGAGTTATCATGAAGGTGTTTAAATATTCCTTAAAAGTTTTTCGCGCATGGCACAAGTGTTTCCAAGTTGTGAAGAAGTCTTCGTGTGCGAATTATAGTTTGCGAAGCTGAACGCTATCTTGGAAACAGATATATTTGATCTTGCGTCTGTGTTTCCTCTCGGTCAAATTTTATGGCGTGGGTGAGTGAGATTGTAAGGCAGCTTTAGAGGAGAAATAATATCCACGCACATCCCACCTAGTATTAGGCACCTCAGTGCTTCTACATGGATATTGTTTCCACTAATAGCATTCAATTTGGTTTAACTCCCCTGGCTGTGAACATTTTGAGTTAGACATAGAAGTCCTTGGGCAACGCTGCAACATGCACGATTGTCTTGGGATGTCCGCACGAGGTAAAGATGGATAAGCTAGGCTTGGGAATCATGGGATACGGAGCGTGGGATTGAAGTTGCATGCTTTCCAATGCTCTCGCATGATTTTGATGGCAGTTTTTTGCGCCCTCAGGAGCACGGGACATGGGAAACGAGGAGGATGTCAGACGTATCTCCCAGCTCTACCGCATATCCACAGAACCGTTAGTCAAGTGGTCCTTAATCCATGTCAGACGAGTGAGTTGTGTTCGGGAGCAGGCTGAAATGTGGGTCACTCCCAGGTACATGTAACATGAAATTTTTCTTCTATCAGTAATAGTTTCAAGTCAAGTGAGGTCACAATCAGGCAATTTCATCTTCAATATGAACACAATATATTAATGTGAGTAGTCCAAATTTATTAGTTCAATAGTCTAGTAAGGGCACAAAGTTCGCAAGTACATTGGCTTGACGAGGGTTTTGGAGCAAGAAGTCGTTGGTATGAACACCAATAACTTCAATGTGAAGGTTCAAACCCAGGAGAACAATGGATTAATGAGGGCAAGGGCACAATGTCTATAATCACAATGGTCTAACAAGAAGTTGAACCTGGGTGGCTACAACAGCAATGCCATGATTTAACATCACACTATGTGATGAAGAACTTATAAAAAAAATTAAATGAAATATTTAATATTAAAATATTTTAATTGTCTTATTAATCATATGTATTAAATATAAAAAAATCATAATAATTCAAGATATAATTTTCTTATATTTAAACTTGAAACTAACTTCTTAAAAGAATGGAAGTGTTTCTCTTATCATTTTTTAATTGAAATGCAAAAAAAACATGCATTAAACATAAAATAAAAGAACAATATCAAAGATCAAGAACCCTTCTTAATTTTGCATTCTTCCATATATTATATATTTGTTCAAATTTTATCATTTCCTTCAACTCTATTAAAACATACTATTATTAATGCATTTGACATATTCAAACCTAACTTTTATTTTATACAATCCTTGATGATATTTTATTTCAAATATTGGTATAGCTAAAAATGGGGTTTTTATTAGACAACTAAATTTAGTAGTTAGCACACATTGAATCCACATAGCACACATAAATTATAGTTTTATTTGATTAGAAATTGAAATTACAATGCTCTGAGGAGTGCAATTAGATTTTTTTTTCAGAAAGCAATGGTCATCACCACAAAATTTCCCTCCTTTCATCCTTAATCTTGTTCTCAATCTTGTTGCCAAGAAAATATTTCAACTTTCTTTAAATTATTTTTAGTGAGAAATAAACATGCTCTATTAAGAATTGTTGAAAATTCAATCTCTATCCAAATATGATTTCAATGGATGAGATACAAGGCTTGAACTACAACAACACGAAAAATCTGAAACTTATATGCAAATCTAAAAAGTTAAGTTGTCTTAATATGTAATTTTCATGATTAGATCTATCATCTTTATGATGCTAAAAAAACAACCAACATAACATGCTTAACAAGACCATCTTCTAGTAGACTGTCTGCCATGAAAGGATTCTTACCTTGGATAATTTGCAGAAGAAATTTTTACTTCAAGGTAACTGTTGTTTCTTGTGTGAGAATGAAGGTAAGTCAATCTCCCACTTGTTCTTCCACTGTTCTTACTCCTGGCAAGTTAGAAAAAAAATTCCAATCTCTTTTAAACATCTGTTGGGTCAAGTAGAAGGATGTTAAAGGTATTTTGGACAATTGGTGTTTGTCGGTCTCCCACTCTATGTTGGTTGAGCTCTAGTGGCAATCTATTTTCATCACTGGGTGGGCCCTCTAGAAGGAGTGCAAGAACAAGATTTTTAGAGACAAAAAGTCCCCTTGGTTGGTGGTTGCCAATAAGATTATCATCCAAGTAGTTGAGAATATTTTCTTAACCTCTTGCAAGCCTAAACATAATCCTAATAACCTAGAGGTATCTATTGCATCTTTTTGGAACCTTTCTAAGATCCTAAATGCTCTTTTATCTTGCATCCTATCAGACAAGAACAATACTCCCTAGTCTCCCCAAACCTAGATGGCTAAAGCTTAACTTTGATTATTCAACCAAGACTAACTTGGGTTGGGCAGGTAGGGTTAGGGTCATTCATGATCACAAGCATAATTTAATTTTGGCTTATGTAGTGAACCTGGGGGTTCAGTCATCTAGCTTTGCTGAGGTGGCGACATCTTTTCATGGCATCCAAATTGCCACGCAAGTTGTCTTTCCAATTTGGTCCTCAGGGAGATTCCAAAAATACTATCCTCATGTTGGCATGGAAGGCTAGTCCTTGTTGGACCTTCTGGCACCCTGTGTCTTGTATTCATAATCTAATGATTTCCCTTAGAAATTGTAGGGCCATTCACATGTTTAGAAACTACAATAAAGTTGTTGATGTGCTTGCTAACATTGGAGCCTTCACACAAAATTTAGTAATATGGGATAATATTTTTCATATCCCTAGGCATGCGTGCAAATCAATGAATCATGATGCCAAAGTATGACGCATTTACTAACATTAGAGCCTTCACACCAAATTTAATAATATCGGATAATATTTTTTATATCCCTAGGCATGTGTGTGAATTAATGAATCATGATGCCAAAGTACTACCAAATTGAGATCGAGTTGGATCCATTGTTAGCTCTCGTTGCGATTTACCACAAGTTTTACTTATGAAAAACTAATCCCTTTAAGCAGTCTTTTCATAAACTCTTTTACATGCGGCTCTAGTATTCATATAGGCATTACTACACACTATGTTTTGTTTCTCTATATTTGTTGAATTCTACCATGGGAGGTGATCTACTTTAGGAAGAACCTACAAATTGTGAGATGTGGAAACAAGACAAGGAAGTTTACCCTATCATTCAATGAGTAAGATGGCCTTGTGTGCAGAAGGCATGTTAGGACATGACGCCAAGATCTCTATGGAATTTTCTACCCCCTGATCAGATCACACTATCACTGTTAGTGGGTATTCCTTCATGGTGACTATTGAGCTTATTGTGCAGATGATAGGGCTTTTAGTGGAGGGTTTTTGCATTCCCCGTAAGCCCAAGGCTAGTTATTGGAAAGACATTGACCAATTTTTGAAAGATGGTGAAAATGTGAATAGACTCCAAAATGGCTTCAATTGTGCTAACCTCCTTGGAGTTTGGAGCAAGGTTGTTGAAGTGTTGATGAGGTATGTTACACTCGAGGGTAAGTTCCATCAATTTCATGCTCATTTGTTTCCAATGCTTAACCATATTTGTTATAATGTAAAGATGAACTTCCCTTTTATATTTTGTCCACTCTCGAACAATTTATTAAAAATGTCCAAGGTAAAAGAAATAATTTACCCATTCACCAAGGTCTTATCTTCCATCCTTTTCAGTACCAGGCCACTTTGTTACCCTCCCCTACCACTATAAAAAAGAACACCTCGATCATTCATGACCCCATTATGGATCCCAATCCCTCCATTAACCTAGAGAAAACCCTTCCCACTTCTCACCATTTCACTTGTGCCCATGATAAAACCCTTGCTAATGAGGAAAGCCCTCATGGCCCCATTAAAGTTGCCCCCCTATCTAATCCCACTCCTATTTCTACTTTTGGGTTTGGTGAGTCAGAGAACTAGGATGACAAGTCATGGAATCCTACACCTGTCAATTCCCCCACGCACTTCCTTGTTCATGTAGAGGTTTTAGATGTCCCCAACACCCCCTATTATTAACCCTAGCCATCAAAATTTTACTAATTTTTGCATCAATTTTTAGGAGACTCATGCTAAACCGAGGGTGGTTTTTGAAAAAATCATGCCCTTGGTGACCCCCTTCATAATAAAATTAATCAAATTTGAAGACAGTTAATTTCCAAAATGACATTCTTAAGTGACTCTTGGGGCATTTGGTTACTACCAAAGAGAGAATCCAAATTTTGGAAAATAGGGTGTTGCAGTAGCAAGTTTCATGGTTGGGGGAGGTGGAGAAAAAAGGCCATTGGGAAATGATTTCCTCTTTGGCTAATTCATTTGAGCATTGGACTAGATGGGATAAGGAGCCAGAAGAGTTGAGATCTATCATTAGCATGAAGGAGGAGAAAAATAATTTACAAACGGAGATTGATGCTATACATAGGAACTAGCGAAAATGACTCAATGCCTCTAGGTCATAACTAATTATAGTAAGGTGACCATGAATAAAAATTCCCTTGCCATTTAGATCTTTCAGCAAGATATCAAGAAGGGCCAGGGAAAATGTGTTGTTGAGGAATGGTGTGATGATGGTTAGAAGAAGAAGAAAGGTAAGGTGGTGGACAAGACGACTCTAGATGTTGAGGTGGATGCTCAAGCTATGTAGAAAGGCTCTTTGTCTTTTGAGGAGAAGCTCCACTTCCTGACTTAGGAGCAGAAGGAAATCAAAGGTCTCAAGTTGTTGGGATACCTATAGGTCTTATGTGGTCCTGTGTAGGTCTTTTTTTGTGTTCTCTCTATTTTTTACTGGTCAAACTATTTAAGTTTTAGTCTTTACTTTAGTTTTTTGGGTGTTTCACTTCTCGTGAGACCCTCATTTGTCTTAATGGTTGTCTTGTAATAGGTAATGGCCCTTCCATTATTAATCTAAAAAAAAAATACCACATTATGTGAATTTACAACATCAATATAAATACATAATAACATCATTGTAAGATAGTAGCAATGATGTTGAAGACCTAGGTTGTTGGCAACATCAGCATGATGATGTATAGTGTGGGGAGATTGTTGAAGATTGATGAGTATGATGGTGTATGGTTTTTTCATTGATGACAACCCATTATAGAGATATAGTAGTGTTCATCCAGAGAAGACTAAAATGTCTTTTCCAAATTTTCCTAAGTCTTGGTGTACAATATTTAGTGTTCAATGAAGTAGCTTAGTGGTTTATATTGCTTTGTTATGAAGAACCCAGTCACATAGAGGTAATATTGGTTCATTTTGAAGGTATCTAAATCCAAATATTGATGCTTGTATTCTCTCACAACTGAATATAATGTTGACAGAGTGTCAACTTTGTAATGGTAGTATTACTGGTATAGAGTATATGTTGGAATGCTCTGCACTCCACCATGAATGAATATTTTTCTATGAAAATTTTGAGGAACTATTTATAGGTATCAAAAGTATGTGTGCTCCAAGTGGCAAGTGTTTTGGTGGTCTACATGTCGAGTTGTGAGTGAACAGTGGGTTCATTTTGTTATTGCTTCACTAGTTTTGTTATATGGTACCCACCTAAACATTTTGAGGGGAGGGTGCAAAAAGATGGGGGGCCAAATTGTGGCCAAAATTTTAAAAATAGTTTGATAGGATATAAAGCGTGTTATAACATGCTCCCATTATGGCTTGGTGTGATCGAGCCAAAGGCTCAGTCACATCAAGCCTATAATGTGCTTGTATTATAACACGAGCACGTTATAGCTTATTAAAACAAAAAAAAGAAAATGACATCATTTAATTTTCACTATTTTTTTGTTGTCTACGACCAAGAAACCTTGCATTTATGTGATTGTGTTTTGGAAGGAGATAAAGTTGCAATTTCTTCATTGAATTGTTGCAATTTCATCGCCAGGATTCTACCATGTCAAGGGGGAGGTGAAACAAGTAAGCATTGTTTATTTATTTATTTGTGAATTTGTTGTTAAATAGGTAATTTTAGGTTTTTTTAATATTCATTTCTTTAATTTGTAGGAGATGTTAATGAACCTGAAAACCCTCCTCAAAATCCTCAACAACCACAACAACAAGCACATGAACAAAATCCTCAACAACCACAACAGTAAACTCCACCAATTCCTCAACATCCTCCTACCACTCAACAAAATTTAATGGGGGTAATTGAAAATAATAAAAAATAGACTGACGAGTCAATCATGAGGTTGGATGATCCTATAAGTTCAACCATGGAAATAATAACACTTGCAAGTTCAATTCAAGACATGTTAAAACATGTAGATGCAATCCATAAAAAATTAAGTGTTTGGGCAGATAGGAGGTAGGAGTGGAGGAATTTTTATGTAGATAAATTGTCATGTAAAGAATTAAAAGATGAAAAAAATACACAATATGATTTGTGCTCACTATTCACTGACCCACGCACAAATAAAAATATTGACCCTAACGACAAGAGGTTTCCTATCCATTAGTCCCACCACAAAGAGATTAGGAACAATATTTGGGATAGGTGGTACATGGTTTTCAACTATCCAACATGCAATAATGTGAAGTCCCCCAATATTTCTTGAGGAAACTCTACTGTGAGTTCATCCTCAACAAAATCCCCAACTATTTTCATATGAGGTACTTTCAGGAGAGAGGTGGAGGGTCAATGCAGGATAGACCTGGTGCACGACAAGATCTGCAATGGCAAGGGAGACAAGCTCTCACTTGGCTGGCTTGTGAGCACATCGTTATCCCTTATGTCACGAAGGAGAATGTTGAGTTGGACACTTTGCAATCTATCAACTCTTTGACCTAGAGCATCATCCAGCATGCCAGTCATATAGTAGAAGGCCATCCATGGGAGACTTTGAGGGGTAAGCTTCCACCCCATTCTTGTTAAGTTTTTCGGTCGGCTTGTACATATGACCCCATAGACACTTAGGAGGATGGTGCAAAGGATATGTCTATAGTCATGGGGATGGTGATGGTAAATGACATTTTGAATTAGGCTTTTGGCATTGATACTCAAGTAAATGTTAGCATGTTCATTGAATTTAATTTATTAAATTTCATTTTTGAAATGCAAGATTAACTAATTTAGTTTAATGATTGTAATAAAATTTTAGGGTCACAGTGTTGATACTAGATACATCGAACCTCCACCTATTTATTACTCCACTGCATCTACTGCTGAGATATGTAACTAGTAAACAATCATAAATTTATTGCATGTGAATAACATTGTTATATGAATGGTATTATATATTTGATTTTGGAAGTTGAATAGGCTAATATTGGAGGTTTCATGGGAACAACTCCCAGTGCTAGTGGTCTTGGACAAACCTTCACATAGGTAATAGAATAAAAAGTTTAAATAATGAATTGCACTTAATAGATTTGTGTAGTTTATATTCATATTGTTGATTACATTGCATTACATATCTTTCAAACTCAAAGCATTACTTCACATTGTATAACTAATAACTAGATGTTGATAGATGACAAAATTTCAATTACAATATATAGTTGTTTAGAAAGTCAACATAAGTAGTGATGCAATTACTTCACATAGCATAAGTGATAACTAGGAGCAGCTACCAATTACATTTTCTTGTCATGGCATTCAATGAGACCATTTTTTATTGAGGCATTTTTTCAAACAGTTCATTGTCTTGTCTATGCTATGGATTCCTGGAAAAAATATATGAAAGAATAATAGTAAGCAATAACATAGACAATGAAATGAGTTTTTTGAATAAAATACTAAAAGAAATGTGGTCTCGTGGTGATGTCCATCACCATGAGACCTAATTTCTTTGAGGCATTTTTTCAAACAACTCACCAACTTTTATATGCTACCGCATTTTCCATACATGTCTTCCAAATCATTTTATCAAATAGTTCACTTCCTTGCTGCTATGGCTAAAAGCCTAAAAAAAATTCTTTCCAACAAACTATGGATTCTCAGAAAAAAATCTATCAAAACACAATAGTAAGCAATAGCATAGACAAGGTAGCCAGTAGTTTGAAAAAATTGCTCGAAGAAATGTTTTCTCATGGTGATGGAATGCCATTCCATCACCATGAGATGTAGCACCCATCTACTTTTTGGCTCTTTTGATCGGACAGTGTTCTTCTTTGTTATGCTTTGTTTTTGTTAATACGTTGACTATCGTACTTGGTTACTATTTGATCACTAATTGTAAAGTGATGCGAATGTTATATTTTGATTTGATGGTATTTAACTTTGATGTTATCATTATGGCATGCTTTGGATTAGCTTAGCAGATATTTGAATTAATGATGCTTTATGCTTTTGATTATATTATTGATGTTAGATTTGTCAGTTAGTAATATTGTATTGGTGAAGGGGATGGGATTGCACCACTCGCTTTTGAGCCCCTACGATTCCACAATTTCCTCTTCACGGTGTGTTTATTATGATATATATATATATATGCATGTTTGATATACTCTTTGTTCACAGGTTAACAGGTATAGGACACCGACTCCAGCTAGTTTCACAGGTTTGAGCATGTCCATTGGCCAATGGTATTCAATTTGGAGATAGTAGCTTGGTTTTCTATGCCAAGTCATCACCCTAGTCATAGTGTGTCATTGGGTTGTAGACGGGTTTAGTTGTTTTAATGTTGTTCATCTTTCCTTGATTTATTTAATTGCAAGTTGAAATAGGTAAATAAATGGTTTTATGTATTTAAGTTGTTTATTAAATAAATATAGTTATAATGTTAGAAATGTTATTTAAATTATTAATTAATTTAATTTAATTAATAAAATAATCTAATTTTGGATTAGATTTATTTTATTGATTAATTAAACTTATTTGTGGAGTAAATAAATTAAATGGTTCATGTTGTGTTGAAAAGTGCATGAAATTAAAAGTGTTAAATTATTTTTGAAAAGAAATTATTAAAAGTTTTCAATTCTTTTGAAAAGAAATTATTAAAAAAGTTTTAAAATCTTTTGGAAAAGAAATTTTCAAAAGTTTTAAATTCTTGTTGAAAAGAAATTTTAGTTTTAATTTTTTTTTTTTTAAAAAAACAAAATAATAAAAAATGCATAGAAGGAAATAACTATGGTGGGTGAGAGATATTTTAGAGTATATTGACCAAATTTGGGGAAAAAATAGAGGGATATTTCATTCTTGGAAAAAAATTGGCTGTGAAGAAGGAAGGAAGGATTTTTTTCTTGTTGTTGATACACTTTGGATTGGAGTGAAGATTTGAAAACATTTTGGAAGAATTGGAATTGCAACTCAACTTCAGTCTTATTCTTCAAGCTTCAAAGCAGGTTCTTCCTTGTTTTATTGTTTTGAAATTTTATTTTTTTTCAATTTTAAAAACTTGTTGCAAACAAATTTGAAAACCCTATTGAAATCATGGAAAAAGTTAGATTCTTGTAGGGAACAAACTCATACAATAGAAAAATGGAATTAGGAACAAAAAAGAAATTAGAAAACCTCTATTTGGGAGTTGAAATGTTCCATATCAAATTAGAAATTGAAATTTAAAAAAAAAAATTGTGCTTGAAAATGATTTGCTGTGGTTTTTTTTGTTATAATAATTTTTCCAATTTGACTACAAATGGAATATATATACATATATATATATATATATATATATATATATATATATATATATATATATATATATATATATATATATATATATATATATATATATATGTATGTATGTATGTATGTATGTATGTATGTATGTATGTATGTATGTATGTATGTATGTATGTATGTATGTATGTATGTATGTATGTATGTATATAGTCATGCATATTGGGTCTATTTTATTCTAGGAAGTTTTTTCCTGTTAAAATTTTGGAAATACAGGGAAATGTAATTTTAAATTTATTAAAAATAAATTTATATAAAATTAAATTTTATTGGAATTGAGAGGGGGGGGAGGGGGGGTGGGGGCTGTGGCTACACATAGCCGCCCCAGTGGAGGGCGCTGCCTAAGGTTGGGTGCAGCCATAGGCTACGTCCTCCTCCCTTTTGGGGGTTTGATCTTTATTAAAAAAAAAATTATATTATTAATATTATATATGTATTATATATAATATTTAATTATTATATATATTATATATTTTAAATAATTGGAAAGTATTTGTGTATGTAAGTTTAAATAGTTTTTTTAAATATATATATATTAAATATAAATATAGTTATATATAGTTATATATATATATATGTTTAATTTATATTTAATTATAGTTTTTCTATAATGATTTTATTATAATGGTGCAAATATTAATTTTATAAGAGAAGGAGGTTATAAGAAAATTGATTTTTTTAACATTAGTATAATCAAGGAAGTTGAAAGAAAAACAATTAGTTTAAGCTTCTTGTTTCAAATAATGTTAATTATTTTAATTGATTACAAGTAATTTTTCATTGCGTTGATTGGATTTAGGGAATCCTAAAGTAGGTTATTAAATTACCAAATTGTCTTTTCATTGTGTTATCTCTCTCCTTCTCATTGTTGGGGCAAATAGAATTATTTGTTTATGTTAAGTCTTCCAGATGGTATTTTCATTTAATTGTGTGGGTTGTCGTAATGTGTTAGTCAACCTTTGAATTTCCTTGGGTGGTGTGTCTTAATGGATCCAGTTAGATACCCAGTTATCATGAACGGAATGTGTTGGCTTTATGTCATGGATAGGGAGTTATTATCCTTAGGTCGCACTTGTGTACCCTTGGGTTGTGGAGTTATTCCACATGTTATCTTAGAGGAGTGGCTTGCAATGAGGGCCAACACACAAAGTGGTGCCAGGGTAACTCATTGTAAGTTAGTTAATCCAGTGATAATGTAAATAAACTGACTAGAGGAATAGGTAGTATTAAACACTTAATAAGATTAATGTTGCCTCACTCATGGACGCAAGGGCTTGTATAGACTTGGGATGGGATGAGAAGGCCTGGAATGGCAAGATTGTTATCTTGTCTTTACGAGAGATAACTAATTCCACATTGGTTTGCATGAGGGGTTGGGAGTCATTAGAGGTTTCCAGGATATTCCGAGATGGGGGTCGGGACCTAGGAAGAATTACCAGGATATCCCATGTAACATTGTGATGACAATTTTCCTAAGTCAGCAGTATGTTTGTATCAGTTATGCAATTGATTATTTAACTTTGGAAGCATTGTAACCATTGTGTTCAGTGATGTTGTATTTGTATTTGTTTCAGTTCAATTATTTATTAGTTTGTGTCTAGAGGTAGATGGTCTTGTCTAGGAACCCATGTTACTATCTCCTAGTACGAGGGGTGAGCCTTCGGGTATCACTTGGTTGGGTGGAACGTGCACCTTACACTGTTGGGTTTTCTTCATGTTCATGTGGATGGGATTTCTAGTTGGAGAGCTCATGAGATCCAGTTTCATTTCATGCTTTATTCATTTCATTTGAATCTTGTAATTTATTACCCCTCATTTGTTATCGAGGTGGAAGATGTATTATGTAACCATGCTTATTGGATTTACCTCATTTGGGGAATGAGAGTTGTAATCTTATTCTTAAATGATTGATATTTTAAATCATGTGGTATCTCTTATCCTTTGATGTAATTTAAATGTATGGAATGTATGTGTACTTAATTTATTAAGTAATTAAATGTTATGGTTTGAATTCATGTTTCTTTTTTGGGTTTTAAAGTAATCTCAGTCTCGTAACCTTAGAGGTTGTTGGAAATGGGTAGTGAACTTGCATGTTATTTGTACTTAAACAAAAAATTAAAAAAAATTAAAATTGTGTGTTTGAGTAGTTGATTGCAACTTCCTGTAGGGTTGTGTGGCGAGGCATTACACATGAGACCGCATTTATTTGAGGCATTTTTTTCAAATAGCTCACCTCCTTTTCTATGCTACCACATTTTCCATACATGTCTACTGAAGCATTTTACCAAACAGTACACTTCCATGTCGCTATGGCTAAAAGCTTAAAAAAGGTGCTTTCCAACAAACTATGGATGCTTTGAAAATTTTTGTCAAAGCATAATAGTAAGCTATAGCATAAACAAGGTAGTGAGTAGTTTGAAAAATTACCTTGAAGAAATGTGGTCTCATGGTGATGGAATGCCATTCCATCACCATGAGATGCCATTTCTTTGAGGCATTTTTTCAAACTACTCACTACCTTTTCTATGATACCATATTTTCCATACACATCTACCAAATCATTTTATTAAATAGCTCACTTCATTGCTACTATGGCTAAAAGCCTAAAAAAGGTGCTTTCCAACAAAATATGGATGCTTAGAAAAAATCTATCAAAGCATAATAGTAAGAAATAGCATAGACAAGGTAGTGAGTAGTTTGAAAAAAATCCTTGAAGAAATGTGGTCTCATGGTGATGGAATGCCATTCCATCACCATGAGACCACATTTATTTGAGGAATTTTTCAAACAACTCACTTCCTTTTCTATGCTACCACATTTTCCATACATGTATACGAAAGCATTTTATCAAATATTTCACTTCCTTGCTACTATGGCTAAAATCCTAAAAAAGGTTCTTTCCAACATACTATGGATGCTTGGAAAAAATCTATCAAAGCATAATAGTAAGTAATAGCATAGACAAGGCAGTGAATATTTTGAAAAAAATCCTCAAAGAAATGTGGTCTCATGGTGATGGAATTCCATTCCATCACCATGAGACCACATTTCTTCGAGGAATTTTTTCAAATAGAACACCACCTTTTCTATGCTACCACATTTTCCATACATTCTTGTACCAAAGCATTTTATCAATAAATTCACTTCCTTGCTTCTATGGCTAAAAGCCTAAAAAGGGTGCTTTCCAACAAACTATGGATGCTTGAAAAAAATTCTATCAAAGCATAATAGTAAGCAATAGCATAGACAAGATAGTGTTTGAAAAAATTCCTTGAAGAAATGTGGTCTCATGGTAATGGAGTATCATTCCATTACCATGAGACCACATTTTTTTTATGCATTTTTTCAAACTATTCACTGCCTTAAGAATAGAAACCAATCCTTTAGCCAAAATTTCTATCAAAATTATTTTCAAGGTCCTCATCCTCATCCTTAATTTACCAATCCATGGAACTTTCCACCTTTATTCCACTTTTTCATATCCCCACCCCTCCCTCTTCATGTCATGAATTCTCTCCATCTCATAACCAAGACCACACTATACCATCCACCCCATCCTAGCATAATACCATAGAGAAGACAATGAACTATTTGAAAAAATGGCTCAAAGAAATTTGGTTTCATGGTGATGTAATTCCATGACACATTTATTTGTAATGGAATTCCATCACCATGAGACCACATTTCTTTGAGGAATATTTTCAAAAAATTAATTGCCTTCTCTATGCTGCCACAATTTTCGTACATTTCTACCAAAGCATTTTATCAAATGGTTCACCGCCTTGATGATATGGATAAAAAACTAAAATAGGTGCTTTCTAACAAGATATGGATAGGGAAAATAGTAAGCAAGATAGTAAGAAATATATAGTTCAATAAGTACTCAATTATTTTTCATTATCTCATACATTATAAGCCATGACATGCATCATTATTGTAGTTTTTGGGATTAAATAATTTTTTTTATTTTTAGATGTTGCAAGGGGAAACACCTCCAGATGTTGATAGGACAATGGAGCTTTGTGGAGCTTGGTGTTTCTACTAGAATATAGAATCCTTGATTCCTCTCACGGGGTATGTGGTAGATTACTAAATTTCAATTTACATTTGTTGTAAAGCTATTAGTTAGTGAAAAATTAAACCATTATTGATTCACATTTTAATTTCTCTTTGGATGGTTTCTATAGGGCTTTAACACACCGCATGGGTATGCAAATATTTCCCTCAAGGAGAGTGATCATCTAGAGGCGGTAAGTGATTATTTTGTTAAATATATCATTTTTTATAATGTAATTTCTATATATTAATGTCATTCTATTGTAAAAGATAAAGCTTGATTGCGAACTAAACCTTAGGAGGAGTAGGAGCACTCCTTGACCTCATAGTAAATGAGTGATAGACTTATCGCCATCCAACCGACAAGCAAAGGGCAAGAGTTTGTTTCGAGAGCCTAGAGAGCAATGACTTTTGATTCCAAGGCCCTTTGATGTATGCCTATATAACATTTTTGGACATATTTTGTATTGCATATATTTGACATCATATTCCTATATGGCATTCTTGTAAGCCTATATGGCTATTTTGTATATGTTTTATACTTATATCAACATATATTGATGTATGTCTACATGGCCATTTGGTTAATACAAATATTTTTTCTCAATGGTGTCCATATTTGCATTATAAATCCATAATTCAATATATATGAGTTATGTGTATTCAAGTGCATACTTTACAACTTACCTGTATGCTTTGTGACTTACATGTATTCCAATGTATATGCTACAACTTATGTTTTTTCATGTGTATGCCTTGTATTCATGCATATACTTTGTATTAATGTGTATACTATGTATTCATGTGTATACTTCAAGGATTACATGTATTTGAGTACTTATGCTTCACTTATTCACATGTATGCTTGAATTATTCATGTGTATACTTATTAATTGGTTAGCCTTAGCATTTCTCATTATCATCCTTCATGGTTTGTCTTTGTGGACATAGAAAAATTAACCCTAAACTACATTTTCTCATGTTCAGGCCCTCCTAGTGGCTTTGGCTTGATTTTTCCTAGATTTAATGTTGTAATGTGGCCAATACATTCACATTAGGTCTTGGACCCTTGTGAATCATTAAGAATTCTAGGATGTCTTGTAAAATTGTTGTGAAGTGTTGTAACCCAATTTCACACTTTTTGAGGACCCTTTCATTATAATTCACTAAAATAACCCCTTTCTATCACTCACCAATTCTTATTTCAAAGTGTTGTAAAGAGTTGTAATAAACGCTCACGCTTTCCTAGACTTCTCATTACTAATTCAACCCTTTCTTATGTTTAAATGGCACCTTAATGTACTTTCTGACCATACTTAAGTGTATTTTTTAGAGATATTCTCGTTAAACCTTATTAAATACACTTTAATACCTAACACCTAGTAAAATTTCCCTAGTGAGACCAAGTCGCCACCTAGGGAAACTTAGTCCCACTAGGCACAAAAATCAAAACAATTTTAATTTTCTGGTGAGATTTTATTCTCTTAACCTTAGGGTCAGTCTGTGATGTGTTATTTTCAAGAAATATTAGAAAATCAAGTATAAATAAAGGGTTTTCCTCTCATTTTCACCCCCATTCATTTTAAAACATCCTAATTCATTCACTTAATAATTTAAGAAATTCTCAAGCATTCTAAGCACTTTCAAGCATCCATTAGAGCATCTTGTTGCATATCTTTAGATTTCAACATCATGAGTTTGGTGAATTTGTGACATTGCATGTTGTTTATTCATCATTCTCTCTTTATTTCATTTCATTATCTAGGGTTTGATTACCAAATTGGGGTTTGAGCAAGGCAAACCCCTATTCTCTAAACCTTAACCCTTTTCCCCCTCTTTGCAGGTGTTTTGCAGGTCTTGTATACATATTTTTCAAAGAGTTTGGTGTCAAAAAGTGGTCAAAAATACATCAATGTCATTCAAGTCAAAAAATCCCTAATTGAAGCTTGGAGACCTCTTTCAACCCATTTTTTGCATAATTTGAACTAGACACTTGTAAGGAAGGGAAGTGTAGACCGAAAGCTATAGATTCCTATCTCAAATTTCCCAAGATTTCCAAGTGGACTAAGTCACCATCTATGATGAATTAATCCCACTATCAGGCTTGAAAAGTGATTTTTACATTTTCGAATACCCATTTGGCAGATTCTCGTTCCAATAGAATTTCCCCAAAATTGGACTAAGTCACCCAGCTTGGCACAAGTGTCCCTGTCAACCTTTCCAATGAAATCTGCAAGATTCCAAAGCCTCTCTACATCAAACTTCAGATTCTAGGTGCACCTCTCCAGTCTTGTTTAATTATGTTATCGTTTACTTGCATTCTTAGGTGTTTTTGCATACATCACTATGTTTTCAAACATTTTGTGTATCTTAGGTTTTGCATCCATAATCACCTTTCTTTTTTAGTTTATTGCATTTACACATTATATTTAGGCATATTTCATCCATCCTTTCTTTGATTTCAAGTGTAGACATTGCCCATTTTGGCCCATCTTTCTCCTTTTAGGTGACAAACCCTAGAAGTACAAGAAAGCATTCGAGTGCCAAAATCTTTGTTTACATTTTGGTGAAGCTGACTTTTGAACATTTTCTTTCTGATTTCAAGTGAATTTGCATCCTAGGTTTAACTTACATGAACATTGCATTAGGTTTTGCATTGTTTAATTTTCATCTTAGGGTTTTAAACATTGCGTTAGTGAAAAGCTCATATGGCTTGCATTTTTGCATTATATTTCATTGGAAAGCAATAAAATTCTACATTTTCACACTATAGCTACATATGCGCATTTAAAAAATATAAAATTGCATTTAAAATTTCTAAAAAATATAAAAAAAAAATCATTGGGACCAATTCACCACACCGGGCGTCTTAGTCCTCCTACACATTTTGCACTATAATTTCTGGCATTTTCTACACATTTTCTACATTTATGTTTTTTGTTATTGCATTACTATTACAGTTTCTAAAATTGTAGTTATTAACAATTCATTGGTCTTAGTTTACATCATATTTCAATCCACCCATATTTAGAAGCCTTTGCATGAGTGTTTGGTGTCCTATTGCTAATGCCTCAGTGAGAAGAAGCTTAAGACTCATGTTATCCCATGATAATACACATGTTGTAGATCTTGGATTGTCTAACACTTCCACTCCTAGTATTGTAATTAGTACACTACACATGGACCCTACCTTTAGCAACCCTTTTCCTTAGAATAACATGCAATTTGACACATCAAACAATCACATTCCACAAGACAAAGTCATTAACATTCATGAGGACTTAACACATCTTCAACATTCACCATGTCTTGAAAATATTTCAACCACTGTGATTCCTACAATAGAAAACTTCCATTGCATGCTTAAATGTGACGAAGGCCTAAATTTTATGAAACAAATTTCTGAGATACACAACATGCTCCTTCCACCTCTAGTACATCCCAACTAGCAAACACTGTGATTAGTCAAGGATGACCTAACACTCCTCCTACAATAGTAGCATCCATACCTATTTATACCACTCCTCAAGTCACCACCACAATGCAATAGGTTAGTAATGTGATTCCTTCCTCGACTAAAACTACTAGCATTCCTAATTCTTATGTGGCATTGCATGTTCTCTCCTCTTCCACCATACCATCGATCAACATTCCCTTCACTTAACCTACTACTACATACACTCCATCACCACTTTCCCTTCCACCTCGTACCACGTACATTGATCCTCTCAAAACACAACTTTTCCAAACCATCTCCTCCATGTAAAAGAAAATATCCACCATCAACCAAAACCAGAATGGACCACCCACCTATTATGTTTGTATCATCCCACTCTCTTTAGAAATATTGTGAACACTGATGCCACAAGGAATAGAAATGCCTAGATTTGAGAAGTATGGAAGGAAGGGTGATCCTTCTAACCATGTTAATTCTTATGCCACCTTATGTAGTGACTTTTTCCTTGATGATAAAATGTTAGCCATACTATTTCCTAGTACTTTAAGAGACACTACCCTAGAATGGTTTTCATCCTTACCAAACTATTCAATTCATTCATTCAATGAACTAGTTGATGTATTTATAAATAATTTCCAAGCATATATGACTCCAAAGAAGACCTTGGTCAATTTGATGAGATGCAAACAACATGAAAAATAAAAGATAACTAATTTTATCTCACAATACCAATCACTTTACTCTCAAATCAATGTCAAGATTCTTGATCCACATCTTCAAAAGATGTTTATAGAAAAAATGCAAACTAAACTTTAGGATAAACTCACAGTGATGAAATTTCCCTCCTTTATGCACTTGTGTACTACCCTTTGTGATTATCACAACTCGCTTAGTAGTCGAGATGCCAAGTCCACTTCTAGTCGAGCTGACAAATTTGAACATGCCAATCCAAAAAATTTGCAAACATTAAGAAAAAAAAGAAGGGTTTTATAGTTGTACCCCCCTCAACAACCAACTCAATCCGTCAACAACTAGGTAGCAGTTGTTAAAGCCATGATACCTTATAGTTATGGAGATCCAAAACAACAATTTACACCTTTACTAGACACTCTTCATAACACAATGTCCCAACTTATACAACAACAAATGATTACTTTACCTATTGTTAAACCATTGGATCCTACTAAGCCTTTACCACCAACCTTTAAACCCAATGCTTATTACCATTATCATAGACAAAATGGACATGACACAGAAAATTGTAAGCGTCTTAAACACCTTGTGTAAGACCTCATTGATTTCAATTGTCTATCCATTTCAAATGTTAATGTTAAAGGCAATAAGTTTGTTGCCCCTCCAAATCAACATTTACAATTTTTTACCGATCCCATGCCCAAACATAATGTGTCATTTTTCAAATCTAGCAAAACTCAAAACAATGATGTGATGAATATTTATACATATATTGAACATCTTGATCCTATTCAACATATTATTGTTATCAATCCTATGGATAAAATAGTAGGTGTGATAGACGTTATCCCTCATAAGGGCCAACCTAATAAATCTCTTGATATTACAAGTTTTCTTCTAATGACATACTTCCAAATCTTCCCAATGGTCCTCTTTACATAGCTGGTTGTATTTATGATAAGCCCACTAATGGGATACTCATAGATCCTGCATGTGGTGAGAATGTGATCATTGAGGAATTTTTGGTATTACATGATCTTTATGGGTATGTGCAAGATCATGATGGACCAAAAAGTGGCGATATGATGGGTATGTGTAGGATATGTGGCTGACAACTTTTTTTTACCCAAAATTGATGAAACGAAAAGGATTTTTAAAGGAGATTCTCAGATTTCCACCAATATAAATTATGCTTTACTTTGAATTTAATAAATAATTATTATTCATTTTCTATTTGAATTATGACTAAAGTCTTGATTGATAGGTTGATTGAAAAACATCTATAGCTTTCAAATGGTATCACATTTCTTGAATCTGAAACATGTGTCACATTCTATGCTTATACTATAAGATTAAAAAAATGAATTTCATGAAGTTTTGACCAAGTTAAGGTGGTCAAACATATGAGTTTTTTTTAAGTTAATAAAAAAAATAATTATTTACTTAGAAAAAAATTACAAAAAAAATATGTATCACATCGAGACATGAGTCCTCCACTTATATATAAAATTTTACAAAAAAATATTATCATTTTATTGTGGTTAGGGTTCAAATAGACACATACTTCTTATTTTTTCCTTGAAATTTAAGTACTACTACATTGAAATTTCAAATTTTCACCAAATAGATTTTTTTTAAAATAAACCTAGTAGTTTAGAAACTTCATTCAATTTGCTATAGATTCTATTCTTACATATTTTGTAAATAATATAGATAACTTATTCAAATTTTTATGTCAAGTTTCCTAACTCTAATTTTTTTGAATTGTTCACCACTTAAGGGCCTATTTTTTCCATGATGATCTTACACATACCCTTATCAAGATGATAAACTGAAAGCATGGATCAAAATGCACAAGGGTTTTTCTTTCCCTATGATAGGATCAATCATCCTTCCATTACAGATAGGACCCAAAATAGTGGATGTTACATTCTCCATCATTCCATAGTTAGACTAGTTTCATTTGTGGCTAGTCCATCCATTGCTTCACTCAATGAAAGTTGTCCCTTCGGTCATACACAAATGTATAAAGTTTTCACTTGACAATGACATATTCACTATTTACCATAGTTGCTTTAACCCTTTGTATTCTAAAGGAAACTTGTCCTTAGAAGCCATTTGGCTTGAGCCCATGGAACCTATAATGCCTCACAAAGACTTCTTTTTCATTGCTTACCAAAAGTTTAAAGCAAATAAAATTATAGAATTGTCCCTTCGCAACACGTCCTTGTCCACTTCTAACAATCCTATCCTAGATGAAACAATGTTGCAACTTGAACAAGAACTAACCCATAAAACTCAAGCAACACTCGAAACCTCCCCCACCCCCTACATCATCTAAACAATCGCAAGATAATGATAATAACTCTGTCATGCCTCCTCGTATAAAACAAGTTTATAAGGAAAAGGATAAAGTGGATGAACAACCTTTCATGGTTTCTTTTGTTCCTCCCCTTAGGGAAGAAAAGCAACCAATGGTTGATCAACCCACTCCTTCAAAAGCACAACTTGATAATAAAACAAAAAGAAACCGAGGAGCTAGGGAGCATAGGCATCAACGTTGTGCCCTTACTCGCAAGTTACAAGATGAAGAAAATAAAGAAAACCAAAATCTGCACTTGACAGAAGCAATGCATGATGACCCTCCTCCCCTATCACAGCAAAACAATCCCATACAACAACTACAACTCGTGATACATATTTATTGGTGTTGCATACTTATGATCATTCCCAAACACTACATTAAAATCAAAGAATCTTTAATTTTCTATCGAAATGTATGTGGAGTTGACGTTTACCATGCTCTATTTCTTCTAAAATGATTAATAAGTAAAGGTATTGCCAAATATTTATGTTCTTTGAATTGGTAAGCAATTATTTGTAGAGTGTATGGGTATGTGCAACATCATGATGGGCCAAAAAATGGTGATATGATGGGTATGTGTAGGGTATGTGACTGACAACTTTTTTTTTACCCAAAATTGATCAAACAAAAAGGGTTTTTAAAGGAGATTCTCAACTTTCCACCAATATAAATTATGCTCTATTTTGAATTTAATAAATTATTATTATTCATTTTCTATTTGAATTATGACTAAAGTCCTGATTGATAGGTTGATTGAAAAACATCTATAGCTTTCAAATGGTATCACATTTTTTGAATTTGAAACATGTGTCACATTCTATGCTTCACATACTATATGATTTTTTTTTTAAATGAATTTCATGAAGTTTTGACCAAGTTAAGGTGGTCAAACATACAAGTTTTTATATATTTTTAAAAGTTGTAATAAAAAATTCATAATTAATTATTTACTTGGAAAAAAATTACCAAAAAATATGCATCACATCGGGACATGATTCCTCTACTTATATCTAAAATCTTATAAAAAAATATTATCATTTTATTGTGGTTAGGGTGGTCAAACATACACCTTATTTTTTCCCTAAAATTTAAGTGCTATTGCCTTGACATTTCAAATTTTCACCAAATAGATTTATTTTTTTTAAATAAACCTAGTAGTTTAGAAACTAAATTCAATTTTCCATAGATTCTATTCTTACATATTTTTTAAATAATATAGATAACTTATTCAATTTTTTACGTCAAGTTTCCTAACTCTGAATTTTATGAATTTTTTGCCACTTAAGGGCCTATTTATTCTATGATGATCCTACACATACCCGTATCTTTTGTTACAATGTTCATAAGTAAAATGGCACAAGAGAGATTGAGAAAATTATTTGGGATCACCCTCCTAGGTCTTGCAAAGCCTTATGTGTAGAGGGAAAGTATTGAATATTTTCACCTATCAAGTTGTCCAATCCCTCCTGATTACTAACTATTGAATTAGGAAAATTCATATGCAATTGGTGATATCATCTTGGTTTACTAAAAATACCAATAGATTGGCAACACTTTTGGGGATAGTACTTGTCTGTGTGTCTCTAGGTCCAAATCTAACATAGTCAATGTCAATTAGTTGCATTGTTCTTTGTTCACAAAGAATAATTTCATCAAAATTTCATCATATGCTAAGTTTTCTTCCTGTAAGTCTAGGATCTAAGTATCTTTGATACCTTCTATTGGGTTGTGTTTAAATTTTCTCAAGGATTTATCATAATCGTGTTGATTCCCAGTAAGTGGGTGGTGACTTTGAAAGTCTCTTGTGCTAGTGCATTTGAATTTCAAGAAAATAGAAAGTGAGTTGTGAGAAGCATCTCAAATAATGAAAGGTACCATAAGCAACATGAAGAAGCAGCCTAATTAGAAGCTAGAGGAATTTCCTTGTGGTTCAAAGTCCTCTTGGAAAGATTAGAATGTAGACACAAGCAGGTCCATAAATCCTTTTGTGACAAGAACTTCAGATTCTAATGATGCTAGGAAAAATGATGTATATGAATATGGTATGCCTCCTAAAAATGAAGAAAATTCCATTATAAAAGAGGCTAATACCACTAGTTATCCTACTACTCTTAGTAAGCAAGATTCTAATACAAACATCTCAAAACAATATGAGCCTATGAACTTTTGGGATAGGTGATTGGCTACAAGAAGAGGGAATCTTCAAGCTTAGAGAACTACTATTCATAAGGATTTTAACCCAAGTGGGAGATCTAGAAATAGGACTCCTGAAGCTTTCACACAAAGGGGGGGATTAAATTTGACCAACTATAATCCTAAACACTCTAAATCAGAGGTCACTCTAGAAGATGCAGAGGAAATAGTAAATTATATGATTTCCCTTCAAGAGGAAGCACTAAGGCTTGATAATCTACAAAGAAAAAAATCTAAGGAGAGGGAAGAAAAGATATTAGCTATCATGTATGAGAGAGACCAGTTAAGGAGAAGGGTGGAGAAAATGAGGGAAATGGTTAATGAAGAACCCAATCCTACAGCCACTTACCAACTTGTCATGAACTCAAATATGGATCACCTTAAGGTGAATATCCACGTTGGTACAACAACCACTAGTACTTATACAAGTTCTATTGTGAATACCAAAGTTTCAAATCCTCCAAACAATACTCAAAAATCCCAACCTATAGATCATGGGAAAGAACCTATAGGTCAACCCAAAGCTACAACTACTGAAAATACAATTTCCATATCCACTGCTATTCCTACAAGTACAATACATGACCCTACAATTTTGAAAGTATTGTTAGCAAATGAATAAGTGAAAAAGGAGTTAGATGAAATACAAATTTTGGTTGCAGATGCAAAAATAAAAAATAAAATTATTTTCCTAAAGTCATCAATTCCTAATCCTCAAACATCTAACTCTCAAAATACACCTCATTATTCAACACAAACTACTAGAGTGAACATACCTTCCACATCTAGCCATTCCATCCCTACATCTCTACCACAAGTAATCAATATAGTGGGAACATTACTGGTGGAAGTGGAAGAGGAGGTGGAGGTTCTAGAGGGAGATGTGGAGAAAGATTTCCTACTTTGGAAATTAGAATATTGGTGGTAGTGGTGTTGGAGGATTTCAAGGTGGTGGTGGAGGAGGACAAGGTGGTGGAAGAGATCCATTTACTAGGATACCATTGCAATTGGATAGGTATAGATAGTTGTGTTTCCTTGGGATACCTAGTTAGCCTAACCCTCTCCCAAAGGATATAAGGAATGTATTGGTAAGGTTTTCTGAAAACAATGCAATCAATGAAGAAGACCACCTAAGGTCATTCAAGAATATGATGGATGATTTTGAGGTGGAATATGAAGATGTAATGATGAAACTATATATGTAGTCATTAATTAAGGATGCCAGAGACCGGTATATAAGCTTACTAGTGGAGAGAATTAGCTCATGGGAAGAGTTGAAGAGGGTATTCAAGGAGTAGTAGGGGGAAAAAACTAATTCTAGGTTTATGTTGAGTGAATTTAACATCACCAAAGGTTCTAATGAAATGGTTTCTGATTTCAATACTAGATTTTAAAAAGTAATGAATAGACTGCCTACTGATTTAAGGTTGAATTATCAAGTATTCTTGGTCAACTATTGTGATGCTTTTGACTCAAAAATGAGTTATCGCCTAAGATTCAAGAACCCTTAAACCTTGAGGTATGCCTTTAAGATTGCATTACACATTGAAAGTAATAGAAGATCCTCAGGAAAGGTAGGCATAAGGGATGATGTTAAAATTCTGAAGAACCCTAAATAGGATAAGGGGGTGATGGAGAAGGCCTCTTCAGCTAAAGATAAACTAGATACTATTATTAATTCAGTGAAGGATCTAAATCATAGAATTTCCAAACAATAATTTAATGGTTTATCAAATGACAAACCCATGTTTCAAAGAAATGAGAAGCCCCCAAGGTTACAAGACTTCCCATACAATAAAAACTAGCACAATGGTAAGCCAATGCAAAATCATTAGAAAAATACAAAAAATCAAGTTCCACCTGACCCATTGTATAAAAATTCTACTAATTTTGTTGATGAGATATTAGTGTGTGGCTTTTTAGTTGGCACACTCACCTCACCAATGTGTAGTTGCACAATCTTTGGAGGAAGAGAAAGTTACACCTACTGATTATGATCCATCTCAAGATCATCATGAAGAAATGAATGTTATTATGAGAAGATACAATTTTGCAGATGAGAAGTGTTCTTCTTCTAAGGAGTCTCATGAGATTGACATTGATAATCAGAGACAAAGGAAAACTTCATATCAACAACAGGTCCTTTCTAATGAAGATACTGAAAATAATTACAATGTTTATACTCTAGAAAATGATGAGCCTATCATATCGCTCAGAAGGGCATGTAATAAATAAATTGAACAAATGACAGCTACATTAGTTGTGAAAGAATGAAACAACTACCACCTTAGGAATAGGGTTCTTAATTCCAATCAAGGTCAGGGGTAACATGTTCATTAAAGAAAAGAATGCAAATAACAAAGTGTGAAAGCCAAAGGGTAAGGTGGATGAAGTAAAAAATAAAGAGAGAAAGGGAAGTAAAATTTGGGAAAATAAGGCTAAAACCACAAAGGTGGATGGTGAAATCATTTCCCCAACTATTAAGGAAAAATATCAAAGGTAGAACATTAAATAAGGAAAGAAGGAAGTTAAGACAACTTAGGTTGAACAAAGATGTGACTAGTAGAAAGGAAAGGTTGATAAAAAGGGTATGGAATTTCTTGATTTTCCTAAATATACTTTTGTAGAAATGTTCTATTTGTTGTCACAAGTTAAAGTCATGCTTCCTTTGTTAGAGATGAGGAAGATTGATGAGCACAAGAAAAGGTAGTCATCCTTATAAATGGCATAGCTATAGCCTATACTGAACAAGTGGTTTCTACTCCACCCAAAGTGAGTAGAAGTGAAATCAAAGAGAAGTAGAGGGAGTAATCACTGAGATCCCTCAAATCTACTTGGGAACTATAATTACTACTTGTCCCAACCAAGTAGATCCATTTTTTGTAACTCTAATCACTAATAGAAAGCTACTAAAGAACTACATGATAGACTGAAGAGCTTCATCAAATATAATGCTGGTAGAGATTATGAAGGAGATTAGATTACAAATAGATAGTGCTTATGGAAAGTGCTATACTATGGACTCTAAGAGGTACTAGTTATTGCAATAATTAAAGAACTTCCTTACAAACTTGTTGCACTCCTATACAAAGAGTTAACTATGAGCATTATAGTGGTGGAAATTCCACCCAATTATGAAATGTTTCTATCAAGGAAATGAAGTTCCTCCATGGGAGGTAGTATACAATGTGATATGTCTTATGCCACATTCCCAATTGATGGAAAATACATCAAGTTGGTCAAGAAGTCTAGGTTCCCACATATCATATAATTTGATTCTGAAGAAGAAAAAATTCATTTTTTTGATATTGGCATTGAATATTTTAGAGTGGAAGAGTTACCAGAAGAAGGTGACAAGCAACCTTCACTTCTAGATAGAGATATAATGAAATTATTAGATAATAATGACCTCTATAAGATGTGCTTTGATGAAGCATGTTCAAAGGAGGGGTCAAGTGCAGGGGTAATACTCTTATCTCCTAGTGGAAAAAAATTTAAATTTCCATTTTCCCTTCTATTTGTATGAATAAATAATGTGGTTGAGTATGAAGCATTTATGCTAGGGTTGAGGTTAGCTGAGAAGCATGGAATTAAAAAACTGAGAGTCATTGGTGACTCATAGCTAGTTGTTTCCTAAGTTATATCGAAGTATGCATCTAATAAAAAATTCTTGAAATAGTATAGGAATGTTGTATGGGACTCAATTGAGTATTTTGATGCTATCAACATAGACTGGTTAGAGAGAAAAAAAAATCAAGTGGTTGATTTATTGATCAACATTGCTCTTAGGTTATATGACATCACTTTTGCTAGCATCTCCAAAGTTGAGGTCTAGACACGACCATCTATCCCTAACAATATACAAAACTAGGAAGTCTTAATGATAATGAAGACATATTAAGGTTTCTAGCATGTGTGGGCCAATATGAGAGTCGAGAGATTGGCTTTGGAGCATTTGTTGGGATTGTGGATGGAAAGGAAATAGTGTTTGGTAATCCAATCATTTAGTGTATGGCCAATAAGATCCCTAAGGGTCTTGTGGCCTTAGAGAGGGTTTTTGATGGCACTGAAAAAAGAAATACGAAAAATTCATCCACACACCTAGAGGACTTAGAGGAGGTGAACCTAGGTACTAAAAGTGCTCCAAAGAAAGTGTATGTGGGAAAATAGATGAAGCCCAAAATTAAAGCAATGTTGATTGCTTTACTTAGAAAATATAGGCATGTTTTTTCTTGGTCATATGATTACCTAAAGGCTTACAAAGAGGATATTTTTTAGCATGAGATTCCTCTCAAATCAGATCCAAATCCCTTTAGGAAAAAATAGAGGCCTATTAATCTTACCTTGGCACAAAAAATGCAAGAGGAATTGATGAAGCTAAGAGATGTAGGCATCATCAAGCCTATCAAACACTCATCTTGGGTATCCAATCTTGCGCCGGTGAGAAAAAAGAATGGTGACATCAAATTATGTGTTGATTTTAGAAATATCAATGTGTCATCATTGAAGGATAATTATGCATTTCCAAACATGGAAGCCATGTTACCAAAGGAAATTGGTTGTGATATTTTGTCGATGATGAATGGATTTTTCAGATAGAACCAAGTGAAAGTTAAGGATTCTGAGTAGTTTAAGACTGCATTTACAACTCCTTGGGGCACCTATGTATATGTGAGAATGTCTTTTGGCCTAAAAAATGTTGGTGCTACCTTTCAAAGAGCTATGGACATAGCTTTCTCTTATTTCATAGAACTTTTCCTAGAAGTTTATCAAGATGATTTAACTACTTGCTCGAAGAAAGAAGAAGAACATTGCATGCACTTAGAGAAGATTTTTATCAGGGCTTTGGACTAAGAGATATCACTCAATCCTAAGAAGTGTTCCTTTTGGGTCACAGAGGGAATTATTTTGGAACACATAGTATCTAAAGATGGAGTGAGAATTGACCCTGAACATGTAGTTGGAATAGATAAGATCCCACAACAAAAGAATGTCAAGGGAATTCAGTCATTCTTTGGAATGAAGATCCAAGTTTGTAGAGATCACTCGCCGCATATCTAAAATGGTAAAGAAAGGTGAGAAGGTGGTTTGGAGTGAAGAGCCAAGTAAATATTTTTAGAGTATTAAACAAGCAATTAAAGGGGCTCCATTCCTGAGAACTACTAACTTTTCCAAGCCACTTTAAATTTTCTTGTTTGCATCCTTCCATACAATTGTTGTAGTATTATTGCAAAAAAATGAAGGATATGTGCAGCCAATTTCCTTCTTCAATAAATCATTACAAGCTACTGAGTTAAAATATGAAACATGACTGAAAAGAAAGCTTATGCTTTGGTGAAGGAAATTAAGAATTTCAAAACTTATCTAGTTGGTGCAAAAATTGTTGCATATGTACCCTCTGTGACTATTAAAGACATATTAACTCAACAAGAGGTCATGGGTACAAGGTGTAGATGGATTGACCAGATCTAGGAGTTTAACATCATCATTAAGATTACCAAGCTTAGAAGAGGAAAATTGTTGACAAAGTTAATGGTTGATTCAAATCTAAAAGCCACCAAATAAACAATGTTGATGTTCTGGATGTGTCCTATTTGTGACATGCAAACTTTTGGATGGTATAGGAATATTGTGCACTACTTGCAAACAATGTAGTGCCCTAAAGGGTTGATAGATAATGATAATAGAACACTCAAGATCAAATCCATAAAGTATGCAATCATTGATAATGATTTATTGTGGAGAAACATGGATGGAGAATTGCTCAAATGTTTCTTGATGGGTAGTAGGCTCAAGAACTTTTGTATGAGATTCATAATGGTGTGTTTGGTAGTCACTACATGGCCAAAACAAGTGATCATAAGATTTTTAGGGTAGGTTTCTAGTGGCCAACACTATTTAAAGATGAACAAAGTATTGTAAGGGCATGTGATGCATGCCAAAGAATTGCTGGTAAGTTGAATTTTTTAGGAAACTTACCCCTAAGACCAATTTAAGAGCAAGAACCATTCCAACAATGGGGTATTGACTTCATTGGTGAGATAGCAAAAAGTTCAAGTGGTGGAAACTCATGGATATTAGTGGCCATAAGGTACTTCACAAAATTGATAGAGGCCATTCCCACAAAGAGGGCCACAAGTAAATTTTTCACTAATATCTTAATGAATTACATTTTGACTAGATTTCAGGTACTTGAGAAGTTGGTAATTCATACTGCTATGTGTTTTAGGTCATAAGATTTTGTTAGCTTTTGAAATAAATATGACATTTTACTTTGATACTCATCCCCTTATCACCCATAGGGAAATGGAAAAGCCTATTCTAGTACTAAGAGTTTACTAAAGATTATAAAAAAGGGTGATTGAGAAGAACAAAAGAGCTTCGGATTCCAAGTTGAAGCAAGTATTTTGGGCTAATAGAGTGACAATCAACGAAGTCATAGGGAAATCACCATATGAAATGGTATGTGGAATTGAGGCTAGAATTCATATAAACAATATGTTGCAAATGCATAGTTTTATACAAGAGTATGATGATGATATCTAGATGATATGCAAATCAGGATAAATTCCATGAAAGAAATTGATGAGACAAGAAGAGCATCTCAACAAAAAAAAATGAAGAGGTAGTTGCAAGTGAAGAATCTATATGACAAGAGGTCCTCAACTAGCAAATTTGAAGTTGGTGATATGGTCTTGATGTGGAAAGTAAGAACATACGAGAAGGGAAAACATGGTAAATTTGATGCCCTATTATTAGGACACCATATCTAATCAACAACGCACATGGTGAGGAATCTTATTTCTTACTAAATTTGATTGGTGAACTTCTTGAACTACCAGTAAATGGATATTTCATGAAGCCATACTTATCCTAAGGTATGCTCTTTTCCATGTACATTGTATTTTTATGTAAATGTTCTATGTATAGGTATGGTTTGGTTTGACTACCTTGTTTGAGTAGTTCCCTGGTTTTTAGTTCCCTACATTGCTCTACTTCAATTGAATATTTCTAAAATATTACCATTCCTTAAAGAGGCATGCATCCCCAATCGAAGCCATAGGTGGAATCCTTAATTTTTTTTGTGTTCCACTATTTTTAAGTTAATATCTAGCTGGTTACTAGGTCTTAATTGATTATCCTTTGGATAATGTTTTGTGTTTCATAGTTTAGGGTTTATCAACCTTTCATATATAAACTTAGTCCCTTTTGGTCTAATTCCTCATTGATAATTCTTGGTCTATGGTATTATATTTTCCCTATGGTTGGTGTTTTGAAATATTTATCCATTATCCTATGTTTGATCAACACCTTAGGTTTTGTTATGTCATTGTTATCTATGTTACCTAGGAAACCCCCTTTTTTAAGGATTCCAATTGAAGAGGGTTTGATCAAATCACCTTAGATCAAACCCCTTTGGATAGAACCTCGCTAGTTTTAAACCATACCTATAAATATGTCTCCTTTACACCTATCAAAATGCTAATAAAAAATCACTTTTGATTTAGCTTTTGGGGGATCAAATGAATTCATTTAAATTTTATTTCAAATGATTATGGTATTCCTCAGAACAAGCTATCCAATGAATATAATTTTAATATGTTTTGGTTTTGTTATGTATTTGTTTTTTAAGTTTTATTAAACATACATTTTTCATCAAAAATGAATTTCTTTGTTCTTCACATGTGGAAAAATAGAAGATTATTAAAAAAAAAATTGAAAAATATGAGTGCACCAAATATTGAAGTCCTTCATCCAACAAAAAAATAAAATAAAATTTTGACATAGACAAAAAAAGTTACGCGTTATACGGTCGCGCTGTGTCTGAATTGTAATTTGTTTGACTTTGAAACTTGATTAAGGAAAAAATATTCAATAAAAAACTATCTAACCAGATGGAAGCACTAGATATTAGAGGTACAAATCTAAATTTGAAAGAATTAGAATTTTATCCTTCATGGAAAAAAAGTTATGCATTATACTGCATCACTTTTTAAAATGTAGTTTTCTGAAAAAAAATAAATTTTCGTGGGAGATGGAAAACGAAGTGCAATTTGATTCCAAAAATTTTGCAAAAATATTTTAGAATCTACAGACAAAATTTGATGAGACTGTTGTTTGCACCATCTTTAAATTCCTCACAGTTTAGCCGCTATAGGTGCCCGAATGTGAAGATTTAGTTAAAAATAATAATTTCAGTGTCCAGTTTGGCCAAAAATTGTAAACCACTATTATGGGATCACTCCATATCAAAAGTGTAATGCACAATGTGTTGCTATAAAGAAATAAAATGAAGGAATATGCCAAAAGGATATTTTGATTAGTAGGTGTCATCTTGAAAATTCATCGCATACACCATATGTATCATGATTTTCATTCTTTCAGAAGACAAGGAAACAATGATGAGCAATGAAAAGATTATGCCTTTCTTTCATCATGGGGTCATAATACATCAATGTTGTATTTCCAAATGTGAATTACCTAACAACAATGAGTGATGGGCGAATAAAATATATATTATAGAATATTCCTCCCATCATGAGGACTCTTTGCATCATATTTTCATGTCATCAAATTAGGAACTTATTAGCGATATGTGATAGCTTCACAAATAAAGTTGGCAGCTAGTTTTAAAGCAGCTACATGGTTGTATCTCAGCACATTGCACCAAATTTTCACATCATGGATTCATAGCAAGGCACCAAAAAGAAAATTGTGATGTGTAATGGGCATGGACAACCATTGATCATGTTTTAAAACAATTTGATAACCAATGATAATTCAAACATGAAATAATAAGTTTCAGAGAACTCTTGTTCACTTGCAAAATTTGTTTGTTGCCATTAATGGTTTATCTACAAGTATTTGAAGCACATAAAGAGCTAAATTATTCATTTTTGCATAATATTTCAAAGAATTTGAAGGAGAACATGAAGAGGAGACTTCAGGCATGTGAATTCAAAGACTGGTGAAGAATTACAACTGAGGGTTCCCGGGTAAGTCAAATTTCATACTTCTATGTGTGAATTTTCCAATAGAGATTGAGTTGGGAAAGAAAACTAGTAGTAGTGAAAGGAATTGCAACTCAAGGTTTTTACAATTTTTGTTATAAATTGTAAAAGGAAATTTATATACCCTAGCTTGTTTGAAAGAAAAATACAAGTAGGGTTAGTTGTAGAATTTTCAATTGAATCTTGAGAAGCAAAACTCTAGCTCCTAGTTTCAGATTGATAATATCATAGTACTCTGATAATTCATTAAATATGAGTCAAGAAAGTGAGAAATCTAAGCCAAAGGCCAAACATAGAAAATAAAAAGTTAAGGTTGAGACACAGGAGCCAAAGGTTTCTAAGGCATCAAAGAAGAAGAGGGGAGTAAAAAGGGACTTCACTTGTTTCATGGAAGGTGACCCACAAGAGGCACTTCCTGGCACAAAACTAGTAGGGAAAAGGGATATAGGAGAGAGTGTTTTGACTACCCACCTACAATATTTTGCAAAGGGAATTGGAGAAGTTGTGCTACCATGGAGAGCTACAATCAAAATGATAGGATAATTAATAGCATAAATGAAAACCCACTATTAGACATTTCTAAGAGTCAGATAGTAGAGATATTCAAGTTGAATCATGTTGCAACTATCTCAATCAATTTTTGTGTACTTTACTAGGAGTACGAGAAAGAAAAGTATTGATATAGAAGACATGTGTTGACAAGGCACAAAATTATGGATCAAAAAAAAAGAGATGTATGGTTTGGAGCTTAGGATGTGGAGCCTTTTGACTATGATGACAAGGACTACTTCAACAACACCAATTATAGTTTGTGTTAGGTTCATGGAAGAAAATATGTGAATATGACTGTTGCTCTCATGGTTATGACCATGGAAATATATAAAAAACACTCAACTAGGGGGTTTTATTATGTAGCCTACCTTGTAAAAGAGATCCATAAGCAACTGGTAGAATTGAGGGATGGAAGACCTCCCTTGAGTTTTAGTCACTATTCTTTGCTCATGCATATTATTTTTTGAATGGGTTGGAAGGCCTGGAGAATCTTTGTAAAGTTAAGAGAAAAGGATGAGCAAGATAATGATCTACCTATTCAAATATGGACACATATTTGGGACCAAAATTTCCTAGTGTCCAACTATGTTGCATTTTGCAATGGTTTCAAATTTGGTGTTATGGAGGGTTTGGGTTTGAAACCTGTGTGTTGATGGTCAATATAACATAAAAATATTAAAAAAATATGTTTCTACTCTATTTCTCCTAAAAAAGATAAATAATTTAAAACTACTTATCTTCCAAGGTCTTTGTAGTTGGTTCTCAACTGTGTTGGTGTCATTTAGTGGCCTATGCAACTGTAATGTTCAAGGGGCCACTAAATGACATCAACACAGTTGAGAACCAACTATAGAGACCTTGGAAGATAGGTAGTTTTAGATTACTTATCTTTTTCAGCAGAAATAGAGTAGAAATATTTTGTTTTAACATTAGTGCAACATGTTACATTGACCATCAACAAAACTAGTGCTAGGAGGGCCACTTGAGCAATTTTTGAATTGTTGTGAGTTATAGTGGGTTGGATCTTGGAAAATCCAACTCTTATGGGTAGCCCTATGTGTATTCCCAGGATTCTTAATGAAATTCCTTATCATATGCATAATAAGTTTCCATTATATTTCCCTAATAATGGACAATTTGCTAAAGATCATGTTAATATTTGCAAGGATTTGATTGGTCTTCACCAGATTCGTCATGAAGATACAACTTGTCAACTCTCTGTCAAAACACTCCAAGGTATAGCATTGCAATGGTATGTTAATCTTCCACCAAATTCTATTTGTTCATGGATGGAGTTAGAAATTTTATTCGTGGATCAGTTTGACCCTGATGCATGAACACAAGACCCATCATTTGAATTTGTAGCTACAAAAAGGACACCATCTTAATCAATTTACCAGTTCAATCATAGGTTTTTGTTGATGTATCAACTAGTTCAAGATTTAAATATGTTTATTAATGATTATATGCTAAAGGAACATTACTATTGGGGTTTGAATCCTTCATTTACAATAGAAATTAGATGTTGTGGGGAGGTTACCTCCCTACATGATGTATTGAACAAAGCTCTCTTATTGGCCTAGGCTGGACATGACATGAGAAATTTAAGTAGCCAAAATCAAGATTGTAATACCTGTGTGCTTGCAAGTTGTCATTCTTTGCATCCTTATGCTAGTTTACCCACCATCCTTGCCTAGATGCAATCATTCTCACCAAGTAGTTACAACCTTCCTAATCTTCTAAACACCATTTTTTCCAACACTTCATATCAAGTCAATCCCATGTAACACCAATGGGATAATCTATCTCTACAAAATCCAACCACAAAGGTAAGTATTCAACCTTCCAATGAAGTTGTGACTATATCATCTCTTTTCAGTCATATTCTGAAAAATGATGCATTGAATAATAATGAAGTTGTAAGTGAAAGATTTGATGAGCAAGTATATCATTTTTATGTTTTATTTGACAAAGAGCATGAAATGGATATAAATTCAAAGCATAATGGAAATATCAAGATAAAATCTAGTTTCGTTGTGAATGTTAATACTAATGATGGTATTGAAAGAGATGAGGTATTAACACAAGACTACTACCATGAAAAGTCAACAACTAAAGAATCTCCTTCCAACACTTTGATAATTTCTTCTAAACAAGATGACCAACAAGATGAGGGATGGACAAAAGAGCATGGTTCATGTTGGCTGGATATACCACATATGCAAAATCAAGTAGGTGAGAAATAGATGTAGGATACATCTGAAAAATCAGCATTCCTAGATGGATTTCCATGTTTTCCTGGGTAGGATTGTAATACCCCTCTGTTTTGCGTTCTGGCTGGATAGTGTGTCTTTGTTTGCTTTGATGTGCTTTTTGGTTATTAAGATGCTATATCATGTGTGTGTGATTTGATCGATGATTATAGAGTGATAGTTTATTGGTGTGATGTGATGTATCTTATTTGATGCTTTATTTGACATGATTTAAATTGGTGTAAGCATGATTAGTTATTGTAACATGTTATTGTGTGAGATATTTGTTTATGATGGAATTGTCAGTTTATGATGAGTGTATTGGTGAAGGGGACGGGATTATATCACTCACTTGCAAGCGCCCTACGATTCTGAGATTTCCCCCTTCACAGTGTGTTTTATTATATCATATATATGCATGTTTGATATACTCTTTGTTCGCAGGTTGACAGGTATAGGGAATTGACTCCACCTGATTTCACAGGTTTGAGCATGTCCATTGACCAACGGTAATCAATTGGGAGATAGTAGCTAGGTGTTCTGTGCCAAGTCGTCACCCTAGTCATAGTTTCTCGTCAGGTTTAGCGGTTTTGATTTGGCTATTTCCTTCTTGGTTAACTATTTCATTTCATATTTTAAATGCTATTAAATGGTGGGTATGGTTAAAATGATGATTTAACATATCTAGTTCAAGGTTGAAATGTTATCTATTTCATAGATTAATTTGATTTAATTAAGAAAATAATTTTTAGTTTATTGATTAACTAGGTAAATGGTGATAAATTAAATGAAATAGTTGTTTTTCCATTAATGTATATTAAGATTCAAAATTAAAATGAAAATGGAAATCATGTTGGATATTTAAAGTTATATTAAAATAAAAATAGAAATGTGTTTTAAATTTCACTTTTTGAAATTTTGGATAAAATATATTCTTTGCAACTTTGAGATTTTTAGTTTTAAATGAAATTTTCAAAAATGCATGAAATTTCAATTTGAAAGTAAAATTGTTTTAAATTTTAAAAAATGGAAATATCTGCAAGTTTTGCAATGAATTTAGTGGGTGGGATATTTTAGTGGTTTGACCAAATTTGGGGGAAATTCTATTTGAGCAAATAGAATTTCATATCTTTTTCAATTTTCCAATTTTGGGAAAAATTTTTGCTATGGCTTTGTTGGATTTGAGGAAGGAGGTTGAATTTCTTGGTGGGCTGGAAACAAAATTGGAAGCACCATTTGAATCCTTCTATCTTTGGAGAAAAAACCAGGTTCTTCTTTGATTTTTGTTTCATTTTGAAAGAGTTCTAAATCTTGTTATGCTATTGGAAAATTCCTAAATGTTGTTTGAAGATCAATGAAAACCCATGCCAAATTTATTTCATCTTGCAAACTTTTGTTGAAATCTTAGGAAAGAAAACAAAACAAGAATCAAACCATGGAGAATAGGGAAAATGAACAAAAAGAATTTCTATTTTGAGTTTGAAATTAAGAAATTTTCCCAGTTTTGATTGTAATGCAATGAAAATTTTATATATATTTGCATATATAGGAATTATGCTAGAGAATTTTCTGACTTTTATAGAAAAATTTCTTTACATAGAAATTACTGTGGTGGTTTTGTTCCTTCTTTTTATCTAAACAAATAAAATAAAATAAAATAAAATTTTATGAAATTATTCTTGTTGGTAGTTTGTGGGAAGGTAGGGGAAGCCAACCCCCCCACCGCTGCCCAGCCTCAGGGGAGGCAGGCTGTGTGCGAAGCACACAAGCCGCCACCCAAAGGGAGGCGGACTATGTGCCTAGCACATAGGCTGCCGCCCCAAAGGGAGGCGAGTTGTGTGCATAGCACATAGGCTGCCGCCCATGCAATGGGGCTTGCGCACCCTAATTAGGGCCTGGGTTTATTTTTTAAAATTTGTTTTGATTGTTTTTTATTATTATTATTGTTTAAATCTCATTTTTATTATTTATTAATATTAGTTTATATTATATATATATATTATATATTATAATATTTATATATTATAAATATATAATATGTTTAGATTATATATATAGTATGTTTTAATTTAAATAAATAATTTCCTTAATTATTTAAATATATATTATATAATATATATATGTTAATTATTAAGGGATTAATTTTGAATTAGTTGGATTTAATATAGATTATTTTAAGATGTATATTTAAAAGTGGATTTTATAATCAAATGTCTTTATTGAAAAAAAATTATTTTGAATATTATGTATAATTGAGGAAAAAGGAATTAAATGACTAGATTTTAAATTCCTTAATATTGCCAATGCGAGTTGATTTATTTTGAGTATGAACGAATAATGTTAATTATTTAAATTAATTTCGTGTACGATACCAGTGCTTGTCTTGGGTTTAGGAAAACCTAACATTAGTTTATTGAGTTGCCGGAAATTCTTTTTAAATGATGTTTTCGTTCATTCGCGATGTTGGGCAAATGGGGTTATTTGTCTAGTAAGTCTTCTAGAGGAGTTCTCTAGGTTGGGATGTTTCATGTGGTGGTTCAATTTGCAAATTGCCTTGGGAAATGCGTAGAGTTGTACCATGTTGTCTCACCCAGTTTTCATGAATGGGGATGGTTTGTGCCTCCTTTGGTTTAGGAGTGGCTTATGTGGTATGTGCCTCCTTTGGAAGGAGTGGCTTATGTACTTTTGTTTCCTCCATTGTTTGGAGTGAGTTTCCTTTGTTCGTTGCCTCCTTGGATTGGACAAGTTGTCTTATCGAGCTTACCCATTAGATTGTGGTTTTTTACCATGTGTGTTGTTGATAGCAGAATGGCTCTATGTGGCAGTCCAGCACACAGAGGGGTGCCAGGGTAACTCACTTAGGGTTTAAGTAAGTGATAACTTAAAAAGAATTAATGAAAAAATCTTAGATTAATTATGATAATTAATGCCTCTCTCATAACTCATTCACTTTTAAGGTTTGAGATGAGACGAGAAGAACAGTTTGTATAAGGGTCTGACGACTGGTAGAGTTGAGCTAGGATAACCCAAGGTGGGGATTCAGTTGCCTAAGACAGTTGAACTAGGGTAACTCATAGCAAATGTCATGTGACACTCTCTCTATGTCAACCAAAAGTCAGTTGTTGTACTGCGTAAATGATCCTTGTTCTCTGGAAGCATTGTAACCTTTGTGTTAAGTGATTTTGTGGTTGTAGTTGTTTTAGTTCAGTTATTTTTTAGCCTGTGTCTAGTGGTAGATGGTCTTGTATAGGAATTCTTGGTTACTATCTCCTAGCACGGGCGGTGAGCCTTCAGGTGTCCCACGGTTGGGTGGAACGTGCACCTTAATCTGTTGGGTCTTCTTCATGTTCGTGTGGTTGAGATTTCTAGTTGGAGAGCACGTGGGTTCCATTATATTTTCATGCTTCATTCACTTTAGTTAATATTGTATTTCATTGCCCCTCATTGTTATCGAGGTGGAATTTGTGATATGTAATCATGCTTATTGGATTTATCTCATTCAGGGAATGAGTGTTGTAATCTTATTGTTATGTGATCGTTATTGAAATCGTATGGTACTTCTTATTCTTGATGTAATTAATCTTATGTATGGAATATATGTGAACTTAATTGGTAATAAATTAAATGTTTTGGTTATAATTCATGTTTCTTGTTTGGGTTTAAGTAACTCAATCTCTTAACCTTAGGGGTTGTTGGCAATTGGTTAGTGAACTTGCATGTTAATTGTTCTTATTCAAAAAAAAAAGTTCATTGTGTAGTAAATTGCAACTTCCCCTAGGGTTGCGTGGCGGGGCGTTACACATGGTATCAGAGCCTAGGTTTAAACACTG
The DNA here is from genome assembly GCA_007258455.2 of Sequoia sempervirens. Taxonomy (NCBI): domain Eukaryota; kingdom Viridiplantae; phylum Streptophyta; class Pinopsida; order Cupressales; family Cupressaceae; genus Sequoia; species Sequoia sempervirens. The sequence goes on from VDFB02271358.1 coordinate 653,762,112, forward strand.
GTACTCTGGGATAATGTGGGACCCATTAAGCTATTAGTTGTGTAGGTTTATACTCTAGGCACTATGAGCCCATGGCATTGACCTAGGTGCTTTGTTCGTTAGTTTATGTTTCCCTTTTGGGTTGACCTCACTTGTCTACCCAGAAGTTGTTGTGAGGTGGTGTAGGTCCAATGGTGTAGGAAACTAGTGGAAAGGATAGGATCCTCGGTGTAGTGTACAATGCACCGATATCCTTCCTACTAGAAGAATGCATTATGGAAAATTGTGTAGTGTGTGAATTTGGTGTGTTGTGTGTGGTGGACGACAACCAGTTTTGTTTTTATTTCTACCCTTGCATGTCTTCTTGTGCTTTACCTCATTGTGCAAGTGATTGTCTGATTGACCCTATGTGGTTTTGAAGTTGCTTTTGCATGTTATGTTGTTTTGAAATTATGAAATATGGTAATAGAAAATGAATGATCATGTTGTTAGTTCATAGAGATTTGTGCATACCCTCATATGGTTGATACATTTGTGTGAAGTGATTATGTGATGATGAAACCATGATTGCATTTGTGCCTATGTTAGAACTGTAAATATCTCTTGTCTCCTCTCTCTTCCCATTGGTTTAATGAAGATGCCTGTCCTGGAGTGGGTGGTGTATTGAAACCCATGGTAGGTTGTATCTTATGAGAAAATTATTATGTATTCATGAAGGTTTGTTTTATTAGATCAAACCTTGGATAAAGGTCCTAAGTCTCCAAGTTGCATTCATAATCATGGAAAATGTATAATATGAATAGAAAATCGTTTTGCGGTAAGTAAAAGTTTAGAAAAAAAAAATGGATTAGTGAAACCATTGCATGTTAATTATAATTGCATAATAGGTGCATCTTGTTCATGAGGCCTATAGTCCCCAACTTTATTGTTAAGTCTTAAGAAATCATGAGAGGTTAAATTATTGTACTTGGATTCAAAATGCAAAATGTTAAATGAATGTTGAAGTGATAATGTTGCATACCTTGTCCTAAGTAAACATTGTAATGATATTGCACTATGTGTGGCCTTGTGAAGGTTTCCGGTGATGTGTATGGGTGCATATGTGTATTATGTATGTTAATCATTGGATGTGTTTTGGAGTGTTCGTTGGTGGTTGCCTCACCATGTTGATTGTATTGATTGACAGTGTACTTGGTTGTGTTGATTTTAGCATGGGTTGTTTTTGTTTTTATGTTGAGGTATGGAGTGGTTCAGTTTTAGAACCATTGATTATGTGTGATTTTATTGAGTTTGTACTAGGGGTATTTGCAGGCTTCCAAGAGTAAGCCTGACCCTAGGGGGGGAGGATGTAATACCCCTCCATTCTGCATTCTGGCTAGATAGTGTGTCCTTGTTTGCTTTGATGTGCTTTTTGGTTATTAAAATGTTATATCATGTGTGTGTGATTTGATCGATGATTATAGAGCGATAGTTTATTGGTGTGATGTGATGTATCTTATTTGATGCTTTATTTGACATGATTTAAATTGCTGTAAGGATGATTAGTTATTGTAACATGTTATTGTGTGATATTTGTTTATGATGGAACTATCAGTCTATGATGAGTGTATTGGTGAAGGGGACGGGATTGTATCACTCGCTTGCGAGTGCCCTATGATTCTAATATTTCCCCCTTCATGGTGTATTTTATTATATCATATCTATGCATGTTTGATATACTCTTTGTTCATAGGTTGATAGGTACAGGGCATTGACTCCACCTGATTTCATAGGTTTGAGAGTGTCCATTGACCAACAGTAATCGATTGCGAGATAGCAGCTAGGTGTTCTGTGCCAAGTCGTCACCCTAGTCATAGTTTGTCATCGGGTTTAGTGGTTTTGATTTGGTTCTTTTCTCCTTGATTTGGTTATATTAAATGGTGGGTATGGTTAAAATGATGATTTAACATATCTAGTTCAAGATTGAAATGTTATCTATTTCATGGATTAATTTGATTTAATTAATAAAATAATTTTTAGTTTATTGATTAACTAGGTAAATGTGATAAATTAAATGAAATAGTTGTTTTTCCATTATTGTATATTAAGATTCAAATTTAAAATGAAAATGGAAATCATGTTGGATATTTAAAGTTAAATTAAAATAAAAATAGAAATGTGTTTTAAATTTCACTTTTTGAAATTTTGGATAAAATATATTCTTTGCAACTTTGAGATTTTTGGTTTTAAATGAAATTTTCAAAAATGCATGAAATTTCAATTTGAAAGTAAAATTGTTTTAAATTTTTTAAAATGGAAATATCTGCAAGTTTTGCAATGAATTTAGTGGGTGGGATATTTTAGGGGTTTGACCAAATCTGGGGGAAATTCTATTTGAGCAAATAGAATTTCATATAATTTTCAATTTTCCAATTTGGGGAAAAAGTTTTGTTGTGGCTTTGTTGGATTTGAGGAAGGAGGTTGAATTTCTTGGTGGGCTAGAAACAGAATTGGAAGCACCATTTGAATCCTTCTATCTTTGGAGAAAAAACCAAGTTCTTCTTTGATTTTTGTTTCATTTTGAAAGAGTTATAAATCTTGTTATGCTATTGGAAAATTCCTAAATGATGTTTGAAGATCAATGAAAACCCATGCCAAATTTGTTTCATCTTGCAAACTTCTGTTGAAATCTTGGGAAAGAAAACAAAACAAGAATCAAACCATGGAGAATAGAGAAAATGAACAAAAAGAATTTCTATTTTGAGTTTGAAATTAAGAAATTTGCCCAGTTTTGATTGTAATGCAATGAAAATTTTATATATATTTGCATATATAGGAATTATGCTGGAGAATTTTCTAAATTTTATAGAATAATTTCTTTACACAGAAATTACTATGGTGGTTTTGTTCTTAGTTTTTATCTAAATAGGAAAAATAAGAAAAAATATTTTTTTATGAAATTATTCTTGTTGGTAGTTTGTGGAGAACAGGGGAAGCCAACCCCCCCACCACCGCCTAGCCTCAGGGGAGGCGGGCTGTGTGCGAAGCACATAGGCCGCCACCCAAAGGGAGGCGGACTGTGTGCCTAGCACACAGACCGCCGCCCATGGAGTGGGGCCTGCGCACCCTAATTAGGGCTTGGGTTTTTTTTTTTAAATTCGTTTTGATTGTTTTTCTATTATTATTGTTTAAATCTCATTTTTATTATTAATTAATATTAGTTTATATTATATATATATATATATTAGAATATGTATATATTATATATTATAATATTTATATATTATATAATATATATATGTTAATTATTAAGGGATTAATTTTGAATTAGTTGGATTTAATATAGATTATTTTAAGATGTATATTTAAAAGTGGATTTTATAATCAAATGTCTTTATTGAAAAAAAATATTTTGAATATTATGTATAATTGAGGAAAAAGGAATTAAATGACTAGATTTTAAATTCCTTAATATTGCCAATGCGAGTTGATTTATTTTGAGTATGAACGAATAATGCTAATTATTTAAATTGATTTCGTGTACTATACAGTGCTTGTCTTGGGTTTAGGAAACCCTAACATTAGTTTATTGAGTTGCCAGAAATGCTTTTTAAATGATGTTTTCGTTTATTCGCGATGTTGGGAAAATGGGGTTATTTTTCTAGTAAGTCTTCTAGAGGAGTTCTCTAGGTTGGGAAGTTTCATGTGGTGGTTCAATTTGTGAATCACCTTGGGAAATGCATAGAGTTGTATCATGTTGTCTCACCCAGTTTTCATGAATGGGGATGGTTTGTGCCTCCTTTGGAAGGAGTGGGTTATGTGCTTTTGTTTCCTCCAGTGTTTGGAGTGAGTTTCCTTTGTTCGTTGCCTCCTTGGATTGGAGAGGTCATCTTATCAAGTTTACCCATTAGATTTAGGTTTTGTACCATGTGTGTTGTCGATAGGAGAGTGGCTCTATGTGGGGCTTTAGCACACAAAGGGGCGCCAGGGTAACTCACTTAGGGTTTAAGTAAGTGATAACTTAAAAAGAATTAATGAAAAACTCTCAAACTAGTTATGATAATTAATGCCTCTCTCATAACTCATTCGCTTTTAAGGTTTGAGATGAGACAAGAAGCACAGTTTGTATGAGGGTTCGTCATCTAGTAGAGTTGAGTCAGGATAACCCAAGGTGGGGATTCGGTTTCCTAAGACAGTTGAGCCAAGGTAACTCATATTAAATGTCATGTGACACTCTCTCTATGTCAACCAGAAGTCAGTTGTTGTACTGCGTAAATGATCCTTGTTCTCTGGAAGCATTGTAACCTTTGTGTTAAGTGATTTTGTGGTTGTATTTGTTTTAGTTCAGTTATGTTTTAGCATGTGTCTAGTGGTAGATGGTCTTGTATAGGAATTCCTGGTTACTATCTCCTAGCACGGGGGGTGAGTCTTCGGGTGTCACACAGTTGGGTGGAATGTGCACCTTAATCCGTTGGGTCTTCTTCTTGTTTGTGTGGTCGATATTTCTAGTTGGAGAGCTCGTGGGTTCCAGTATCTTTTCATGCTTCATTCATTTCAGTTAATATTGTATTTCATTACCTCTCATTGTTATCGAGGTGGAATTTGTAATATGTAATCATGCTTATTGGATTTATCTCATTCGGGGAATGAGTGTTGTAATCTTATTGTTATGTGATCGTTATTGAAATCATGTGGTACTTCTTATTCTTGATGTAATTAATCTTATGTATGGAATATATGTGAACTTAATTGGTAAGTAATTAAATGTTATGGTTATAATTCATGTTTCTTGTTTGGGTTTAATTAACTCAGTCTCGTAACCTTAGGGGTTGTTGGAAATTGGTTAGTGAACTTGCATGTTAATTATTCTTATTAAAAAAAAAAAAATAGTTCATTGTGTAGTAAATTGCAACTTCCCCTAGGGTTGCATGGTGGGGCGTTACAAGGATGGAATTATATTTCAAACAACAAAACACTATTGAAGAAATACTTATGGAAAATCCCTAGAGTACATATCCCCTCGATGAGGGAGATGGACTGGTTAGCACACATGAAAATGATAATGACTCCATTTGAAATGATGAGAGTAACTATTCACTCAATGTGGAAAATGAGTTGATCGATGTGTTCATAGATTATTTCATGATAATGGGTAAGGAAGAAACACCCTATGATATGTTAACACATGAAAATGACTACTAATTTGAATAATGAACGTATTGAAATAGAGAACAACATACTTCTAGATAAAATTGCAAATGAATCTCATGATCAAGGACAAGGACTTGAATGCAAAAAATGACTCTGCAAAAGAAGAAGGTCAAATGGATTTGAAAATTCACCAAGTGTTGTCTAATGATAGAGTAAATCATATTTATGTATGTCAAGAAAATAGATTTGATTTTGATGCTAATCAGAATATTGACATGAATGAGTTTAGTGTTTTATTGCAGCAAGGAATGTATGATAAGATTCGGCTAGATGAAGTAGAATAATTTCAAGAAAATGACTACCAGGTTGTCTTAGAAGTTGAATTCCTTCAACATGATGAAGAGAAAAAAATGAGGGAGTATCTTCTTAGTTTTGATTATGTTTATTCAAATGATTTGTTTGAGGACAATCCTCATTTATCATGCACTAATGAATTTGATCTTAACAATGATGAACTTGATGCTGACTCACACATTCTTGTTAATGATACACAAAAACATGAATTGAGGAAGTGTTTTCTTGGATTTTACTCCATGCATTCAAATGAGTTGTTCTAAGAAAATCCATGTTCACCGTGTATTAGTATCCCTGACATTAATGGTGATGAGTTGGATGTCGATTCTCAAATTCTTGTGGATGACATGTTTGAAGAGAGTGTTGAAAGCAAGGCTTCATCTCAGGAAGAGGTGGGTTTGCAAACCTTGCAAGTTGATAAGGGGGATGATTCGATACTTAGTCCATATGAGGAGACTGAGCTGATCTAGGACAACACATCCTAGTGGAATAAAAATATGTTGGTAAATGGATATCCCAACTACAAAACAAATCTCACTTCAGGTGATCCATGTAAGATTCATCATTTTGGTTCTCCTTCTAAGGTAAGTTGCTTTGATTTCATATCAGCTGGGAAGGATGCCATAATAGGTAAGGAAGATGTTAAACAAATTGCTTTAGAGGTCGACCAAAGTAAAGATTTAATTGATGATGTGTGTATTTTGGAAAACATAATTGAAGTTAATGGTACCTATGAAATCAAACACACTAGTTTGTTGTTCAAAACTAGTGTTGATTGTGATAAGGATATGCATGAAATTTTTGAACCAGGTTTGGATGTCTTAAATGTTAATGATACATTGCTAATGGATTTCCTTTATGTTGACATGCATAGACTAGAGTGAAATGGAATGGTGTTTCATGAGCTGAGACCTCGTGAAGAGATCATATGACATGAACACTTGATCAGACAGTAGCTTTGAAAACTTTTATTTACCTTCATCCATTTCAAACTAGGGAATATTAGCATGGATTAGGAGTTGGTACATTATGTAGTTTTGGGGAGTTTTTAAAATTCTATCACGATTTGCATACCTTAAAAAATCCATTAGTTAGTTTATATCAGGTGGGGTAGCTCTATTCCAAGTGAAAAATCTAAAGGGTTACATTTCTTTTATGATGTCCACTGTGGTTCTCAACCCGCTACTTAAACTTCACTACTCAAGGACTGAGGGAAACCATAAATTATACTTCAAAAGAATCAACACTTGAGAAAAAGAGGAAATAAAAGAAATCTGAAAATGAACTCAATCAACAAGGGTAATTCATGTATATCTACTGGAGCTATAGATGCCTGGCTGGTAGGAGAGAAATCCTTAGATAGAACCTATGGTATCTCTATCGGGGCTATAGATGCATGTCTGGCAGCAGAGCTATGCCTAGAATATCATTGCATGTCAAAAAGGTAACTCACAACTATGTAGCTTGGGTAGAGTCTATTTCACTTTGTTCTTGACAATGCTTATGGAGGGAAATGAATCATTTGCACAAACAAATAGATTTCAATTTCATCTTAGACCTCTGTTTTGTCCTAGTTTTGATTGTGTTTGCACTTCTTAGATTGCTTTGAATGAGCTTAAACTAGAGATTTTGGGTATTTGGAGGGTTATGTGTTTTAAAATGCTTAGAGCATTTTCCCATCCAAGTCACCATTTGTTATGCCCTACATATATGCCCCAATTTTTTCTTGAAAAAGTTGGGGACCCCCTCTATTTTCTTTCGTTTCGTTGTTTGGTTTTGTCGTGTTCATGCTTTGTCATTCTCATTTTCATCCTTTCTTGTGCCTTGTTTGTTTTCATTATTATTTCAAGATTGGGTTGCGGGATGGAATTGACACCTGACAAATTTTGAGGTTTCAAGTTTTGGTTCCACCTTGACTTCGATCTCCATTTCCTTTGTGTTCCTTTTGTTTGGTTTGGGTTCAGGTATCGGATAGGAACCGAAACAAGCAACCTTTCCAAGGTTCTTATTCCTGGTTTCACTCTGATCCTACTTCCTACGTTCATTGTGTGTGTCTTTCGAGTTTGGGTTTCATAGTGGAACTGGCCCCTTACACCTTTGCAAGTTCTCGATTATGGTCTTTGTCATTTCAATTTTTTTCTTCATTTATATGTCGTTTGTTTGTCCAATTTTTTTGTCGTTGTCATGTCATTTTCTTTTCGTGTTCATCTTTTATTTGTTTTGTTTTTTATCATTTTCATTGTCTCCTTGTCCATCTTCATCCTCGTGTCACTTGTTTCTAGTTTCACGTCATTCATTTTGATCTTTGCATTGTCGTTTCATCTTTAGAATCTTGAAAATCTTGAAAATCCAAAAAAAAGTATAAAATTTAGAAAATTAAAAAAAAATAAAAAAATTAGAAATATAACAAAATACAAAAAAAATTATAAAACATTAAAAACCTAAATTGGAAAAATTTAAAAATCCCCAAAAAATAACAATAAGAAAATAAACAAATAAATATTTTTAATTTAAAAAGATTTAGAGTAAAAATTTTAAAATAAAGTAAAGTAATAAATAAAACTTTAAAATAACCTTTTCTTTTTCTAAAGTTAAAAGATTTAAATTTAAAAGTTTTAAAATAATAACAATAATTTTTTAAACATATTAAAAGTTTTAGGAATAAAAATATTTTAAATTTAAAATTTAAAAGATTAAAAATAAAAAATCATACAATCATAAAAAGAAAAAAAAATTAAATAAATTAAAAAAGTAAAAAAAAACTTTGGAAAATAAAGAAACAAATAAATGTTTGAACTCGACCCAAGCCAAGCTTTTTTAATGTTTCCACCTATATCTCCTAGTCAAAAAATTTGTGTGCATGTATTTTTTGGATTCCAAGAAATTTTGAAGCTTTAAAAAAATGAAGTCCTGAAAATGGTAAAATCCTGATCCTGGTTACCAAGTGAATAAAAAGAGGTAAAATTAAAAGAATGCCCATCGAGTTCAAAACCTGATCGACAGTTGCCACCAAAAACTCCAAAGTTCCATTTACAAGTGTATTCCCAAACCCGCACCCCACATAGTATCATATTTTGGACTTGGTGAGAACCCTGAACAGGGCACAAAAAAAGAAAATGTTCATGTCCAAAATTTGTTATGATCCCACCTCTGAATTTTCTTTTATCTCGCTCCCACACACATGAAGGAAAAAATATTTCTCATCCTCTGGAAGACCCGAGCTCGATCCCACACTAAACTTGGCCCACTCTTGAACCTGCACTCATCAAGGTTCTGATCCCACCAATAAAAAATGAAAACTCTAGGTGTAGTCTTAGTCTTGATCCTGCATCACACCACAAAACAATTGAGATGATTAACAGAAGCCAACAAGGAGATGTCATTTTAAATGATGCAGGAGATGGATTGTTGAAACATACTTTAGAAATCTTTGCTCAAATACAAAGTTCATGACTATAAGAGCATAAAAACCATTTTCTCCTACCTTCATGAACATCCTCTCTATATCAACAGAATGTGGCACAAGCATTCAATGGAGGGATTTGATGGTGCATAGACTGCTTGGTAGTGTGCCTCAATGAGATCTCATCTCATGGAATGTTACAATGACATAGACAATGCACAAAAATGCATTTGATGAAAATGCTTTAGAAAGTGCAGTTGGAAACAAAATCTAGAAGCATAGAGATGGCATGTGAACTGTTTTACAAAATAAGCAATGTGGTCTCAAGGAATGCTACTATTTCAAGGAAAGAGACTTTGTTTCATAAGATGAAGTGCTACAGAAATGACATGGAATGAGAGTCGTTGAAAAGGATTTAGAATGCAATGATTGCAGGAACACATAAAACAATGCTTTTTGAAAATACTTTAGAAACTCTTAAGCAAACACAATCGATAAGAAAAGGGGAGCTTTCAAACAAAATGCAAAGATATATCAGAATCAACATGAATAGTTTTATTTTTCCAAATGTTACAGTTGCAAACTACCCTTGGAAAATGAATGTGAAATATGTGAACATAGGCTAGTGGCACATGAAATGTTTGACAAGATGCTTCTGTTGGAAAAATTAAATGCTCTTGAGCCTCTTCCCGTCCACCTACCTATCAGGAGCATTCGATGCCAGCAGCTGGAAGATTGTTTTGGGGATTTCCTTTCCCACTTGCTCCTGACATGCACCTGAAGACTGCATAAGAAGTAAATGAAGTTAGGAATTTTTGAATTCCAATTCAATGCTGGTAGGTGAATTCAAAATTTAGAGGGAATGAGTTAAAGACAAAAGGAATGAAGGAAGTTTTAGTCTGTCAGTTGAGAAGTTGAAAATCTGGAGAAGTTGATTTTTTATGCAGTAGCAAACTGCAAACAAAGAATGTTTTGAGTGAACTTCTGAAAGCTCCTGAACAACAACAGCTGTTTGTTTTTTGTGTGAGCAGTGATTTCCCCTGAAGAGCTCTGCGTAGCTCAGCCCAGTGAGCTCCTAGTAGCTCCTAAAATTATCTAAACTTGGTTGAGCAGTTGATTGCTCCTAGTAGATTGAAGTTCATAGCTTAGATTTAACCTTCAGTAGTTTATGTTTAATCTTTCCTGTAATGTTCATTTCCAATTATTGAATACAAGAAGCAAATGTTGCATGTCTCCTTGTCTTGTTTTTTGTTTATTCCGCATTTGTATTCCTCTATTTTTGGGAAATAGAGCAGCAACTCTATGTGATTTCTGTGCTATAAGGAATCGTGACATGGTATCAGACCATAGGCCCCATTTCCTTGTCAGTTAGGGCATTTGTTTTATCTAGGTATTGAGTTTTTGTCTATGTAGGAGACATGGCTGGAGATGAAGGAAACAGTTGGCAGCATCCACCATCCTTTAATGGACAGAACTATGATGTTTGGGCGAAGAAGATGAAGACCATTATGGTCACCAATGATTTGTGGTAGTTTTTGGTCAATGTATTCAATGATGTAACTGACCCAGCAGCATTTGTTGTGCTTACAAACAACTAGAAGAACCAGTTGAAGGAGTTGAGGAGGAAAGATGCTAAGGCATTGATTTTGATAGAAGCAGCCTTGATAGAGGCCATTTTTCCTAGAATAGTAGCAGCTAACTATGCAAAGGAAGCTTGGGAAATCCTTTAAACTTGTTACAAAGGGAATGACAAGGTTAGATTGGTGAAGCTCCAGATGCTTCAAAGAGAGTTTGAGACTCTTGAAATGAAGGACAATGAGTCCATCTTAGTTTTCCACACAAGAATATCTGGTTTAATAAACCAGTTGAGAGTGAATGCTGATATCATTGATGATCAGAGGATTGTGGAGAAAGTCCTTAGGAGCTTACCCACGAAGTTTGATGCAATTGTGATTTCCATTGAAGAAGCAAAGGATCTTACAATGCTATCTGTTGATGAGCTGATGGGTTCTCTACAAACCCATGAGTAGTGCCTAAATAATTCTACAAGTACCTCCCCAGAGCAAACTTTTAAAGCTTAGTCGAATGCAAGAGGAAGGGGGAGAGGTAGAAATAGCTCCAAATGTGGTAGAGGGAGATCTGAATGTAGTAATGCTGGAGAAGAAAGCTCAACATGAGCAAATAGCCAAGAGGGAGCAAGCAACTCTCAGACTAGCTCCCAAAGAGGCAAGAAGAACAATAGTTCAAATATGAAGAATGACAAGAGCAATGTTGAATGCTACTACTGTCATAAGTTTGGGCATTATGCGAGTGAATGCTGGACCAAGCAAAGAGATCAGTCAAAACAAAGTGCAAATGTGGCTGATTCGAGTGTGGCTGAAGGAAACTAGTCCACAGCCTTCATCATGTGCAACATTGGTGAAGAAGGAAGCCTTGAAGTCTAGTATTTAGACAGTGGTTGCAGCAACCACATGAGTGGTAATGAAAGTCTTTTTTATTTCATTGATAAAAATGTAAAGTCTGAAATAAGAATAGGGAACAATGGAGTAGTTCATATTGTTGGAAGAGGATCTATTATGATCTGAAACAAGCAAGGCGAAAAGAAGGAGATACATAATGTATTTCTTTCTCCTGGGTTAAATCATAACCTCATGAGTGTTGGTCAGCTGATCCAAAATGGATACAAAGTGTTGATGGAGATGGGTCAATGCGTCATTTATGACAAGAATGAGAGGACAAAGGTGTTTGGAGCAATACAAATGACAAAGAACCAGATGTTTCTGTTGAAGATTGAGACATGTTTCTCATCTCAATCTATTGCTGCACCTCTCAAGAATGGAGAATATAGAATAGTACATCATGTAGTGCTCAAGAGCACCATTCAACATCCCTCCAAGCTATGGCATCTCAAGTATGGACATTTAGGCTATGTTGCTTTGAGTCTTTTGTCCAAGAAAAGAATGATTGATGGTTTTCCGAGGATAGAAGAGCCTAATGTTAGATGTGAGGCTTGCATTTTGGGCAAGCAACATAGGCAACCCTTTCAATCGGGAAACTCTACAAGGGCAAGAGCACCTTTAGAGCTAGTGCATATTGATTTAGTAGGCCCTATGCAAATCATTTTTGTTGGTAAAAGCATATTTTTTATGACATTTATTGATGATTACAGCCATAAGAGATGGGTTTATTTTTTGCAACATAAATCTGAAGCTTTTGATAAGTTTTTGTTGTTTAAGGCCCAAGCTGAAAAGGAGAGTGGACATGTGATCAAGCTCCTAAGGTCAGATCATGGAGGAGAGTATACCTCTAATTTTTTTGTGAATTTTTGCAAGAAAAATGGAGTGGCTGAAAGAAAGAATTGAACCATTGTGGAGATGGCAAGGAGCATGATGAAAGAAAATGGACTCCCAACTAAATATTGGGGAGAGGTTGTAGCAATAGTTGTTTATTTGATTAATAGAAGTCCAAAAAAGGTGGTCCATGACAAGATACATCAAGAGGCATGGACAAGACACAAGTGGATGGTTGAGCACTTGAGAGTGTTCAGGTGTGTTGCATATGCACACGTGCCTAAAGAAAAGAGGCAAAAACTGGATGACAAGAGTGAAAAATGCATTTTCACGGGCTATAGTGAAGAGTCCAAGGCCTATTGGCTATACAATTAAATCACTAAAAAGATAGTCATCAGTAGGGACATGGATTTCCTAGAAGACAAGTCATGGGATGGAGTGGTAGATTTTGACAGCTCAGAATTGCTCCTAACAGCTCTTGGAGAAGCAAAAACTAAATATGAATTTCAGCAAGATGAGTCTGTAGAAGCTCCTGAAAGCATCAGTCGAGCTCCTGAAGAGCTCCTAAGAGCTCCTGAAAGTTCCCGATAGCACCTAACGGCTCCTAAAGTTGGTAGGCGGTCAAGAAGACTACCACAAATAGCCAAAGATTCGACTGCAGTGAGCTCTAGATGATCTCTAGAAGTTTTTCGAAGATCTCCTGAAGTTCCCCTAAAGCTCTTGAAGTGAATAGATAGAAAGGCAAGCAGCCAGAGATAGACAAAAGATTGGCTCTTGAAAGCACCAGAAGATCGACTCTTGAAGAGCTCCTAAGAGCTCCTGAAAGCTCTGGAAGAGCTCCTAAAATCATTGGTAGAGCTCCTGAACCTTCTTGCACAACACAACAGCAGCAGCAGTGAAAGTTCAAAACCACCTCTCACCTCCCTAATGCCAAAGAAGACCAAGAGTCTAAGGGAGATCTACAAGAATGAAAGGTATGATGAAGAATTTGATGAGAGTGTGAATTTTTTATTATTTTCTCATGGTGATCCAATTTATTTTGAAGAAGTTGTGAAAGAGGAGAAATGGTGTGAGGCCATGGATGAGGAGATAGATGCAATAGAGAGGAACAACACATGGGAGTTAACAGATTTTCCTCCAAACAAGAAAATTATTGGGATGAAATGGGTCTACAAGACCAAGTGCAATGTCGAAGGAAAGATAGAGTGGCATAAGGAAAGATTAGTTGTCAAGGGGTACAAATAACAGTTTGGGAGAGATTATAATGAGACATTTGCACCCATTGCAAGGATGGAAACCATGTGGATAGTCATAGCAATCGCAGCCCAATGCATGTGGAAGGTATTTCAAATAGATGTGAAGTCCACCTTCCTTAATGGAGTGTTAAAAGAAGAGGTTTATGTGGAGTAGCCATTTGGATATGAAGTTCTGGGTTAAGAACACAAGGTGTATAGGTTGAAAAAGGCTCTTTATGGGCTAAAGCAAGCTCCATGGGCATGGTAAAATAGGATTGACTCATATTTGATGAGCAACGACTTTAGCAAAAGTGATGGTGAGCCCACTCTTTACATCAAAGCAACAAATGGTAAGGTTTTGATTGTTGTCTTGTATGTTGATGACTTAGTTTTTACTGGGGATGATGATTTCCTCATTGCTGATTTTAAAGAGGCCATGAAAAAAGAGTTTGAAATGATAGATTTAGGTCTCTTGAGTTATTTTTTAGGCATATAAGTAAAACAAATGCATGATGGTATATTCATCTCTCAAGAAAAATATGCAAATTAGATCTTGAAGAGATTCAAGATGCTTGAAAGCAAGCCTGCCCCAACACCAACAACCATAGGTCTGAAGTTGAGAAAAGAAGATTGCAACAACAATGTGGATCCAACCTTGTTCAAGAGTTTGGTTGGAAGCGTAATGTATTTAACAGCAACTAGGCTTGATATAATGCACAGTATGAGTCTTATTTCTAGGTTTATGGAGACACCACAGGACACCCATTGGCAAGAGGGTAAAATAATCCTAAGGTATGTGAATGGTACCAAAGGATATGGCATTCTATACATAGCAACAAATGAGTTTGGGCTGGTTGGATACACGAATAGTGATTGGGTAGGAAGTTTGGATGATAGGAAGAGCACATCAGGCTATGTGTTTCATTTGGGTTCGGGAGTCATCTCATGGGCTTCCAAGAAGCAACCAATAGTTTCAATATCTACAATAGAAGTTGAGTATATAGTAGCAAATGCAACAACATGTCAAGCTATTTGGCTAAGAAGAATCTTGGCAAATTTGATTGAAGAACAAGAGGATGGAACATTAATTTTTTGTGACAATGTTTCATCAATGGCCTTGAAGAAAAATCATGTGTTTCATGGAAGAAGCAAGCACATTGAAATCAGGTATCATTTTATCAGAGAATTGGTTGAGAATGGTGAAATTAAAATGGCATTTTGTAGGTCTGAGCAGCAGCTAGCAGACATATTCACCAAGCCTTTAAGCAGAGACAGTTTTGAGCACCTAAGAACTAGATTGGGCATTGTTGATTTGGTTCAGATTTGATCATTTTGTCAGCTCAGGATTAAGGGGGAGTGTTAGAAAAATTAAATGCTCCTGAGCCTCTTCCCGTCCACCTACCTATTAGGAGCATTCGATGCTAGCAGCTGGAAGATTGTTTTGGGGATTTCCTTTCCCACTTGCTCCTGATGTGCACTTGAAGATTGCAAAAGAAGTAAATGAAGTTAGGAATTTTTGAATTCCAATTCAATGCTAGTAGGTGAATTCAAAATTGAGAGGGAATGAGTTAAAGACAAAAGGAATGAAGGTAGTTTTAGTCTATTAGTTGAGAAGTTGAAAATCTGGAGAAGTTGGTTTTCTGTGTAGCAGCAGACTACAAACAGAGAATGTTTTGAGTGAGCTTTTGAAAGCTCCTGAACAACAACAACTATTTTTTTTATGTGTAAGCAGTGATTTCTCCTGAAGAGCTTTGCGTAGCTCAGTCCAATGAGCTCCTAGTAGCTCCTAAAATTATCTAAACTTGGTTGAGCAGTTGATTGCTCCCAACAGATTGAAGTTCATAGCTTAGATTTAACCTTCAGTAGTTTATATTTAATATTTTCTATAATGTTCATTTCTAGTTATTGAATACCAAAAGAAAATGTTGCATGTCTCCTTGTCTTGTTTTTTGTTTATTCCATATTTGTATTCCTCTATTTTGGGGAAATAGAGCAGCAACTCTATGTGATTTATGTGCTATCATGAATCGTGACAGCTTCATGAGGTCTCCTCTCAAGGAGTGAAATGATGGTGTGTAATACACAAAGGCCAGATCCCACAACCTTCATCAACATCACATAGGCCACACATAAACCGCTTGACATAATGCTTCAAAGAGATTATCATCTCATTAAGAGCAATGCCCACAGATTTTGGTAGAGAATGGGAGCTTTACAACAAGACACAGACATCCATCAGAAGCATTTAAATTAAATACATGCAAAATGTGGAAGAAAAAAAACAAAGCTTGTAAATTTTTTGAACAAGATGATTCAAAGAGTTGTCATCTTATAGAATGTTGATGATTGCAAAATATGTATTAAAAGGGGTTTGTTGAAAACCTCTAGAAACATTTCAAGAAAATACAAGGGAAACAATTGCAAGTGTAGAAAAAGTGGATGAACTGTCTCATAAAATGCTTTAAACATGTCATCTCATGGAATGCAATGTTGCAAGATATGTGCACAAAATGCAAGGCTTGAAATTTTTTGAAACTTTTAAACAATTCTGAGGAAATATTGTAGCTAAAACTGCCCAGATAAACATTGAATGCAAATGAATTGTGCGAAAAAATAATCCAAAGCAATATTTCATCACATGGAATGAATACATAGGGAAGGAATTGGAATTATTTGATAAAATGCCCCAAGGCAATGTCATCCCATGGATTTGGTAGGGTTTTCCCAAAATGGATCGATGCAAGTAATGCATGTAAAATGTGCAAGCATAGACATAGCATGCAAAATTTGATATAAATCCTCAAAGAAATCTCAACTCAAGGTGCAATGATTTTAGGCTTTACATAGAATGAATTTTGTAGGAAAAAAATCAGATACACCAAGAGAAATATGATCAGCTTTTGTGGGTGCAATTGTTCTGTTAAATATGGAAAAGAATAGACAATGTGCAATTGTTTTACATGAGGCCTCAAAAGAAATGTAATTTAATGAGATATAATTCTTGTAGAGGAAGAAAAATGAATTCATTCAACGAATCTACAAAACTCTCAAGCTAATGCATGCAAGAGTGGGTAAGTGGAGTGAGGCTCAAATGGTGAAGATATTGATGAAAGATAGAGGAATTAAAAAGACACCTGGATATAGTTGGATTGAAGGCCATAAAATGGTACATGCTTTTTGTGTAGGAGGAAGATCAAAATCCATAGACACAGAAGATTTATGCAAACTGTTGAAGTTGCAACTACCCTGGTAATCATGCCTGCATGAGTGGAAATTGGTGTACAAAATATGTCCAAGGAGTAATGGTTGAATCAATAAAGGAAGTTTGTCTCAAAAGTTGAAGATCTATGCACTTCAACCTTAGATACTAATAAAAGGCCTTTTGTTCATGAAAATCTACTACTGTAGCTGAAACGTGAAGTGCAAGCTTAACCTTTTTCAAAATAACCTGAACATAAGTTTTTCCT
This sequence comes from Sequoia sempervirens, assembly GCA_007258455.2. NCBI lineage: Eukaryota > Viridiplantae > Streptophyta > Pinopsida > Cupressales > Cupressaceae > Sequoia > Sequoia sempervirens. Next base: position 653,778,970 of record VDFB02271358.1, read on the forward strand.
TTAGAGGCTTCAAATTTGAACACTCTTCATGGAAATAGCTACAAAAATAACATGGCTGATGGGAAATCTGAGTATTACCATTGAGTTTTCTCTAAGAAATTAATTGATAAGCTTAATTAACTCACACCTTTTGAATGAATTAATTAATTGAGAAAATCAATTTGGCATTTTTTCATTGAAGGTATTAATTCAATAAATTAATTATATTCTTTTGTGGCTCATAGGTAATTTCCAGATTTGAGGAGCAAACGATGTTTGGATATCAAATTCATACATAACATTAATTTAATGTTATTTTATTTTGAAACAATGATTAATTTAAAAGGATTTGATAATATTTCAATGATGGTTAAACAATTATTATGCATGCAATTAATTGAAATATACTAAGATATTTAATTTGGTTTTAGAATTAATTAAATGTTATGAATTGATTAATTTTATTTATTAATTAATGCTTCTAATGTATTGCAAGTACTTTTTGGAATGGAGGTATAAAATCTTTAAGTTGATTTACATAAAACATGCGAAGGGAAAATATTTTTTGAAAGACTATCAAACTGGAAGAAAGATGAAAGTCTAGTGGGCCCATTTAGCATGATATCTGGGAAAGGATGTTGATTTACATCACAACAAGAAGTGAACTCAAAGTGGAAACTTAAAGTGAAACTGGGATTACAATTCGAAAACTAAAGCTAGCTAAAAGTCAACTAAAATACAAAGGCTGAAATAAAAAGTTTCTTTTAGAGAAGGATTAAATGCTACATCTTTTTGCACGTATCATTTTTTGGAGGGAATAATGTAATCAAGGAGCTATAAATTGTCAAATGAAGCTCATTTAAAAGGGTTAGACACTTAGGAAATAGTTAAATTTTTAGAAAAACAAGTTAGTTGATTAGAGTTTTGCAGTAGGATAGATGATACATTTTTCTAATTTTCTTAGTTTAGTTGAGGTAATTTGAAGACATTGGTTTTTGTGCACTGGTGAAACTTTCCAGATTTGTAAATGTTGTTTATCTATTTTGTAACAGTAGAAGCGGCTAGATTTAAACCTACTTTAAGTTGTTCTCTGGAATGGTGTTCATTATGTTAATCATTTGATTTGAAACTTACAAGGAATGAGTAAAGTTTGTCTTTTCTTTTGTTTGAATTGTGATTTGAATTCTATTGTTATTTTTTGCACTTTGAATGAATGAAGCTTTGTATTGATTGTGGGTTGATTTTTTTTGTAGTTTGGTTTAGTTGTTCCTTGAAGAGCAACATGTCTAGTTAACTAATTGAATTAACATTATTTTCTCTCTTGCATCCTTGATCTATCTTTTTCCTTTATTTATACCCCCAGTTAAAGTAGGTTTAGATAGGAATTCAATCTTGTGGTAACCAAGAAATCTCAATAAGTAGCAGACCCCTTGAGCATTACAACCTCATTAACCACTCAGCAAAACAACACAATTGAGAACCAACTACAAAGACCTTGGAAGATAGGTGGTTTTAGATCAGTTATCTTTTTTAGGAGAAATAGAGTAGAAATATTCTATTTAACGTTGTTGTGTCAAATTGGCCATCAACACTGTGTATAGGATTTCAAGAGGCATTAAGGAAATACTGAGGCCACTAGAATTTATAGAAGGCACAAATCATGATCATAATTGGGGTGATTGGTAGTTGTATTCTCATTACACTACAATAATATTTTATGGAGCTAAGGTGCCTCCTCATTGTTTTCATGTTTATGTTTCTAATTGACTTGAATTCATAGAGATAATGTGGCAATTAGATGCCATGGACAAGGAACATTTTAGGGATGTTAGAAAAGTTCTCTCATTGTCCCACAGTTTTCATTTTCTTATTTTATTGTTACTACAAAGGAGGCTTATGATAAATTTAGCATGATGTTGAACAACCTTAGAATGGAAGTAGATGTTGTGAGGAATTGTGACTCAAATGGGTTTGTGGAAAAAGAGAGGATACTAGAGGAAGGTTTGGATTTTGGCATCACTTTCTCTATACTAAGGATGTGATTAAGAATTTACCCTCAGATGATGTTGTTTTTGGGAGAAAAATGGAATGGATGTTGATATGTGCCACTAAAGAAAATATATTGAAAAAGAATCATTTCTGTATCAACCCCTATGGAAAAATAAAGGATCCCTATAAACAAGATCTGACATTACTAGATGAATAACAAAATGGAATTTTCTTTGAGAAAATAAAAGAAGTTGAAGAGAAGGATAATATTGTTAAGGAGGAATATGATGCAAAATTAAGGAGCCTTCCAGCTCAATCATCAGCTCAAGGTACTCAAGGAAAACTATTGGAAATTGATGAAGAGACGGAAATCAATCCTCTGGTTATATACTTTGAGACATAGCAAATTAGTGGAGAGGAAATGAGGGAACAATCAATAGAGCATGTTCCAACTGAGAAAGAGCTAGAACAAAGGTCCCCCTCTCCTATAATAAATGATTCTCTCAATCCTTATGTTCCAAATGACAGGATTTTACAATGGGAGTATGGTGAAGAGGTTGATAATTATGTAAGAGTGAAGGACTGCAAAGATTTTATTGTTGGAGTTAAAATGACACTGAGAGGGGGGGTGAATCAGTGTCTTAACAGATTTGACCAATTTTCGCAAATTCAAAAAAACATAGCACATATCTGATCTCAATATACTTTGATTAATGCATTCATGAGTTGAATGTAATCATTCATAAACATAATTGAGAAAAGTAATAACCAAACAGTGAACTAAAATAACAACAACATAGTAAAACAGAGAGAACTTAGAAGAACAAGGAGACTCAAGATTTTACCAAGTGGAAAACCCTCCTTGGGTATAAAAACCACTCCCAAAATGCCTTCCAGGCTTAATCTTTTAAAAAAAAGTTCACAATGCCTTATTGGCTGATTTTTGAGCACCCACTCAAGGAGCACTAGCCCCTCATTTTGAGACACCCATCTCAAGGAGTACCAACCCCTCAAATTATGTTTTGAACAGTGATAATGACTCAGAGGATTTCTCTGTTTTCAGTTAAGCACATATCTCTATGTTTTATTGCAGAGTTCATTCATACATTTCCATACATACAAGGAATGATACTCTCAGAATTACAACCAACAACCCTTACAGTTTTCAACACTGGATTTTATATACATTTCAAGTATGTCAGTCAATAATAAGGTCTTGCATTTTTCACCAGAATTTGAAACTCACATGCTAATTTTAGTTGAATAATGACAGTCTATAGATGATGGAAAAAATCAAGAGTAATGCTTATCTAGAGAGCTGCAAATCATCCATTATTTCAAAAAGGCAACTGCTCAAAGAGGAAACTCAATGAATATGCTGCCATGTAACGGTTCTGAGATTCGATGCAATCAATGATGTTGGCCTGCAACTATATTTAGAAAATTCCATGACGGCCACAGAGTTTGAGACTTCGTTAACCATTCGCTGAGACATCCAAAAACTTTCTCACTGAGATGCCCTTTTGTTTCATTCACTGTCACTATAGCCATTTCCTCATTTGCTTTCGCCATGACCCCACGATGTCAAGAAGACCTCTCACAGACCACATGATGTTTCATCGAAATCCCTCTTATGTGTCACTGTAACCATCAACCGTCGTGGAGACATTTTGTAGATAAGACTTTGTTTGCCAAAATTCATCCTTTCACCCTGTGTCCCTGAGACAATACGAAGTTGGGGAGATTCTATATAGAATGCTCTATGTTTCACTGATACTCCCATCCATCTCGTGTATCGATGTAACTTTAAAAAATTGGGGAGACATCTTGTAGATTATTTTATGTCATACCGAAACACCCCGAATTCACCTTAGATCACCAAGAGAAATCAATTCTCATACCAACAGAGACCTTTTGTCTTATGTGCTTTGCTATAACATTATGATATCGGGGAGACCTCCTATAGAGCACACCATGTCTTTCCGAAAGTCTTCATCTACTTGTGTGTCGCTATAGCATACCGTTATCGGGGGGACCTCTCGTAGAATGCTTGAGTCATACTGAAAGACCTCATCCACTCTGAGTCACTGAGACAAATGATTTTTAAGCTGACAAGGAGCCTTTTGTTTTCCATCGGCAAGACCGAGGTCACTCGCTGAGACCTCGTACCGATATCACTAACTCTTATCGATAATCCTTTTGTGCCAAGTCGGTAAGACACCATGAGATCACCATGACATTTCATCGAAGCTAGAACTCTCACCAATAAGCCTCCTCTATCGCTAGTTGGTAAGACAATTCACACTCACCAAGACCTTTTGTTGTTGCACATGAGTCATACCGAAGGGTTCTCTTAGTTGTTGGTCAATGTAACAATTCGAACTCGCCAAGACACATGCTGATGAAGGATTATTTATGCCGAGAAACCACCTCATGTATTAGTCGGTGAGACCTATTGAAATTGCTAAGACTTCAGCCCGACGGCCAAACTCATGTTTATATGCCTATCCAAACGCGGGTCGGTAAGACATGACGTATTCGATGAAACATTACACCGAAGATGAATTCCTTTGCCGATATGCCCTTTCCACTATTTCCAAGACCACGATCAATGTCATGCCGATATGTTCTTTCTTTATCGGTCAGCAAGACACACAACGCTTGATGAAACAACATGCCAAAGACCAAACTCCTGCCGATATGTTCCTTTTCCTTCGATCGGTGAGACAATGAGTATGTTATGCCGAAAGATACTCAAAGGTGAATTTTGACATCAAGGACAAACCAAACAGATCACAACTGAGAACCAACATTTATGAGTGATGATTCTTTTGTTCAAACCAAAGATTTTAAAGAATTTTTTAGTCACATTCAAATCTAGGACATCAAGCAAAGAATTCAAAGTGCTAAGGCACAAGTAGACCCCTCATTACAAGAGGAGGTTGAGAAAAAAGAAGAGGAGAAGATAATGAATGAGATAGATGTAATAAATTCTACATAAGGTAGGAAATTGGTGAAGGACAATGGTATTTTGTTGTTGCAAAGATGAGATCTCATCTCAGTGGTTTCCTTGGATGTAGTCATGAATGATCCATGGGCTACATTCTTAGAAGAGAATTTTGACAACAAAGTATTTGGCTCTAGATTCAGTCCCAAGTTACACACTTTTGCAATTTGGTCAATGGAACAATATACAGGAAAGCCGGAGGTCATCAAATTAGTTAAGGGAGTCATAGGTGTCATCATGGTGAAGAGAGTTGTTTAGATCACCCCTATGCAAGTTGCACAATTGATAGTTCATGCAACTATGTTGAGTGTAGATACTACTCAAATCTCTCAAGATAGATATGATAAATTATTGAGCACTTGTTCAACAATCTCCTTGATGAATATAATAAGATGAAGGCCACTGATGCACAAGAAATTCCAACACAAAGGGATTTTCCCTCTTTGAATTTTGTTGCAAGAATGGAAAAGAATGAAGGTGTTATTGATTTCAACAGGTCAATTGGTTATCAACTAGTTGTTGTTGTCATTAATGTCATGGTTGCAGGTTATTGGTTGTATATGTTAATGATTTTGAGAAAATTGTATTAAAGAAAGGTTGTAGGTGTTGAATGGTCGCTCCAAGTTTTTCTCTAAGATTTTCTCCTATGTTTGTGTGGTTCAGATATGTTGGTTATGGTTGTTGGAAGCTGCTATATCTAGATTTTTAGTTCCTGATTCATTGTACAGTGTGAGTTATGTCCATTAGTTGTGAACTATGGTTTTCTATGTTCTGGTTGAGGTTCAAGCGAAAATTTGTTGGTTTGAATTTCTCTTTATTCTAGAGTTGAGTTGTTATGTTTGTATTGAAGATAATTTTGGTATTTGGAAGGTTCATGCTTAATTGTTATATGTGTTTTACATTAGTTTGGTCGACCTTGTGTTAAACACTATCTTCAAAATTGATGTAGCATGTTGGATCTATTTGGGTCCACACCAAGCATTTGTTTGGGTTGCCCTCATTCTAGTTCCACCATAGCATGTTTTGTCACCAATCTAATTTAAATTTAATGTTGGATGGCTAGCTTTGGATATGTTTCAAAGTTGAATATAGTATAAATGGAGGATGAGTTAGTGATGAAATAATGTACAAATAGAGATAAGAGCAAAGAAATAGAGTAGATAGATGCGAGATTGATGTGAATAAGTGAGTGTGTGATGTAAGTGTGGAAAATCAGTGAGAAGCCTAAATGTTGAGTTTCTGAATGCAGTGAGCAGAAGGTGTAATCTATCATTCATGCATGTTTGTGAGTGGTTGAGAAAATTGTGGCAGATTTATCTATTTCATTAAGATAGTACTCTATTTATAATATATCTCTTCAATTTTATTTGTATCTTTATGGTAGTGATCCCTCTTGGTTGTTAGCCCTATTGGACAATGAGTCCTAATCTAGAAAATGAGTCATTGTTTTGGCAATGAGCCTTATTTCTCAGGTAGTGAGCCTTTTATAATTAGTTTTAATATTCTCTATAGTATGAGTTAATCCTCACCATGGTTTTTCCCTTATTGGGTTTTCCACGTAAATCTGGTGTTATTGTGTTTATGTGATGGTTTTCAGTTTATGCACTTGCACTTAATGATTAATCATTTAAGTAGTTTAAGGATTAGTTTCGGTGAATAATTTAAAGGTTTTAATTTGTAACAACTAATTCATCCTCCTCTTAGTTGTTTATTCAGCAATTTTTATCAGAGCTTGGTTCCTTAGAGAAGAGCTTAACCGCTTAAGGAAGGTCCAAGATGGCTAGAAAAGTTACTTATGAGTATTCGGGGTTTGATGGAACTAATTATGCTATCTGGAAAATATTGATGGAACAATATCTCGAGTATTGTGGATATGATGCAGAGAAAGCTTACAAGAATCCTTACACTCCTCCTTCTAATGGTCCAAGTATAACTGATGAGATCAAGGCACATGAAGTGAACAATAAGGTGAAGTACATTTTGAAGAAAAGTATTGTACATTCCAAGTTTATTAAGGTTTAGAATATGAAGATTGCTAAGGAAGTTTGGGATGTTTTGGAAAGGGTACATGAAGGTGATGAGAGGGTCAAAGAGGCAAAATTTTAGAATTTGGAAACACAGTTTGAGCTTCTACATATGTCTGAAGATGAGAATGTTAAAGCTTATGTATCGAGATTGGATGAGATAGTAGCTAGAATTAGAATGCCAGGACTTGGTGCTACTGTAGATGAAACTAGGATTGTAAAGAAGATTCTTAGAAATCTCCCTAATGCTTATAAATAAAAGGTGTGTGCTATTGTATAAAGTATATATTACAAGAATTACACTAAAGATATATTGTTGGGATCTTTGACATATAATGAGATGAGGAAGCCAAATTTAAGAAATGGATTCAAATTAGAGACTGCCTTGAAGGCTACCAAAGCTGAATATCTAGATGAAGAAAATCTTGATGAAGTAGAGGCTAACTTTGTGAGAAGGATGAAGAAAGGATATGACAAGTATGAAGGTGAGTTACCCTTTAAATTCTTTAGTTGTGGAGAAATAGGTCATTATGCTACAAATTTTTTGGAAAGAGATAAGAGGAATAAACAAAGATATGAGAAAGAAAAGAAAGGCAAGAAGATCAACATAGCACATTATGTGAATGAGAATGCTAGTATTTCTAATGAGGATTCTAATTATGAAGATCCTGATGACAATGAATGCTTGTTCTTGGATATAAAGGATGAACCTACTTCTGCTAATTAAGGAAAATAGGTGAAGGAATGTCCTCTAGAGAAGGAGAAAAATGAAGGTACTATAGTCTCTACCCTACATACTAAATAGGAAAATAAATATTGGGTTGTTGATAGTGGTTGTTCACATCACATGACTAGTGATAAGAGTTTTTTAAACTTGAAAAATATGATGGAGGCTTGGTTATGTTTGGAGATGATATTGGTGCTAAAATTTATGGGATAGGTTCAGTAAGTTTTGATGGAAAGCATAATACTGATGATGTCTACTACATTAAGGACTTAAGGAATAATATTTTGAGTTTTTGATAGATGTGTAGTAAAGGATATAATCTTTTGTTTGAGGATGAGTTATGTGAGATTAGAAAAGGATCCATAATAGTTATTACTATGGGAGATAAATCTTAAGGAAATATCTATCAACTTAAAGGTGTTGATGGGAAATGCTTTATGACTTAGATTAATGATAGTTGGTTGTGGCATCATAAAATGTGTCACATTAATTTTGATAACTTGGCAAGGATTAGTGCAGTTCAGGCCATGAGAGATTTAGAAAGAATTACAAAGTTTTTCAATGTTATTTGTAGGACTTGTTAGTTTTCAAAGAAAACTAGAAACCATTGGGTATGTTCAGGATCATCATGGAAAAAACAGGCCCTTAAGTGGCAACAAATTCAGAAAAATCATAGTTAAGAAATTTGATGTAAAAATTTGAATAAGTTATCTATATTATTTCAAAAATATGTAAGAATAGAATTTGTAGAAAATTGAATGTAGTTTCTAAAATACTAGGTTTATTTCAAAACAAAAAAATATATTTGGTGAAAATTTGAAATTTCAGTGCAGTAGTACTTAATTTTAGGGAAAAAAATAAGAAGTAGGTTTCTGTCTAACCACCCTAATCACAATAAAATGATAATTATTTTTTATAAGATTTTAGATATAAGTAGAGGACCCATGTCTGAATGCGATGCATATTTTTTTGTATTTTGTTTCCACGTAAATAATTAATTATGAATTTTTTATTATAATTTTTTTAAAATATAAAAACTCGTATGTCTGACCACCTTAACTTGGTCAAAACTTCATGAAATTCATTTTTTATTTTTTTAATCCTATAGTATACAAAGCATAGAATGTGACTCACATTTCAGATTCAAAATATGTGATACCGTTTGAAAGCTATAGATGTTTTTCAATCAGCCTATCAATTAGGACTTTAGTCATAATTCAAATAAAAAATTAATAATAATTATTTACTAAATTCAAAGTAAATCATAATTTATATTGGTGGAAAGATGAGAATCTCCTTTAAAAACCCTTTTCTTTTCATCAATTTTGGGTTAAAAAAATGTCGTCAACCACATGGGTCATCATATCACTTACATATTGCCACTTTTTGGCCCATCATGATCCTGCACATACCCCATTATAGATCAAAGGAACAATCTACAACTAGACTACTTGATTTAATTCATACAAATCTTTGTGGTCCTACAAGAGTGATAATTCTACAGGGTGAAAGGTACTTTATGCTTTTGATTGATGATTATTCTATATATACATGGGTTACATTTCTTAGAGAGAAATCAAATGCATTAGATAGATTCAAGAAATTAAAAGGTATAGTTGAAAATGAAGTGAATTTGAGGATAAAATGCTTAAGGTTTGATAGAGGTGGATAATTCACCTCCCATGAGTTTAATATGGTTTCTGAAGTACATGGAATAAAGAGACAGTTATCGGCTTCAAGAACTCCTCAACAAAATGGAGTTGTTGAAAGAAACAACAAAACAGTTCAATAGGCCACTAGATCAATGATTATTGAGGCTGACTTACCAAAAATCTACTAGAGAGAAGCTATTCATACTATTATTTATGTATTCAATCAAGTTCAAGCAAGAGAAAATAGTAAAAGTACCCACTATGAGCTATGGTTTGGAAGAATTACTACTATTAAGTATTTCAAGGTATTTGGAAGAAAATGTTATATTAGAAGAGATGAAGAAAATTTAGGAAAGTTTGATGCAAGAAGTGATGAAGGAATTTTTCCTAGATATTCTATGAAAAGCAAAACCTACAAATTTTTTAATAAAATAATAAAAAATATTGTAGAAAGTACAAATGTTAAGGTTGATGAAACAATGAAGAATTCAATTGACATTGATGGATATGTATTCGATGAACATGATTGTGTAAGAATTGAAGAAATTATGGAAGAACAGGAAAGGGATGAGCAAGAGAAGAAGAATGAAGAAAATGAAAGAGAAGAGGAAACTTTGATGGTGTCCCCTAAGACACCTAGATATGTGCATAAGAATAATTTAAAAATTTAGATCATTGGAGATATGACAAAAGGAGTATTGACAAGAAGCAGAGTTGTTGTGGAAGTAAATTTGTGTATATTTTCTAAGATTGAATCGAAGACTGTAAGTGAAGCATATAAAGATGAACATTGGATGGAAGCTATGAAAGAATAACTTATGCAGATTGAGAAGAATCAGATTTGGTAATTGGTCCCAAGACTGGTAGACAAAATCATTATTGGATCAAAGTGGTTATTTGGAAATAAGTTGAATGAGAATGGAGAAGTGGTTAGAAACAAAGCAAGGATTGTTTGTAAAGGCTACTCACAAGTAGAAGGAATATATTTTTAGGATACTTTCGCTTCGGTGGAAAGAATGGAAGCTATAAGGATTTTTTTAGCATTTGTTAATCATAAAAATTTCAAGGTCTATCAGATGGATGTCAAGTGTGCATTTTTTAATGGTGAGCTAGAAGAAGAGGTCTACATGGAACAACCAGAAGGATTTTAGTTGTCATATCAACCAAGTATGGAGTGTAGATTGAAGAAATCCTTATATGGATTGAAGCAAGCTCCTAGAGCTTGGTATGTAGGGTTAGACAAGTATTTGATTCAGCAAGGTTTCAATAAAGGTACAACAGATAGTAATCTATATTTTAAGATTAAAAATGACAAAATTCTAATTTTAGTTGTATATGTTGATGAAATTATTTTTGGAGGAAATGAAACTATGTGTAAGATGTTTGTGAAAGAGATGCAAAAATAATTTGAAATGTTTATGTTTGGAGAGATGAATTTATTTCTTGGGATTCAAATTAATCAAACAAAGAAAGGAATATTTTTTTCACAGTCTAAGTATGTAAAAGAGACGTTGAAGAATTTTGGTATGGATGGTTCCAAACTAGTATCTACTCCTACGGTGATTGGCTGCAAATTGGGAAAATATGATTATTCACCTAAGGCTGATCGGAGCAAGTATAGGTCTATGATTGGTGGGTTGTTGTATTTGACTGCTACTAGATCGAATATTATGCATGCAGTATATCTTGTGGCTAGATTTCAAGGAGATCCTAAGGAAACACATGTTGATGCTATTAAATGAATATTTAGATATTTGAATGGCACTCTAGATTATGAGTTATGGTATCCTAGGGATACTAACTTTACACTAAGTACTTATACAAATGAAGATTGGGTTAGATGTTTAGATGACATAAAGAGTAAAGTGGTGGTGCTATTGGTTTCAGATTGGTGGCATGGATGAATAAAAATAAAGATTTAGTTTCCTTGTATAGTGATGAAGCTAAGTATATTGTTGTTGCATCTATTGTACACAAGTTTTATGGATGAAACAAACATTGAAAGATATCATAGTGGTGTGTGATGATCCTATTTCTATGTTCTGTGATAACACAAGTGAAATTAACATTTCAAAGAATCTTGTGATGCACTCAAGGAAAAAGCATATATCTATCAAGTATTATTTCTTAAGAGAGAAAGTCATGGAGAATGAAGTAAAGCTTGAGTATATCTCTATAAAGGATCAGATTGCTAATATATTTATGAAGGCTCTTCCTAAAGATACTTTTGAGCATCTTTGGGAGAAGTTAGGGGTCATTTCTCCTCCTTTCTTAAACTAGATGCATATGGAGATGCATCAATTTGGTGTATCTATGGATCATTCTTTATTTTGGACTGATGTTTTGGTGGCTACCTCTTAGGGGGAGAAAGTAGTGTCATGTGTTGTCACTGTATGAGTATTCTTTTTTCTATGTCAAAGGGTCCGAAATCAATGTAAAATATATTTTTCCTTTGCCATTGATGTCAATGGGGGAGAGGAAGAATGAGAAAAATACTATCTACTAAGGGGGAGAAATAGAAAGAACAATCTTGAGAAGTGTATTTAGAGCAAGTATGTTGTCTTTGATGGTTTTTCACATCATGTGTTACCATGAATGAAAACGGGGGAGATTGTTGCTAGAATGGAAAAGAATGAAGGTGTTGTCATTGATGTCAACTGGTCAATTGGTTATTGCTATTGTCATTAATGTCCCAATTGCAAGTTATTGGTTGTATATATTGAGGATATTCATAAAATTTTATTGTACAAAAGTTGCAGGTGTTCAGTGGTTGCTTCATATTTTGCTTCAGGATTTGCTCCTAAGTTTGTGTGGTTTAGATATGTTGTTCATTGTTGTTGGAAGTTGCTATATCTAGATTTATTATTCCTAATTCATTGTACAGTGCAAGTTATGTTCACCAATTGTGAACTATGGTTTTTTGTGTTCTTGTGAGGTTCGAGAGAAAATTTGTTGGTTCGGATTTCTCTTTGGAAAAGTCTTATAACTTGTAGTTCTAGAGTTGAGTTTTTATGTTTGTATTGAAGATATTTTCGGTATCTGGAAGGATCATGCTTAATTTTTCTATGTTTTTTACACTAGTTTGGTCAACCTTTTGTTAAACACTATCTTTAGAATTGATGTAGTGTGTTGGATCTATTTGTGTCCTCGCCAAGTGTGTGTTTGGCTCACCCTCATTATAATTCCACCCTAGGATGTTTTGGTGCTAACCTAATTTAAATTTAATGTTGGATGGCCAACTTTGGATATGTTTCAAATTTGAAGATGGTATAAATGTAGGAAGAGTTAGTGATGAAATTATCTACAAAGAGAGATAAGTGAAAATAAATAAAGTAGCTAGATGCAATATTGATGTGAATCAGTGAGTGTGTTGGATGCGAGTGTGGTAGATCAATGTGAAGTCTAAATGTTTAGTTTCTAGATGTAGTGAGTAGAAGGTGTAATCTATCATTCATGCATGTCTATGAGTGGTTCAAAAAACTATGTTGGATTTCTCTATTGCATTAATATTTTCTTCTCTCTGTAACATATCTCTTCTATATTCTTTGTATCTCTTTGGCAGTGAGCCCTTCAGATTGTTAGCCCTATTAGAGAGTGAGTCCTAATCCAGAAAGTGAGTCCTTGTTTTGCTAGTGAGCCTTGTTTCTCAGGGATTGAGCCTTTTGTAATCAGTTTTGATATTCTCTATAGTATGATTTAATCCTCATTGTTGTTTTTTTCTTATTGGGTTTTCCACGTAAATCTAGTCTTTTCCTATTTGTGTGATGGTTTTCAGTTTCTGCACTTGCACTTAATGTTTTATCATTTAAGCAGTGTTAAGGATTAAATCTATCGAATGATTTAAAATTTTTAATTTACGACAATTGATTCATCTCGGCCCCCTCTCAGTTGTCTTATTCAACAACTTCTACTTCTGAATTCTCATCACAATATAGGAAAACATTATCTTTGAGAATTAGAACCTTGAAGGATGAGTTGTAGGTAGAAAATGAAAATGTAAAGAAATCCAAAGAAGAGACTTCAAAAGTGGTAGCAAATATAATTGAGGATGTGTTGGGACATAATATTTCTAGGCTAGTGCATAGATTAGATAATATGTGGAATGTGTATAAGAGTATCCTTGAAGCCCACCAAAGATACACTCAAGTGTAGAATGCTTTCCAAAATTATTGGAGAAAATGGAGTGCAAGGGTTGGTGCTCTCAAAGAAATGATTCCAAACATGAAGGATGATTCCAAGGCTCCCACACATATTCTAGAGTTAATGAAAGCAATTGATCTATTGGGAGAAATTTTAGTTTTTCATGAAAAATTAGGTGTGCAAGTCTAGGGTAAAATAAATATGTTTAGGTATATGGAAGGATATGGAGTGCCCAAGATGTTAAATGGTGAAGGGGAACAAAATGATATCAATGAATGGAAAGAAGAGGTGGGGAATTTTCTCCCTCAGTTCAAGGTAGCTATTAGCATTAGTAATTATACAATGTTGATAGTGCTCTAGATGATATGACTAGGATTGAGGTAAGTATGAATACATTTGTAAAAGAGGCCAACATATTAATTGATGTCAGGTACAATATGTGCAATTCCAAAGTATAGAGATTACTAGATACTCAGTGGCCCACCAAGGAGGAGTACAATACATGGCTTGGAAAGTTTATAGATTAAACATTTTATAAAGTATTAATAATATTGTATCCTCTCAATTTTAAAGTTGATGACATAGGATGTTGATGTGGAAGTGGCTTTATCTTTTCTGTTTTCTTGTTTTCTTGCTTTATTTCCTATGATTCTTGAAGAACATGGAAGGAATTCTCGGCTCATGGAATGAATATCTTCATCAAACAATGTGCCTTTTGGAATGAATTATAATTTTCAAATGAAAATGTGACAAGTGTCAATTGGCCTGAAGCTTGTTTTGCTCCCTTGTTTTTATAAAAGGGAGTTCAAGGCTATTGATGAGGTTGTTGATTTATCTCTTAGATAAATTTTGTAATAGGTAATACAAAGAATAAAGGTTGAGTCTATATCTAGGTTTTGAGTCTTCATTTTATGCAAGTATAATTTTGTATGATAGTAGTAGCATTTGAATATAAGAGTGGTATAATTCTTAAGCCAATTCTCTCCTTATGTATTTGTTACATGAATTATTATTGAAATTCATTAAACAATTTTTTGGTAATATTCATTATGTTCTAATGAATGTATGGTTTTATATTTTTTCTGATTCAATGAATTAGTTAAACCACTTTGATAAAATCATAGGTTTATGTAATTTGAATGTAAGGATATGATAATGAGTTTTGGTTTAGAATAATTGAGTATAATGTTTTAATGTAGTGTTGTAGAAGATTTGTGATGCTAGGTTTTAAGACATTGGTTTTCATCATGGCTTGTGTTAATTTGGACTCCTCACCCTACCTATTAAGGCACTGCTCTAGGATTTGTATTATTTTTTTAGATTCATGATCATTCACAAACACTACATTTAAAATCAATGAGTATTTACTTTTCTATTGAAATGTATGTGGAGTTGAGGTTTACCATGCTTTATTGCTTCTAAAATGATTATTAAGTAAAGGTATTGCCTGAAGTGTAGAGGGAAAGCCTTGAATATTTAGACCTGTCAAGTTGGACAATCCTTCCTAATTATTGACTATTGAATTAGGAAAATTCATGGGCAATTGGTGAGATCAGCTTGGTTTATTAAAAACACCAACATTGTGGATGTGACTTAGAGGCCTTGACCATTCAACAAACTAATTGAGTATCCCCAAAACATTCTATAAAAATTTATTAACCACAACCTCATTAAATTACCTTTGATTTTTCTACTTCCTACACATCAAATTCATTTTCCTCTTATGACTTAAAGGTATTTTTTTAGTTTCATTGAATGTCTCATCTTGATACTAAGTGTTGTATGTTTCTTCAAAAAAAATTCCAAGACCACATAGAATTCAACACCATCCTACTCTTGGATGGCCTAGATAGATCTAATAAACCAATAACTAAACCTAATAAAAATCCTTAGATCAAGACTACTTTTCTAAAATATTATGGTAATTTTATTTTCTTCGTTCCTTCTAACATAGTTGAAATATCTTTTGTTAGGTAGTTGTCCTCTTTTATTGATGTGGTAGTGATGGTGGATGATCATCATTAATCACCTTAGGAGTGAGATATTTTCCAACTTACCATATTTTTTAGTTGATGTATATGATGGTATCGATGTTGGTCCTCTATACACCCCTTTCAATTCAATAGGAAACCCATTAATTGGATCCTTGTTGATTCTATTAATATGGTTAATGTAGTTATTGAGGAAATATTGTATGTCCATAAAATACACATATATGAGTATGAGTAATTAGAATTATTTATGTGGTTCCATGATTTTTTTCCCTTCCCACTTTGGGTTTGATCACCCTTGTAGTCAAAGTTGAACATAATTTTTGAGATGTTTCTCTTTTATCAACCCTTCCTTTGATCACTTTCATGCAAAGTTAGGAAATCCATGGGTTACTATACCATTATGGAAATGAACATGAAGTATGTTGTAGTTAAAGAAACTTTCTATTGTTATTAGGTATAAGTATTCACAACAAAATTATACATATTGAATTGCACTTCCAAGACACTAGTTTAGAATAAATTACTCAAAAATAATCTTGAAATGGTCACAACTAAGAATGATCATAAGAATTTTGTAGCTCATTTCTATGTCTTTGATTGTACAAAAATTATATATATATATATTTTTAGAAGTAAAATAGGTTCTATGCAATATCTTAAATTCATTTCTTTGTAGGATATTTTTATGTAGCTAAATAGTATATATTTTACAATCTTGACACAAAGAAATGGATTATAGTTCATGATGTGGTTTTCAATGAATATGGACTATGGTAGTGGCAAGAGTGTGTATGAAAAAAAATAGTAGTTATGGACATAGATGTTATCAATGTCCCTCTTTTCTCCACAAGATCAAGTGGAATTTCACTCTAGTATTAGTTCAAGTTCACCAAGATCTCTTGACATCACAAATTTAGTTATATTTCAAGCATCAAGTACAATCTCTTCAAGATGTTGTGAATTAGGGTGTCTCAACCTTTGCAATTTCCTAGCATTAATTGATTAATTTAATTATTCTTATGCTATAATTTATTGCTCGTATTAATTTGTTATATAATATGACTTGGCATAGTGAGTTGTAGGAATGTTGGAATATGACATGGAAGGTGACAATGATGTTGTGGTCCCCACAATGAAACATATGTGTGCCACTTTTGGGAGAAATTCCTCAACATGTGTCAACATCTTTGAAGGATCTTGATGATGGTTCTATGACAAATTCCTATGATGATCTTAATACAGATTCCTATAATGATCTTATGATGTGTGAAAGCCAAATGATATGATCTAGGTTGGAAAAGTGTTAATATACATCTTTACATGGGGAATCTAGGTACCCAACTTTGAATATAACAAGTTGTAAGAGAATAATTTATTATTAATTTGTTATGATTGATTCTTAGATTACAAATATAAGATTTTTCATATATAAGAAATTTTATGATGGTTGTAAGGTGTGTAAGAGCATCATACCTATTTTGAGTAAAATTGGGGCACCCAAGTTTATAGGTATGAATGAGGAGTCCAAGAATCTTGTACAAGTGTCATTTACATGCTTGGAGGTGGTGGAAAAAAGTGCCAAGTGGATTAGGACGCCCATCTCTTGTGACCTCCTCTAGAACTTGTGTTCATACTTCTATTCTCTATATACTGGATGTCTTGGAGTTGTTTATGTAAGTAGTAATTTGTAGGTATTGTTATGCTATCAAAATAGCTCCAAAATTTAACATTTGTATACTGCTAGAATAACTTGCATTGCAAGTGTGTTGTATTCACCATTGCTTAGATAATACATTGTGCAATTTTTGTAGTGTGGGGTTATTCTCTTGAAAATGTTTTTCCTACATATATATTTTGTTTTGAGCTTCTTATACTAGCATGTGATGTTAGTTTAATAATCTCTCTATTTTACATCTCACACTTTAACTAAAAATGTAATTAAAACTATACATCTCTCTGCTTAGATCAATGTTAGGAAGTATTTTTGTGTACCTTTATTTATTTGTGCTAGTATCAAAGCTTGATCACCTTTGATGCAAGTTGTTGGGTAAAGTGTTTTTTTTTATTTATTTTAGTTTGAGTGGGAGCCTATGCAGTGGGTTTGTAATCTTTGTTGCAGGAGATATGGCTAGCACATCTAAAAGGTTTGAATTAGAGAAGTTCAATGGATGAAAATTTTAGTTGAGGAAACTAAAGATGGAAGACCTATTGGTGGATAGAGATTTATGGCTCATGGTATCTGGTTCCATGCCAATAGGCATGAAAAAAGAAGACTAGGATTAAATGGATTGGAAATCTAAGGGTCTCATAAGACTTTTTTTGGTTGATTTTGTCCTATTAAATGTTTATGAAGAGAAAACAACTACATATTTATGGAAGAAACTTGGAGACATTTATCATGCTAAATCCTTGGTAAATAAGTTATTACTAATAAAGAAGTTGTACTCTCTAAGGATGGGGGATGGAGGATTTGTTACAGATCACCTGAATTTTTTTAATATTCGTGTTTCCTAGTTGTCCTCTATTGGTTTGAATATGAAATAGGAGGATCGTTGCATGAAATTATTGTGTTTATTACTAGATTCATGGGACCACCTTTTTATGTCCATTGGAAGTACCACTACTACTTTCAAGATGAATGATGTGGTTACAACTCTGCTAATTGAGGAGATGTGAAGAAAATCATCTGAACTAGCTAAGGAGGCTCATGTAGTTCATGGTAGATCAAGTGAGAAAGGAAAGAAAAGGAAAAGAAGAAAAAAATAAAGGAAAGGAAGATCAAAATCTTGTCACTTCCGCAAGGAGTGCAAAGAGGAGAAAAATATGAAGAAGAAAATAATTATTACGATTTAGAAAAGCCTTCTTAAGATGATGTTGAAGAATTTGTTGTTATCTTGGCAAAAAATTCTTTGAAATATGTGTGGTTGATTGATTATGGTGCATCATTCCACATGACCTTGCATAGGGATTGGTTTTCCAAGTATGAATATTTTGATGGTGGGAAGGTGTACTTAGGTGATGACTCTCACCTAAAGATTGTTGGTCATGGAATGTTTTGATTTGATTCCCTGATGGTATAGTGAAGGTGATTAATAGTATATTGTATATCCCTATTTAGAATGAAACCTATTATCTATAAGTAAGTTGAATGATATTGGTGTGCAGCTATTTTTCTCAAATGGAGGATGTGAGATGATGAGAGGAGCTATGGTTTTGTCTAAGTGTGTTCAAATTGGAATTTTGTTTCATCTTGATGCATGCACTATGCAATGCAATAGTTCTTGTGTTATAAACTAGAGAACTTCGTATTATTCATGCTCACCATTACAAAAATTAGTGAAGATGACTATTGCATCTACTTGTAACACCCCTCCATTTTGGATGTTTGAATCAACAGTGTTTTCTTTGTAATGCTTTGTTCTATTTATGCTGTGACTTTGGAACTTGGTTACTTTTGATCGCAATTGTTAAACGATGTGAACGTTATATTTTGATGTGATGTTATTTTATTCTGATGTTATCTTTATGGCATGTTTTGGATTAACTTAGAAGATATTTTATTTAATAATGTTTTATGTTGTTGATCATATCATTGATGTTAGAATTGTCAGTTAGTAATTGTGTATTGGTGAAGGGGACGAGATTGTATCACTCGCTTGTGAGTGCCCTACGATTATGAGATTTCCTCTTCATAGTGTGTTTGATCATATTATATATATGTATGTTGATGTACTCTTTATTCACAGGTTGACAGGTACATGACATCGACTCCACCTGGTTCAAAGGTTTGAGCATGTCCATTGACCAACAGAAATCGATTGGGAGAGAGTAGCTAGGTTTTTTGTGCCAAGTCGTCACCCTAGTCATAGTGTGTCATCGGGTTGTTGTTAGGTTAGTTGTTTTAATTTGGTCCATTTCACCTTGAGTATTTATTTAATTTTAAATTATAAAGTTATTAAATGGCTTGCGTAGTTAAATTGATGATTAAATGTATCTAGTTGCAATGTTGAATTGTTATTTATTTTATTGATTAATTTGATTTAATTAATAAAACTAGATTTAGTTATTGATTAATTAGATTAATGGTGTTATATTAAATGAGATAGTTGTTTTGGCATTATTGTATATTAAGATTTAACTAAAATAAAAGTAAAAATCATGTTTGGATAGTTAGAGTTAAATTAAAATAAATAAATAAATAAAAATGAAAATGTGTTTAATGTCACTTTTGTAAATTATTGATAAAGTAAATTCTTGGCAAAAAATGTATTATGTTATTTTAATGAATTTTTAAAAATGTATGAGATTTGAATTAGAAATTAGAAAATTGTTTTAAATTTAAAAATTGGAAATATCCTCCAAATTTTGCAATAAATTTAGTGGGTGGGGATATTTTAGGGGTTTGACCAATTTGGGGAAAAAACTTTATTTTAGAAAATAGAATTTCATATAATTGGCAATTTTGCAATTTGGGGAAAAGTTTTTGGCTATGGCTTTGCTTGGATTTGTGAAGGAGATTGAAATTCTTGCTTGAGCTGGATTCAAAGGAGGAATTGAAAACACCATTGTTAAGCCTTCAAGCTTTGGAGGAAAAATCAGGTTCTTCTTTGTTCTATTTATTTATTTTTATTGTTTCATTTTGAAAAGAGTTTAAATCTGGTTATGTTGTTTGAGTTCCAATGGAAAACCCATGCCAAATCTTGTTGGAGAACTTGTAAAATCTTTGTTGAAATCTTGAAGACAGAAAAATAGATTCATGTAGAAAATGGAAAATGAAAGCAACAAAAAAAGATTCAACAATAGAAAAGTGGGAAATAAATAAATGAAATTTCCAGTTTGCTTGCAAATTCTATTACTGGGTATTTTGTTTGGTGGGAAAAACTTGTTCAATCTATCTGTGAAAGGGAGAGTTCATATATATATATATATATATATATATATATTGCCAATATATATATATATATATATGCATACAAATATTATATATATAAGTTTTATTTTCTTATTCTGAAAGTTTCCATTCAAGGAATTTGACTGTTAAAATTTGCTTTCTGAGAATTTTATTTTCCAGAAAACAGGGGAGACTGATTTTCTATTGTTTAAAATTGTGAATTTAAATTTAAAATAAAATTTCGCTTTTTATGAGGGGGGGGTAGGGGCTGTCCCCCACAGCCAGCCCCCATGAGGGAGGCGTTGGCTATGGAGGCAACAAGAACTGCCTCCACAGGTAGCGACTCCCCCAAAGGGGAGAGGCTGCTATGCAGTCCCCATAGGGGATGCGCAGCAGCAATTTTCTTTTGTTGCTTTTTTTATATTTTAAATTCTTTTTTTTAATATAGTTTAAATACTTTTTTTTACTATGTATTTTAAATTTTTATATATATTATATATATATATAATTTAATTATAATATATATATAATTTAATTATAATATATATATAATATATGTTATGTATCTATATATATGTGTATATATATTTATTTTTATATATATAAATGAATATACATTAAGTATATAACTATGTATATATTTGTCTGATATATATTTATATTTAATTATAATAATTTTAGGATTACTTTATTATAATGAGGGGAAAGTATGTATTTTTTTTAATAAAATGATTTCATTGGGACATGGGTTTTGATATCTAAATATTATTGGGGAATCTAAAATAACCCATAGATTTAATTTATTATTGCTTGTCAAATGTTGATAGCTATTTATAAGGGTGCACTTTTCTTAAGAATATGAATATCCATTTTAATTGAATTGAGAAATTGTAAGAGAATGATGTTGTGATAATTTAAATATTAGTTGGTTGCAAACGAAGTTTGATCAGACTAGTTATTTTCTTGTGTTGTAAAATTGAGGGAAATTATAGAGATAATCAATTAGCTAGGTTTTTTCCTTGTCTCATGGATTAGATCGTTTTAAATTAGAAATATTTGAGCAAATTTTTAGAAGTTTTAATATGTCTGAGTTGCTTTTACCTGGTGTTCCTTTTTCTACTATATCTACTGGGCATATTGGGCTAATCGAGTTAGTAAGTCTTCCAAAGGAGTTTTTTGGGTTGGGATGTTTGGTTGTGGTTTGATTTGTGAATCACCTTGGGAAACGTGTTAAGTTGTATCATGTTGTTCACCCAATTTTCTTGAACAGGGTGGTAAGTGCCTCCTTGGATTAGGAGAGGGTTTGTGTGGTCTGTGTATTTTGTTTTCCTCCAAGTGTTTGGAGTGGGTTTTGTTATATGTTGCCTCCTTGGATTCGAGAGGTCGTCTTATCAAGTTTACCCATTGGATTGTGGTTTTGTATCGTGTGTGTTGTCGATAGGAGACTAGCTCTTTGTGGGGGTCTGACACACAAAGGGGTGCCATGGTAACTCACTTAGGGTTTAATCAAGTGATAATTTAAAAGAATTAATGGGGAACTTTCACACTAATAAAGATAATGAATTCCTCTTTCATGAAGCATGTGTTTGTTAATGCTCGAGATGAGACGAGATGCATAGTTTTGCATAAGGGTCCAGCAACCAGTAGAGGCAAGCTAGGGAACCCAAGATGGGGGTCCAGTAGCCTAGGAAGGTTGAGCTAGGGTAACTCATGGAAATTTATGTATGACACTCTACCTACGACAGCAGCCAGTTAGTTATTGTGTGGTGTACAGATGATGTACATGATCATTGTTCTCTTTAAGCATTGTAACCTTTGTGTTAAGTGATGTTGTACTTGTATCCTTTTCAGTTCAGTTATGTTTTAACCTATGTCTAGAGGTAGATGGTCTTGTTTAGGAATTCCTAGTTACTATCTCCTAGCATGGGGGGTGAGCCTTTGGGTATCACATGGTTGGGTGGAACACGCGCCTTAATCCGTTGGGTTGTCTTCTTGTTCATGTGGATGAAATTTCTAGTTGGAGAGCTCGTGTGTTTCTGTATCTTTTCATGCTTTATTCAATTCAGTTAATATTGTAATTTTATTACCCCTCATTTTTTATCGAGGTGGAATTTGTAATATGTAATCATGCTTCTGGATTTATCTCATTCGGGGAATGAGTGTTGTAATCATGTTGTAAATTATATTATTGGAATCAAGTGGTACCTCATATTCTTTGATGCAAATTATTATGTATGGAATGTATGTGAACTTAATTATTATGTTATTAAAAGTTATGGTTATAATTCATGTTTCTTGTTTGGGTTTAATTAACTCGATCTCATAACCTTAGGGGATTGGTTGACAATGGTTAGTTAACTTGCATGTTAATTGTTCTAATTGTAGTTAAACAAAAAAAAAATTAGTCCATTTGTGTAGTAAATTGCAACTTCCCCTAGGGTTGCGTTGCGGGGTGTTACACGTGGTATCAGAGCCAGGTTTAAACACTGGGCACTCTAGGATAATGTGGGACCCATTAAGTTATTAGTTGTGTAGGTTATACTCTGGCCACTATGAGCCCATGGCATTGACCTAGGTGCTTTGTTCATTAGTTTATGATTTCCTTCTAGGTTGATCTCACTTGTCTACCCAAAAGTTCTTGTTACGTGGTGTAGGTCCAATGGTGCAGGAAACTAGTGGAAAGGATAGGATCCGCGATGTAGTGTATAATGCACCTATATCCTTCCTACTGGAAGAATGCATTATGGACAATGGTGTAGTGTGTGAATTTGGTGTGTTGTGTTTGGTGGATGACAACCAGTTTGGTTGTTATTTCTGCCCCTTGCATCTCTTCTTGTGCTTTACCTCATTGTGCAAGTGATTGTCCAATTGAACCTATGTGGTTTTGGAGTTGATTTTGCATGTTATATTGTTTTGAAATTATGAAATATGGTAATAGAAAATGAATGATCATGTTGTTAGTTCATAGAGATTTGTGTATACTCTCATATGGTTGATGCATTTGTGCGAAAGTGATTGTGTGATGATGAAACCATGATTGAATTTGTGGCTATGTTAGAACTGTAAATATCTCTTGTCTTCTCTCTCTTCCGATTGGTTTAACAAATATTTCTTTCTTTGAGTGTGTGGTGTATGGAAACCCATGGTATGTTGTATCTTATGAGAAAATGCTTATGTATTCATGAAGGTTTGTTTTATTAGATCAAACCTTGGGTAAAGGACCTAAGTCCCCAAGTTGCATTCATAATCATGGAAAATATATAAAATGAATAGAAAATTTTTCTATAGTAAGTAATAGAAAATCGTTCTACAATAAGTAAAAGTTTAGAAAAAAGGGGTTTGTGAAACTATTGCATGTTAATGATAATTGCATAATAGGTGCATCTTGTTGGTGAGGCCTATAGTCCCCAACTTTATTGTTGAGTCTGAAGAAATCATGTAGATGATAAATTATTGTACCTGGATTCAAAATGCAAAATGTTAAATGAATGTTGAAGTGATAATGTTGCATACCTTGTCCTGAGTAAACATTGTAATGATATTGCACTATGTGTGGCCTTGTGATGATTCCCGGTGATGTGTATTGGTGCATATGTGTATCATGTATGTTAATCCATGGATATGTGTTTTGGAGATTGGGTTGGTGGTTGCTTCACCATGTTGATTTGTATATATTGATAGTGTGCTTGGTTGGGTTGATTATAACACGGGTTGTTGTTTTTATGTTGAGATATGGAGTGGTTCAGTTTTAGAACCATTGATTATGTGTGATTTTATTGAGTTTGTACTAAGGGTATTGGTAGGCTTCCAGGAGTAAGCCCGACCCTAGGGGGGGAGAATGTAACACCCCTCCATTTTGGATGCTTGTATCGGTAGTGTTTTCTTTGTAATGCTTTGTTCTGTTTATGCTATGAATTTGGAACTTGGTTACTTTTGATCGCAATTGTTAAATGATGTGAATGTTATATTTTGATGTGATGTTATTTTATTCTGATGTTATCTTTATGGCATGTTTTGGATTAACTTAGAAGATATTTGATTTAATGATGTTTTATGTTGTTGATCATATCATTGATGTTAGAATTGTTAGTTAGTAATTGTGTATTGTTGAAGGGGATGGGATTGTATCACTCGTTTGCGAGTGCCCTACGATTATTGTAGTGCCCTCCGTTTCGGTCGTCGTTGATGTTAAGTAAGTTGACCGTTGGGTGGTTATGTCATTTTCGCGTATTCGAGTAGTGTGATAAGTTGATTTTGAGGTGTCTTGATTTTGTGACTTTGTAATATTGTATAGTTTTGATTATTTTAATTAATTAAATTAAAAAGGATTAAAAGGGAACTTAATTTAATTGGGAAGTGAAATTATAACTAAATGAACTACATTGGTAAATGATACGATAACTATTTTGGATGGTTAATTATTAAATTAAAATAATAACTAAAAGAAGTATGAGTAATTAAACAATGTGATAAAATAAGATTTTTATTAATTTCTTTGTGAAATAAATAATTAAATAAATTAGAGGTTAAGAAAGAATAAAATTACACTATTAATAGAAGTAAATAAAATAGAATATTGAAAGTTAATTATTATATTGAATATAATATAAATTTATAATAAAATACGTAGATAATAGTAATATAATAAATTATTTAAGTGTAATGGAAGTTAGTATAGCAAATAATTTGAGAAAAATTTTAGATGCTGGAAATGAAAGCTGAACATGCAAAGAAATATTATTTTGAAATTCAAGTTCGGTTATGGGGAAGGTGAAAAGTCATTCGGTGGTTGGGAATTCATTCTTGGTTGGTAACTGACCAAGAAAGAAAATAAGAGGGTGATTTTTCCGAATGCCAAGGGGGACTTTGGGAAGATAATTGGCAACCTGCGAAGAGAGGGAGGAATTTTACTGAAAGCAATTTCCACGAAGGAAGGAACAAGAAAAGATATTTTTTTTTAAAAGAAAGAAAGAAGAGGAATTCAAAAGGGAAAGCGACTTCCAGGTTTTCTTTTAAATATTTTCCTTACAAAATAGTGAATAGATGTTTTCCTGTGAAAGATTTCCTTCTTCCTTGAAATCTTTTTTTATGCCAACTTCAAAATTTAGCTGAGTATTTTAAATGTCTTATTTTTCGGGCTGTACAAATTTGTATTTTCCTTCCTTTCATTATATATATACTTACATAAATATGGTATTCAATATATGTATTTTGAGACTATAAACTGTCTGTAAATGAACTGTTCCAGAGCATAATGAAATTATATATTTAAATACCTACAGTACCGTATATGTGTAAATATATATATAACTCCATTATTCTACATTTTAGAATGGGACAAGTGAAACTTTAGTAAGAATCAAATTCTTTCCGTGAATTGAATGGTTGTTGAAAGTGATTGAGAAAAAAAATTAGGAGGGAGTATTGGCTCCCCACACAGTCGCGTTTCCTTGGGAAAGGCTGCGCTGTGGGGGCAGTCACGTGGTCTATAGAATGAGCGCTGCCCTCCACAGTCAACATTCCAAAATTCAGATACTAATCATTTGCTTTTATATAAATATATATAAGTATGTGTGCATAGTCATATATCCATCTCACTGCGGAACTTAACTGAATAGATACATGATTGCAGATGTATATACTATGTGGCAAATCTGAATCAGCAAGAATGGATTAGATAGGATGAAATTTTCTTGCATTAGGGTTTAGTCACACTTGCCATGCCCTTGTCCCCGGTGAGGCAATCAAATGTTTTTCATGGTGCGTAGTTATATACACAAAAGCTTTAAAGCACTATAAGAGAACTCACTAATTCTGAGTCTGTACCCAAACAGAAAGAAAATTACTGAGAAGCCAATCTTTCTTGGAGTTTTGGACTTTTGGCTGCCAATACATAATATCTTCAGACTATTAAATGGAAGATGCCAATTATTCTTATTAAATTTAGGTAGAAGAAATTATTTTAAAGCAGGCCTGGGTACATAATTATGATCCAGATTGGTTACACTATAAATTTACTTCAATAAACTTGACTTCTCCAAGCACTTCTTAAATGGTCTCACATTTTCCTTGTTTCTTGTATATAGTAGTTACTCTTTTTCTCACCCGATTTTCTTATATGATTGCCACATACTGTTTGCATCCTTGTAAAAAAAATAAAAAAATCAAAGCATTCCTAAATGAATCTTTAGATGGTAATTTCACTTAGATAAACTTTAACCTTGTTCATCATCATGGTGATATTTCCAAATTCCAAAACTCGCCTTCTAATATTAATTGCTTCTCACATTTTTACAACCGTAACCATCTCAAACTTGGAGGAAGTTTGGTTCGTGTGTCTTCTCTGATGCCGTCCATGAGCAGATTGTTCAAGTGAAGAAATTGAGGACCAATGAGCAGATTATTTAATTCTCTTGGTCTGTGCAATGTTTCAAGCCCTTGCCAGTTACCTCCATTCAGTCGAAGCTGAGAGAAATTAATGTTATTGGATACAGCGCTTAGATGAGCTCCTTCACATAGTCTGGTAATCTAAATTTTTAAATCTCCCCGAAACCATAGGCAAAGCTATCACAGCTGCAACGTTAGACTTGCAAAAGTGTAGTAAATTAAATAGTTCCTCTAAAACCCTTGGCAGCCTGTCACTGTCACAGCAATTAGAGTTGAAACATTGTACAGAATTAAATAGCCTCTCTGATTTCTTTGTCAAACTGTCTGAGTTAGGGCATTTGAATTACCAATTACATATATGAGTGACTTTCTATTTATTTTGAATTTATATATTTTTGATTACTATTCTTTTATATATATATATATATATATATATATATATATATGTGTATGGTTATATAAACAATTATAGATACATAATTATAGGTTAAAAGATTTGAGTGAAGGTAGTCTTTTATATATTTAGAATTTATGAGGATATTTCAATATATAAGTAGATTTGTATGATGAGTATTATTCAAAAAAAAAATGGTTCGTATTTATATAATATGTTTATAAAATATGAATAATTCCTTTAATTGTTTTGTTTATGATATTATGGTGGTGTAAAAGTAAAATATGAATCGACTGTTAAAATGTTCTGTAAGATAGTGAGTTAAGTAAAAGTGTAATTTTATTTTAGGTAAATAATTAAAGTGAAAATGGTTATTTCGATAGGTTGCTTAGTAAAATATTATTTAACAAAAGATTTTAACGGAATAAACATTATTGAATTAGGTATTTAATTTTGTTGTAGATAAATGAACTATGTATTTAGTTAAAGTAAATCGATTTATATGGTTAATTAAGTTTTAGGGTTCACTAAAGGAGATAAGTGATTCTACATTTACATAGTTTCTTTTACTTGAAGGTTAAAGGATAAAGTTATTTTGAATTCCAGGTTCATAGGTTAATTAATTTAAATGATACTGATTAAATGTTAAATGGTTTTAATTACCTTTTTTGTTATCTAATGAGTCTGTGAATGATAATTATTTATCAAACTACTGTGTGAAATAATCCATTAGTGTCATCACCTTAGTATTATAATAAAGTTGTAAATTATAGAATTGTCATCTTAGTATTACATTTTAAAGTTATAATTAGGATTCGTATTAAACAGTTGATGGAGTTGGTTATCTTATAAATAATATGGTTATTTTAAATATAATTATTTGTAGTAGATACTCTCTTAATTAAATTAAGTGGATATGTTAAAATAAGTGGTAAGAACATTGAAATAATGCTTAAATTAAAGGAAGGTCTTTATGGTTATAATGTGTGAGTAAATGTGTTTTAAACAAAGTGTTTTGATTACTAGTTTAAGTGATATTTAATTGTTTTAGGTTGGTTGTTATTTATGGGATATTTATGGAGATGTCTCGATGGCCTATTCATTGTAAGTGTTTTAAGATAGTGTTCTTCAAGGTTGATGTGTTTGATGGTTTCCTTGTATGGAATTATGTGTGTAAAATGGGAACCCGTATTATTGTTCATGATTGTTTTAATTTTGGAAGAGCATGCTTGAGAGTTAGTGTCTTGTGGCTTATAACATCAGATTATATCTTCATTCGCAATATTGTGATATCCTTAAATGTTGGAAATGATTGATCTTTAAAATAATGTTCTTATTAGATTGCTTCGAGTTACTTCTTATTGAATGAATGGTTATATTGTATTTGAATGTGTGGTTCATGGATTGTTTTGATAGACCCTTTCAATGTGACTTTTCTTGAGTTGAATTTTGAGTTGGAGATTTTCTCTCATTTTATTTATGATGCTATTCGTTGGGAACCAGTATGTGTTCTTTTGTTCTTTACCTAAGTGGAAAATTGGTTAATGTTAACTTTGTCATGATTGATGGTTCTACTTGAGTTGTTAATGAGTCAAATTTGAAAAGTTCTTTGAAGTTATGGGTATTCCGAGAGGAGAAAATAGAGGTTTCCCTTGGATGTCCGATTTAGTTCGTATCGAAGTTGTTGATGTTGTTTAAGGGAGTTGTTGATCTTATTTTGATGTATTCTCTCATCATATTTGAATTGAAAATAGTCCTTGAAGGTTTTTCTTTTATTGTTGTCAGATTTTCATGGGGAAACCCTAGTGTAACTTTTTGAGAATCTTCCAGAGGCTTATTTTTATGGTTGGTCAATGATCTCTCTCTATGTGCTTTGATGTCGCAAGTGCCTTGATTTTTGGAATTTAAAAGGGTTGTACATGAATCATTGAGATTTTGATTATGTATATATGGCAAGATGGGTAATGCCTTGCATGCTTCTATGTTGTGATCTAATGTACTTGTTATGTTGTACAACCCTTGGATTTGGTTTTTATGTTTTGAGTGTCTAGAGTGAGAGTGGCTCTAAGTGGGTGGTCGGCGCACAAAGGGGTGCTAGGATAGCCCTCATTAGAGTGAATTTAATAAGTGATCATTTAAATAATTAACTAGGGGGTGGGTAGAATCACATTAAAAAGATAATTGATGCCTCATCCACCTTTGACTGCTACCACAGACTAAAGGGGATTGAGAAGGCCGTGGTTGGCATGTTCATTGCCTTGTCTTCGCGAAGGGTAACAAATCCACATGAGCAACCCTATGGGGCGGCACCTTGAAATAGGTAGTCTGGATAAGCATAGATGGAGGTGGCTCCTAGCGCTCAGGTTGTCTGGATAATTCGTCAATAGATGGAGGCGACACCTTGTGTTAGTGGTAGTTTGGAGAATCCATGTTAAGCCATGCGATGACACTCTCCTCTAACACTCCTTATTATGTTGCTTCTTTGGAAATCCTCTGGAAGTGGGTCTTTTTCTTGAATTGATGGATCATAGTTATTTGAGATGATTTATGGTTTTACCCTATTTTATCTATGGTGTATTCTATGGTCTTGTATAAATCTTGTTGATAATTTGGGTTTCGACCTTGTGCTCTTATGGTACTGTGATATGATGTTATTGTGTTGGTTAACTGCAATTTGAAAATTGTATTATGTTTATTTATTCGGCTTGATTTCAAAGTGTTTTATGATCTTCCTTTGGTTACTTGTTTACTGGTCATTGCTTTGATTTATGAGATGAGATTTATGACTTTGAGTTATTATGTTGACTCTTGGATGTGGTTGATTATGTCATTATAATTCCTGAGTGTTATGATACCTTTGTATGTTGTTGAGTTTTGTGGTGGCCTGATTGGATGTTCTTGGTTGAGGTCTCTTTCTTGTTAGCTCCTAGCACGGGGGGTGGGTCTTCGGACTCACATGGTCGGGTGGAACGTGCCAAGCACCCCATTGGGTCCCCAGTCGAGGATTGAGAGGTGTGGATTGGTGCTGTTGCGGCGACTCTAGAGTTGTATCTATCTTGGAGCCAGTTTGATACTGTGTATTCATCTATTCATTTGTATCATGATTCTTGTTGTATGGTTTCCATTTATGTTTGGAAACACTTTTGTATCATTGTACTTCTTAAACATTATACTGCAATGTAATGTAATGTTAAACCTTGTGTGGAGATTGGCCATGGTGGTTGTTAGTTAGGGTGTTGAATTAATCATGTATTTATGTACATAGATGGTTTCTTATCATTGATCATCATGTATGTGTTATATTTGTTAATGCTTACTTTATATCTTTAGATTTTATTCTTTTTGGTTGTTGTATGGATCTAAGTCGCGTAATGACTCCTCATGTACCCCAAGGGATGTGTGTTAAGGAATCTATTTAAATGAAATTCATGTTATGACTTAATGTGTATTACATGTATGTTATGTTTACTTTTAAAAAAAAAATTGTGCTGTAATTATTGTGTTATTGTCCTTTGTGGTTTGCACGGCGGGGCGTTACAACATTGGTATCAAAGCATAGGTTCATACACTAGGCACTATGTGTGCTCACTACGTAACCTTGCGCTTAGACCCATGAGTCTTGAGTTTCAATTTTCTATTGTTATTGTTGCGAACTTGAATTTCTTCTATTAGATTGTGTCAGGTCAATGGTGCAGGAAACTAATGGGAAAGGATTGGACCCTCGGTGTAGTGCGCAATGCACTGGTATCCTTGCTATCGGGGATGCTCTATGGACCCTTGAGTTTTAGTGTGATGTGTTTCTTGGTGATGTGTTATGTGTGTGAATATGTCAAGTGGGTGTGAAATCTGCAATTTTGTTATCCTTGAGTGAGGAATTATGTTTTCTTGAATCTGTGAAGGTGTAAGAATTTTCTTGTTCTATTGAAATTGATGTGAGATTTGGTGTTGAATAACGGTTAAAGTGGAGTTCTTTGTGTGAAAATTATGAGTTTTAACAAAAATGTGAGGTTTTGTAGAGAACTATTCTATGATTTTAGCTGAATATGGTATCTTGAGGTTAAGATGTAACTTGAATGATTGGTACTAATGTGCAATGTTCTATGGTAGCTTTTGATTTACAGGAACTTGGCTTCAGAAACGTAGTGATGAAGGTAAAACAATTGTAATATGTAGGTATAGATACTTATAATTTCAAGTAGTAATTCCTTTTGATATAGTAGATGAATTAGGTTTATGGTTAGTATATTTATGCAAATATTGCCTAACTAATAAGAAGTAAACTATTTACGAGTTACTAGAATTGTTTTGACTATTATATGTGGTTAGTGGGAGGGACAGTGTGGTATCACTCGCTCGCGAGTGCCCTACTATGCCGGGATTTCCTCTCACGATGTATTTGTGATATATATGTATTGTGCACAATGTTTGTTTGCATGCAGGATTGCAGGAATTAAGTCTCGATTCCACCTGCATTGTCAGGACAGGGCGAGCATTATATACACCCAATGGGTTTGGCGTTGAACATAGGAGCGGACAATAAATTTTTCCCAACCTAGTTCGTCATCCGTCCTAGTGTTTGAAAAATTGGTCTGGTTGCTACCCCGTCACCACTTTTGTTTTGGTATCAATTCCTTATTGTTGGTTTGCTAATTTTCGTTGCTTACTTGATGATGTTTAATTGATGATTTGACTTGTGGTGTTGATGCGCTTATGTTTTTGTTAGTTTATGGATTGTGCCTGAGCTCACTTCCAGGAGTAAGTTGAAGCCTAGGGGGGGAGGATGTAGTGCCCTCCATTTCGGTCGTCGTTAATGTTAAGTAAGTTGACCGTTGGGTGGTTATGTCATTTTCGCGTGTTCGAGTAGTGTGATAAGTTGATTTTGAGGTGTCTTGATTTTGTGACTTTGTAATATTGTATAGTTTTGATTATTTTAATTAATTAAATTAAAAAGGATTAAAAGGGAACTTAATTTAATTGGGAAGTGAAATTATAACTAAATGAACTACATTGGTAAATGATACGATAACTATTTTGGATGGTTAATTATTAAATTAAAATAATAACTAAAAGAAGTATGAGTAATTAAACAATGTGATAAAATAAGATTTTTATTAATTTCTTTGTGAAATAAATAATTAAATAAATTAGAGGTTAAGAAAGAATAAAATTACACTATTAATAGAAGTAAATAAAATAGAATATTGAAAGTTAATTATTATATTGAATATAATATAAATTTATAATAAAATACGTAGATAATAGTAATATAATAAATTATTTAAGTGTAATGGAAGTTAGTATAGCAAATAATTTGAGAAAAATTTTAGATGCTGGAAATGAAAGCTGAACATGCAAAGAAATATTATTTTGAAATTCAAGTTCGGTTATGGGGAAGGTGAAAAGTCATTCGGTGGTTGGGAATTCATTCTTGGTTGGTAACTGACCAAGAAAGAAAATAAGAGGGTGATTTTTCCGAATGCCAAGGGGGACTTTGGGAAGATAATTGGCAACCTGCGAAGAGAGGGAGGAATTTCACTGAAAGCAATTTCCATGAAGGAAGGAACAAGAAAAGATATTTTTTTTTAAAAGAAAGAAAGAAGAGGAATTCAAAAGGGAAAGCGACTTCCAGGTTTTCTTTTAAATATTTTCCTTACAAAATAGTGAATAGATGTTTTCCTGTGAAAGATTTCCTTCTTCCTTGAAATCTTTTTTTATGCCAACTTCAAAATTTAGCTGAGTATTTTAAATGTCTTATTTTTCGGGCTGTACAAATTTGTTTTTTCCTTCCTTTCATTATATATATACTTACATAAATATGGTATTCAATATATGTATTTTGAGACTGTAAATTGTCTGTAAATGAACTGTTCCAGAGCATAATGAAATTATATATTTAAATACCTATAGTACCGTATATGTGTAAATATATATATAACTCCATTATTCTACATTTTAGAATGGGACAAGTGAAACTTTAGTAAGAATCAAATTCTTTCCGTGAATTGAATGGTTGTTGAAAGTGATTGAGAAAAAAAAATAGGAGGGAGTATTGGCTCCCCACACAGTCGCGTTGCCTTGGGAAAGGCTGCGCTGTGGGGGCAGTCCCGTGGTCTATGGAATGAGCACTGCCCTCCACAGTCAACATTCCAAAATTCAGATACTAATCATTTGCTTTTATATAAATATATATAAGTATGTGTGCATAGTCATATATCCATCTCACTGCAGAACTTAACCAAATAGATACATGATTGCAGAGGTATATACTATGTGGCAAATCTGAATCAGCAAGAATGGATTAGACAAGATGAAATTTTCTTGCATTAGGGTTTAGTCACACTTGCCATGCCCCTGTCCCTGGTGAGGCACTCAAATGTTTTTCATGGTGCGTAGTTATATACACAAAAGCTTTAAAGCACTATAAGAGAACTCACTAATTCTGAGTCTGTACCCAAACAGAAAGAAAATTACTGAGAAGCCAATCTTTCTTGGAGTTTTGGACTTTTGGCTGCCAATACATAATATCTTCAGACTATTAAATGGCAGATGCCAATTATTCTTATTAAATTTAGGTAGAAGAAATTATTTTAAAGCAGGCCTGGGTACATAATTATGATCCAGATTGGTTACACTATAAATTTACTTCAATAAACTTGACTTCTCCAAGCACTTCTTAAATGGTCTCACATTTTCCCTGTTTCTTGTATATAGCAGTTACTCTTTTTCTCACCCGATTTTCTTATATGATTGCCACATACTATTTGCAATCCTTGTAAAAAAAAATAAAAAAATCAGAGCATTCCTAAATGAATCTTTAGATGGTAATTTCACTTGGATAAACTTTA
This sequence comes from Sequoia sempervirens, assembly GCA_007258455.2. Classification (NCBI taxonomy): domain Eukaryota; kingdom Viridiplantae; phylum Streptophyta; class Pinopsida; order Cupressales; family Cupressaceae; genus Sequoia; species Sequoia sempervirens. The sequence continues at coordinate 653,812,999 of VDFB02271358.1, forward strand.
ACCTTGTTCATCATCATGGCGATATTTCCAAATTCCAAAACTCACCTTCTAATATTAATTGCTTCTCACATTTTTACAACCGTAACCATCTCAAACTTGGAGGAAGTTTGGTTCGTGTGTCTTCTCTAATGCCATCCATGAGCAGATTGTTCAAGTGAAGAAATTGAGGACCAATGAGTAGATTATTTAATTCTCTTGGTCTGCGCAATGTTTCAAGCCCTTCCCAGTTACCTCCGTTCAGTCGAAGCTGAGAGAAATTGATGTTATTGGATACAACGCTTAGATGAGCTCCTTCACATAGTCTGGTAATCTAAATTTTTAAATCTCCCCGAAACCATAGGCAAAACTATCACAGCTGCAACGTTAGACTTGCAAAAGTGTAGTAAATTAAATAGTTCCTCTGAAACCCTTGGCATCCTGTCACTGTCACAGCAATTAGAGTTGAAACATTGTACAGAATTAAATAGCCTCTCTGATTTCTTTGTCAAACTGTCTGAGTTAGGGCATTTGAATTACCAATTACATATATGAGTGACTTTCTATTTATTTTGAATTTATATATTTTTTATTACTATTCTTTTATATATATATATATATATATATATGCGTATGGTTATATAAACAAGTATAGATACATAATTATAGGTTAAAAGATTTGAGTGAAGGTAGTCTTTTATATATTTAGAATTTATCAGGATATTTCAATATATAAGTAGATTTGTATGATGAGTATTATTCAAAAAAAAAATGGTTCGTATTTATATAATATGTTTATAAAATATGAATAATTCCTTTAATTGTTTTGTTTATGATATTATGGTGGTGTAAAAGTAAAATATGAATCGAGTGTTAAAATGTTTTGTAAGATAGTGAGTTAAGTAAAAGTGTAATTTTATTTTAGGTAAATAATTAAAGTGAAAATGGTTATTTCGATAGGTTGCTTAGTAAAATATTATTTAACAAAATATTTTAACGGAATAAACATTATTGAATTAGGTATTTAATTTTGTTGTAGATAAATGAACTGTGTATTTAGTTAAAGTAAATTGATTTATATGGTTAATTAAGTTTTAGGGTTCACTAAAGGAGATAAGTGATTTTACATTTACATAGTTTCTTTTACTTGAAGGTTAAAGGATAAAGTTATTTTGAATTCCAGGTTCATAGGTTAATTAATTTAAATGATACTGATTAAATGTTAAATGGTTTTAATTACCTTTTTTGTTATCTAATGAGTCTGTGAATGATAATTATTTATCAAACTACTATGTGAAATAATCCATTAGTGTCGTCACCTTAGTATTATAATAAAGTTGTAAATTATAGAATTGTCATCTTAGTATTACATTTTAAAGTTATAATTAGGATTCGTATTAAACAGTTGATGGAGTTGGTTATCTTATAAATGATATAGTTATTTTAAATATAATTATTTGTAGTAGATACTCTCTTAATTAAATTAAGTGGATATGTTAAAATAAGTGGTAAGAACATTGAAATAATGCTTAAATTAAAGGAAGGTCTTTATGGTTATAATGTGTGAGTAAATGTGTTTTAAACAAAGTGTTTTGATTACTGGTTTAAGTGATATTTAATTGTTTTAAGTTGGTTGTTATTTATGGGATATTTATGGAGATGTCTCGATGGCCTGTTCATTGTAAGTGTTTTAAGATAGTGTTCTTCAAGGTTGATGTGTTTGATGGTTTCCTTGTATGGAATTATGTGTGTAAAATGGGAACCCGTATTATTGTTCATGATTGTTTTAATTTTGGAAGAGTATGCTTGAGAGCTAGTGTCTTGTGGCTTATAACATCAGATTATATCTTCATTCGCAATATTGTGATATCCTTAAATGTTGGAAATGATTGATTTTTAAAATAATGTTCTTATTAGATTGCTTCGAGTTACTTCTTATTGAATGAATGGTTATATTGTATTTGAATGTGTGGTTCATGGATTGTTTTGATAGACCTTTTCAATGTGACTTTTCCTGAGTTGATTTTTGAGTTGGAGATTTTCTCTCATTTTATTTATGATGCTATTCGTTGGGAACCAGTATGTGTTCTTTTGTTCTTTACCTAAGTGGCAAATTGGTTAATGTTAACTTTGTCATGATTGATGGTTCTACTTTAGTTGTTAATGAGTCAAATTTGAAAAGTTCTTTGAAGTTATGGGTATTCCGAGAGGAGAAAATAGAGGTTTCCCTTGGATGTCCGATTTAGTTCGTATCGAAGTTGTTGATGTTGTTTAAGGGAGTTGTTGATCTTATTTTGATGTATTCTCTCATCATATTTGAATTGAAAATAGTCCTTCAAGGTTTTTCTTTTATTGTTGTTAGATTTTCATGGGGAAACCCTAGTGTAACTTTTTTGAGAATCTTCCAGAGGCTTGTTTTTATGGTTGGTCAATGATCTCTCTCTATGTGCTTTGATGTCGCAAGTGCCTTGATTTTTGGAATTTAAAAGGGTTGTACATGAATCGTTGAGATTTTGATTATGTATATATGGCAAGATGGGTAATGCCTTGCATGCTTCTCTGTTGTGATCTAATGTACTTGTTATGTTGTACAACCCTTGGATTTGGTTTTTATGTTTTGAGTGTCTAGAGTGAGAGTGGCTCTAAGTGGGTGGTCGGCGCACAAAGGGGCGCCAGGATAGCCCTCGTTAGAGTGAATTTAATAAGTGATAATTTAAATAATTAACTAGGGGGTGGGTAGAATCACATTAAAATGATAATTGATGCCTCATCCACCTTTGAGTGCTACCATAGACTAAAGGGGATTGAGAAGGCCGTGGTTGGCATGTTCGTTGCCTTGTCTTTGGAAAGGGTAACGGATCCGCATGAGCAACCCTATGGGGCGGCACCTTGAAATAGGTAGTCTGGATAACCATAGATGGAGGTGGCTCCTAGCGCTCAGGTTGTATGGATAATTCGTCAATAAACGGAGGCGGCACCTTGCATTAGTGGTAGTCTGGAGAATCCATGTTAAGCCATGTGATGACACTCTCCTCTAACACTCCTTATTATGTTGCTTCTTTGGAAATCCTCTGGAAGTGGGTCTTTTTCTTGAATTGATGGATCATAGTTATTTGAGATGATTTATGATTTTACCCTATTTTATCTATGGTGTATTCTATGGTCTTGTATAAATCTTGTTGATAATTTGGGTTTCGACCTTGTACTTTTATGGTACTATGATATGATGTTATTGTGTTGGTTAATTGCAATTTGAAAATTGTATTATGTTTATTTATTCGGCTTGATTTGGAAGTGTTTTATGATCTTCCTTTGGTTACTTGTTTACTGGTCATTGCTTTGATTTATGAGATGAGATTTATGACTTTGAGTTATTATGTTGACTCTTGGATGTGGTTGATTATGTCATTATAATTCCTGAGTGTTATGATACCTTTGTATGTTGTTGAGTTTTGTGGTGGCCTGATTGGATGTTCTTGGTTGAGGTATCTTTCTTGTTAGCTCCTAGCACGGGGGGTGGGTCTTCAGACTCACATGGTCGGGTGGAATGTGCCAAGCACCCCATTGGGTCCCCAGTCGAGGATTGAGAGGTGTGGATTGGTGCTGTTGCGGCGACTCCAGAGTTGTATCTATCTTGGAGCCAGTTTGATACTGTGTATTCATCTATTCATTTGTATCATGATTCTTGTTGTATGGTTTCCATTTATGTTTGGAAACACTTTTGTATCATTGTACTTCTTAAACATTGTACTGCAATGTAATGTAACGTTAAACCTTGTGTGGAGATTGGCCATGGTGGTTGTTAGTTAGGGTGTTGAATTAATCATGTATTTATGTACATAGATGGTTTCTTATCATTGATCATCATGTATGTGTTATATTTGTTAATGCTTACTTTATATCTTTAGATTTTATTCTTTTTGGTTGTTGTATGGATATAAGTCGCGTAATGACTCCTCGTGTACCCCAAGGGATGTGTGTTAAGGAATCTATTTAAATGAAAATTCATGTTATGACTTAATGTGTATTACATGTATGTTATGTTTACTTTTAAAAAAAAAATTGTGCTGTAATTATTGTGTTATTGTCCTTTGGGGTTCGCACGGCGGGGCGTTACAATTATGAGATTTCCTCTTCACGGTGTGTTTGATCATACTATATATATGCATGTTGATGTACTCTTTGTTCATAGCTTGACAGGTACATGACATCGACTCCACTTGGTTCACAGGTTTGAGCATGTCCATTGACCAACGGAAAGAGATAGTAGCTAGGTTTTTCATGCCAAGTCGTCACCCTAGTCATATTGTGTCGTCAGGTTGTTGTTGGGTTAGTTGTTTTAATTTGGTCCATTTCACCTTGAGTATTTATTTAATTTCAAATTATAAAGGTTATTAAATGGCTTACATACTTAAATTGATGATTAAATGTATCTAGTTGCAATGTTGAATTGTTATTTATTTTATTGATTAATTTGATTTAATTAATAAAAATAGATTTAGTTATTGATTAATTAGATGAATGGTGTTATATTAAATGAGATAGTTGTTTTGGCATTATTGTATATTAAGATTTAATTAAAATAAAAGTAAAAATCATGTTTGGATAGTTATAGTTAAATTAAAATAAATAAATAAATAAAAATGAAAATGTGTTTTTAATGTATGTCACTTTTGTAAATTATTGATAAAGTAAATTCTTGGAAAAATTTGTATTATGTTGTTTTAATGAATTTTTAAAAATGCATGAGATTTGAATTAGAAATTAGAAAATTGTTTTAAATTTAAAAATTGGAAATATCCTCCAAATTTTGCAATAAATTTAGTGGGTGGGGATATTTTAGGGGTTTGACCAATTTGGGGAAAAAACTCTTTTTTAGAAAATAGAATTTCATATAATTGGCAATTTTGCAATTTGGGGAAAAAATTTTGGTTGTGGCTTTGCTTGGATTTGTGAAGGAGATTGAAATTCTTGCTTGAGCTAGATTCAAAGGAGGAATTGAAAACACCATTGTTAAGCCTTCAAGCTTTGGAGGAAAAAACAGGTTCTTCTTTGTTCTATTTATTTATTTTTATTGTTTCATTTTGAAAAGAGTTTAAATCTGGTTATGTTGTTTGAGTTCCAATGGAAAACCCATGTCAAATCTTGTTGGAGGACTTGTAAAATCTCTGTTGAAATCTTGAAGACAGGAAAATAGATTCATGTAGAAAATGGAAAATGAAATCAACAAAAAAAGATTCAACAATAGAAAAGTGGGAAATAAATAAATGAAATTTCCAGTTTGCTTGCAAATTCTATTACTGGGTATTTTGTTTGGTGGGAAAAACTTGTTCAATCTATCTGTGAAAGGGAGAGTTCATATATATATATATATATATATATATATATATTGCCATATATATATATATATATATATGCATACAAATATTATATATATAAGTTTTATTTTCTTATTCTGAAAGTTTTCATTCAAGGAATTTGACTGTTAATATTTTCTTTATGAGAATTTTATTTTCCAGAAAACAGGGGAGACTGATTTTCTGTTGTTTAAAATCGTGAATTTAAATTTAACATAAAATTTCACTTTTTATGAGGGGGGGTAGGGGCTGTCCCCCACAGCTGGCCCCCATGAGGGAGGCACTGGCTATGGAGGCAACAAGCACTACCTCCATAGGCAGCGACTCCCCCAAAGGGGAGAGGCTGCTACGTAGTCCCCACAGGGGCTGCGTCCCCTATTTGGGGGCTGCGCAGCAGCAATTTTCTTTCGTTGCTTTTTTTATATTTTAAATTCTTTTTTTTTGTATATTTTAAATATGTTTTTTTTATTATGTATTTTAAATTTTTATATATATTATATATATTATTTAATTATAATATATATATAATATATGTTATGTATATATATATGTATATATATTTATTTATATATATATAAATGAATATACATTAAGTATATAATTATGTATATATTTGTCTGATATATTTTTATATTTAATTATAATAATTTTAGGATTACTTTATTATAATGAGGAGAAAGTATGTATTTTTTTTAATAAAATGATTTCATTGGGACATGGGTTTTGATATCTAAATATTATTGGGGAATCTAAAATAACCCATAGATTTAATTTATTATTGCTTGTGTGAGACCCACCAGTGATACTTGATACTATGCTATTTTATTATTTTGGATAGATAGTTTGATTTTTCGTTTTAACTATTGGCATTATGTTTTGATACAGATTGATGCTTTATGATGTTATTTAGGTTATGATGTTTTGACATTAGACCTTGTATTTGATTTCATAGTATGGTGATGTGAACTTTAGACCTCATATTAGATATTATTGATTAATATGGATGCTCAAGTAGAATAAATAAAAGTTATGAATTTTGAATTATTGTTACTTTATGAACAAAAAATGAATAAGCGTTATTAGGAGGATTTAATGGTGATGAATTTATGTGACTATTGTAACTATGAATTGATTTTCTAATGTGATTTAAATGGGATGGAAATTGTATGTTGTGAATATATATGTTTTAGTTGCTTTGAATATATGATTTTATTGGATATATTAATGTGTGAAATTGAGTGTGCAGGTACAAATTCCATAGCCAATGGAATTGGAGGTCTTCAAGGAACCCTATGTGATAAACCCTGTGAATGCCGACAATAGTCCATGGGGACTATAGTCTTATTGTGATGTAAAATTTGTAAAGTGGTTTGAGACTTGAATGTTATTTTATTATATAGTTTTATTTTAAGTGTTTAAATGTTTTAAGTGTTAAGTTGCATTTAATTTGTAAAATTTTAATTGGGGGTATTTGATTTTTTTTATCTTCTTTATTGACTCAAAAAGGGGTTAAAAAAGGTTATTTTATGTTTTTTTTTTTTTTAAACCCTAGGGTGTTAACCCAAGGGTTAGACACTTAGTTCAAGTATATTAGAACTAAAATCAAGATATGACCTCTCAAAAAGGCCTAGCTTTAAGGGTGACGAATTTGGATTTTGAATGGGTTGTAAATAGATGCTTTTTGAGCTGATTTTCTTTTATCTTCAGTATTTTTAAAGCAAGAGTTTTTGGGAAACAAATTTTTGGGAACTTCTATTTATCTCTTTCTTTTTTTGATTATTGGGGGAGATTGGATTTCTTTTGGAAAAATTGGGTATTCTTTTCTGGTTCTAGTTTTTGGAAGAATTTTTTTGGGTGAATAGAGTTTGAAGGAAAAGCTTGGGCGCTTCTACAATTTTCTTCCTGGAAAGCGTAAGAGGTTGGTTTCTATCATTTTGTATTTGATTTTGGTTGAATCTATTAATTTTTGAAAATGCTGCGAGTATTCATTTGATATTATTGTGTGTTTTTTTTATTTGTATTGGGTTGTATGGGGATGTCTCTCAGATTTTGAGAGCTTCCCAAGTATGGGGTTGAGAGAGGATGAACCTCCAATGGGGAAAACTCCAACCTTTGAGAAGGTGGAGATTTTGGGTATGAGTATCCACATTAATGGAGTATGGGGTTTTTGGGTATGAGTGCTCAGGATTATTTTGTGGAGTTGGATGGATGGAGAAGTGGAGAAAAGTTGTGATACTATACAAATCTTTATTTAAAATATTCAAGTTTCCTCACTGGGTAGTGATTTCTCCTAAGTCTCCCCCTTTATTGAATCTTTGAGAAGATTCGATGTGCATGTGAATCCTTGGGTTTTGGGTGTTTCTTTTGTATATATATGTGTGTGTTTAATGTTAATGCATGTTTGAGAATGTGTGTAACCCAGTTCCTTTGATGGCCTCCAAGCTCGGGGGTGACTAGTTTTCCAGTTTAAGGTTGGGTGGTGAGCACCCCATTGGCTACAAAAGAAATTTGTGTTATGTGTAGGTTCTACAGATTTATTTGAAGAGATCATTCTGTTTTGAAGAAGTTGCAAGAAAAGAACTATATGTTTTCTTGTGTACAAGTTATTGTAAACTACCTAGTAGGATAGATTGTAAAAGTCATAAATGACTTTCATAAAAAAAAAAAAAAACTTGTTGAGCTATTGTTAAATTTTTGTGATACTTGCTAAAAGAGATCATTTTACTATTCAGTTAAATAATGTGAGTAAAATTGTTATTTTAAATACACTTTCTGTAGAATGATGTAAATTATTGCTTATGGCTTTTGAAAAGAAAAAAAAAATAGAAATGGAAAATAATCAGTTTTGTTTATTGCAAATTCTATATGCAAAATGTGAATATAAATAGATCAATTGAAATATAGATTAAATGAATAAATTCCTTACATCTGTTCTTTTACAAAAAATTTATGAACTCTCAACTTGAAAGAATGGTTGTTAGAATTTTACATGAAGAAGAAAAGAAGGAAATTTTGTGCATGTATGATTAGAAATTAGAAATTTTAGCAGAGAATATATATGTATGGCCTTCTTGAAACTTATTTAACATTCAATGTATATCTGAATTTCTTAAATCATGGAGACTAAAATGATAATTACATTTTGCTGTACAATTAGAAAATTGATATGTGGCCATAGTTATACAAAAAAAAATGATATTTGTTCTTCAAGAATTCTTATGTATACCCTTGTTGTGTCTATTGTTTTAACTCTTTATGGAGTACTTCTAAATATATTTGTAGACCTGCAATTCAAATAGCAAACTATGGAAGTAAATTAGATTCAAAATTAGATAAGAATTTTTACCAATATTGTCAATTAGGTAAACCAAATAAGCAGGCCCAAAATCTTAATTTCTTTGCTTACTCAGGTTGCTCTCTCATATACTCCCTGTTGATATTTATAAAATACATAAATAAAAAAATTAAAACAGCAACATCGTTTAGGATTATTAACCATGCTTTTCTCTTCAAGTCGATATTAGTTCTTTGATCTCTTATAAAAAAAAATCAGATAAGGATGAAACGCTAGATAATTACTACATATGCAGAAGAACTTAGGGTTGATATTTTAAAAAAAAAATTAATTACATGCACAACAAGTTTAGGCATGAGGATATCTAAGGAAAAATCTAGATTTTCTAAACTAGACCTCAAATTATATGAAAAACTGTTTGATAGTGAGTTTACTCTATTTTTCCACATTGGGCTATCTTTTACTGCATTCACCGTGCACTCAAGCTTTAACCCTTTTTTAAAGGAATCCTTTTCCAATCGTGTGGTGCTTTTCTGTCACCGTTATTTATTTATTTTATTGTTATTAGCGATAATCATATTAAAGAATCAAAAAATTAAGTAATGGATAATACTATGGGAAAAATAAAATAAAATAATTGTAATTAAATAATATTTTAAGTGACATGATGTGGACGGAGTACAAGTATGACATACGAGAATAAAACAAACAAATGGAAAACGAATTAAGGTAATAGCATGGGGTTTATCCTTTTGAAATTGTTCATTGAAATCCGTATTGAGGGCACTTAAGGAGTGAGGCGGATCTTAAGTTCATTAAGCTTTTAGCTTTCAAATTAAAACATGCGTAGATTGACTTAAAACTTAGCTTACTTCTCATTCTTTCATAATCCTTAAGTTAAAAAAAAGAGACTTTAATATAAAGTAACCATAAATAAAAGCTTATTAGTTGGTATGATTTAAGTTAAGGAAATTTTAAATGGCATGTGATGCGTTTTTTTTATGAAAGACTAATATAAAAGCTACCTTTTTGATTTAGAAGTAATTTAAAATTTGTTATTTAGGTATACTTCTATTTTAAGAAGTAATTATTTCTTTATAGACATAATTCACTATATATTTATATTTTAAGAGTAATTTCTTTATTTATGATTCTCTTTAGTTGCAATTATATTTATGTAAGGATGAATTAGTTATCTTAGAAGATTTATTTAATAAATAAAATATTTATTATTTTTGGAGATATATAGAGAATAAATAATTCAGGTAAAGATGAAAACAATTAAATATAAATATAAAAATTAAATAAAGAGTTTATTATCACATTGATTATTAAAATATTTTGGGTTTTGGTTATTGAAATTAGATATTAATGATAAAATGATGATAATTAAATTTTTTGTATGTAACATTGGGTGGACAATATAGTAGCGTCTATACGTTTTTATAAAAGAAAAAAATTGTTAGTTGTGTCTTTTCCTTAGGTGTAAATTTAGGGCATTACAGCTTGTCAAATGTTGATAGCTATTTATAAGGGTGCACTTTTCTTAAGAATATGAATATCCGTTTTAATTGAATTGAGAAATTGTAAGAGAATGATGTTGTGATAATTTAAATATTAGTTGGTTGCAAATGAAGTTTGATCAGACTAGTTATTTTCTTGTGTTGTAAAATTGGGGGAAATTATAGAGATAATCAATTAGCTAGGTTTTGTCCTTGTCTCATGGATTAGATCATTTTAAATTAGAAATATTTGAGCAAGTTTATTGTTAAATTGGATTTACGAAATCCGAATTTTTAGAAGTTTTAATATGTCTAAGTTTCTTTTAACTGGTGTTCCTTTTTCTATTATATCTGCTGGGCATATTGGGCTAATCAGGTTAGTAAGTCTTCCAAAGGATTTTTATGGGTTGGGATGTTTGGTGGTGGTTCGATTTGTGAATTGCCTTGGGAAACGTGTTAAGTTGTGTCATGTTGTTCACTCGATTTTCTTGAATGGGATGGTAAGTGCCTCCTTGGATTAGGAGAGGGTTTGTGTGGTCTGTGACTCCTTGGAAGGAGTGAACTTTGTATTTCGTTTTCCTCCAAGTGTTTGGAGTGGGTTTTTTTATATGTTTCCTCCTTGGATTGGAGAGGTCATCTTATCAAGTTTACCCATTGGATTGTGGTTTTGTATCGTGTGTGTTGTTGATAGGAGACTGGCTCTTTGTGGGGGTCTGACACACAAAGGGGCGCCAGGGTAACTCACCTAGGGTTTAATCAAGTGATAATTTAAAAGAATTAATGAGAAACTTTCACACTAATAAAGATAATGAATTCCTCTTTCATGAAGCATGTGTTTGTTAAGGCTCGAGATGAGATGAGACGCATAGTTTTGCATGAGGGTCCGACAGCCGGTAGAGGCAAGTCAATGTAACCCAAGATGGGGGTCTGGTAGCCTAGGAAGGTTGAGCTAGGTTAACTCATGGAAATTTATGTATGAAACTCTACCTACAACAACAACCAGTCAGTTATTGTGTGGTGTACAGATGATGTACATGATCATTGTTCTTTGGAAGCATTGTAACCTTTGTGTTAAGTGATGTTGTACTTGTATCCTTTTCAGTTCATTTATGTTTTAACCTGTGTCTAGAGGTAGATGGTCTTGTTTAGGAATTCCTAGTTACTATATCCTAGCACAGGGGGTGAGCCTTCGGGTATCACACAGTTGGGTGGAATGCATACCTTAATCCGTTGGGTTGTCTTCTTGTTCGTGTGGATGAGATTTCCAGTTGGAGAGCTCGTGGGTTCCTGTATCTTTTCATGCTTTATTCATTTCAGTTAATATTATAATTTTATTACCCCTCATTTGTTATCGAGGTGGAATTTGTAATATGTAATCATGCTTCTGGATTTATCTCATTCGGGGAATGATTTTTGTAATCATGTTGTAAATTATATTATTGGAATCAAGTGGTATCTCATATTCTTTGATGCAAATTATTATGTATGGAATGTATTTGAACTTAATTGTTATGTTATTAAATGTTATGGTTATAATTCATGTTTCTTGTTTGGGTTTAATTAACTCAGTCTCGTAACCTTAGGGTATTGGTTGGCAATGGTTAGTTAACTTGCATGTTAATTGTTCTAATTGTAGTTAAACAAAGAAAAATTAGTTCATTTGTGTAGTAAATTGCAACTTCCCCTAGGTTTGCGTGGTAGGGCGTTACACTACTTATGTTGGACATGTTTTATGGGTACCCAAGGGTGCTCATTCTATGGAGATTAAACTTGTAGCTAAAAAACATGTTATGGCACCAAAGCCTTAGCCTCATTGGTGAGAAGGGTCTTAGAACCTTCAAAAATAAAAATTATTGTCAAGGGGATGAATGATGATAATATTGAGTTTAAATTTTACAAACATTTGATATATGGAAAGAAAAACCATGTTTAGTTTTACTCTATTTCTCACAAGTTTTCTGATGTGTTTGGTCTGTTCAATTGTTGAACACCTGGAATATTGAGAGGGGGGTGAATCCACATTATTTTAAACCATTTAAACATTTAACCATGCAACACATAACATATTAAATTTGTAATAATGAAGGAAAAAATGAAAATATTCAACACATGAACAACATGATTTTTAAGTGGAAAACCTAAAATGGGAAAAACCATGGTGAGGATTAGCTCGCAATATATTATAATTGGTTATAGTATATTATAGAATTGTTCACTATAGGTGGACTCACCACCCATAGAGAAGTAAGAAAGATAGAAGAGATTATGGCTCATAGCCATATTTGAATTGTTACAATTGCATCTATCATATACATGGAATATAATTCCTATGAAGCTTAGAATACAAATTGAAAACTCTTCATAATGATTTGGATCAACACACTAATCTACTCTACATTCACACTAAATTTGCATAATTTGCGTCCACTAACTCTTATCACATGTCCTCATTTTTAAAACATAAAAAATATCTAACTTATATACTCACTTCACCCAAAACATTAATTAGGTCAGCCTAATTAGATGTATTATACAAAATGTAATTTATCGGCTCAAAATATTTCCACATATGCTTCACATAAAGATTCAAACCTTATTAAAATTTAAAATAGGTCAGAACGAGCTTATCATAGCACCTACATAATGGATCAACACATACTTAACCTTTGCAATGCACCCAACATATTAGGTTGGCACCACTAGTGACCTAATTATTAAATTTTCCAACTGTACATCCAAATTTAGGCATGCGGGCCTTAGAAAAGTATACCAACTAGAATATACACTCATATGATACTTTTCAACATCTCCTTAAAATCAAATAGACAAAAACCAATCAACAGAGAGTTGCTAATTCACCAACATAGATGCCCTATACTAGAAATAATTGTAACTTTTAATCCAAACTTTTGCTACTCATAACTCCAAAACCAAAAACCCAAACAAGTTGAAATTCTAGAATTAAGTTCTTCTACCAGCCAACAAAAATATACTAGAATTGTAGAGGAAAATCTCCATTTGTAGACCAATGTGGACCCAAATACTAGATCCCCTATTACATAGAATCACCAAAATTGACACTTAGAAAATTTCCGCAATTATGACCTTCACTAAATCAAACCTTTCTATAAAAATGTCTCTTATTAACATCCTTAGACATGCTTGAATCATGCAAACTAGTTTGCACTATAGTCTTCATACCAGAATACAATGTTGACATCAATGACAACACTTCAATACATAAGTGTATATACCTTGTGCTCATTCCACATGCTCATGTTTCCAATAAATTCATCAATTAAATCTCATTCTTCCAACAATCTCCCCCTTTGTCATTGACGAAAACATGCAAAAATATTCTCCCCCTTTGAAATCAACAAAAAAGGTCATATATATTAGTCTTCATTTATACCAGATCTCTCATTGACAAACCTATCCATATATAAAAACTAAAAATTGAATTAACTCCCACTAAGAATGTAATTAACCAAAACCTTATCAAAAGCTTACACCAAAACACTATGTAAACTTTCTGCATGTTTACATTACAATATAAAACAATGAACTAAAACATGCATAAAAAAAGAATTACTATCAATCGTGGGAGGTTGACTCTTGGAGCTTTGCAACATGGACTTGTCACTCATGTTTTCCCTCTTCCTATATTTTCTTTTCTATTCCAAGCACTCTAAACTAAGTCTCAAGATCCATTAGGAAGTCTTCTCCTTCTTCTAGAGTGTCAGGTAGCAAATTGATTTTTGTAGCTTTTTCAACACTCTTTAGGGCATTGGTAACTGATGTGAACTTTGAGTTCACCAAATTCCTTAGGTTCCCAAACTACATAATGATTTTCTACTTTTGACCTTGCAGTTGGAATTATTTCTCATGAAGGACTTCTATAGCTGATCTCATGCTTCCATCAATGTCATGTGTAGGATCATATGCACTGGAAGCTCTACCTCTTTGTGACTCAATTGATTCCATTTCATTCGTGATGTTCTTTGTGGCTCTAGGACACTTCATTTAATATTGGAACAAGCATTTGGCCTCAGCCACACAAGCCTATACATTATTAAGACTATCCTAAACTTCATTGTGTGCTTGAGCACACTTTTTTGTGATTTCCATCAGTCTCTTCTCACTCATCTTCTTATTTATATCTTTTTCCAATTCTTATTTCATTTTCCCTTCCAACCTAGAGGCATACTATTTAAACGAATCAATTAAGAATTTATAATTTTCCATACCATATAATGTGTTATAGATTGTAGCTCTAGGTATGGCCTCCTCTAGTTCCTTTATAGCCTCTCCACTCTTTTGATGAGTTTCAATGATATCCTTCTAGGTAAATGCATGGAAGACTTCTCCTAACTGAAGCTTGTGGAGGGGTGATATTTTTCTCAAGTCCACGTTCCCCTATTGTATGTGCAATTGTAGCAATTATGCAAACACAATAGGTTGAAATTGTAATTGCATATTTAATAGATTTTGTAGAGAACCTTTGGATGTTCTAGAAGTGTAGACACTAAAAATGTCTTGAACAATATAATACACTTGAAACAAATTTACTAACATCATTTCCTCTTTAAATCCATCTTCTTTTCACTTAATTGATTAAATTAGCCTAGCTATTTAATTAATCACATCATTTTCATCTATTAGCCTAATTAATTTAATCAGGTCAATTCATCCCCCTTCACACTAACATTTCATTGAGCATTAAATTAAATAAATCAAAGTATTTAATTTAATTCCCTAAGTCATCTTATTTAATTAAATAACTCTAAGTTATTTAATTAAATATCACTTCATCTCTCCCCCATTCATTAAATCATTTAATTTAATGAATATCACTTGAATTCCTCCAAATCCCCTAATTGCATGATTAAATCTTGGTAAATTAGCAATTAAACTAATTTTCCTCTAAAAGGGGAATATTCCTTATCCCCTTTTTGCATAATTAAGAATTTCTTTTAAATTGAAAAATGCCTTTTATCCTCATGCAAATGAATATTCCAAAGAATATTCTTATTCCTCCATCATTTGAAAAAGGGATATTTTCCACTTATCTTCTAATGCAAGTTTTAACCTTTAACCTTTTGAACAAGTTACCTTTGACCTATGTGAGTAGGTCAAAAGTGTGTTTGTTTAAAGCAAATGTGAGCCCTTGATTAAATCCCATCATGCATTCTCATTTGTTGATGAGAATCCATGATTCATGCCTCTTCTTCCTTTCATCTTTGACCGTTGATTTATCCTTTTAATCTCAACCCTCCATTTCTCATTTGCTCTCCTATAAATAAAACACTATTTAGAGACAAATGTATCCATCTTTCAATTGCAAACCTATGTTGTTGAAATCACTTGCATCCACACTCATACTTTACTCACTCTTAGATCATTTTAGTTCATTTCTAATTTCATAATAGCTTAGAGCATCCATTAATGGCTTCCATGCATACATCTTAGTTTGTACATGAATTAGGGTTTCCATCTTTTAGCTTATAATTAGCTTAGATTACCTTAGAAATTGCATAGTTAGATCATTTGTAGCATAAAATCATGTTAACTCAGCTTGCATCATGTTTAATTTAGAATGAAATAGTTTTTCATCCATTTATCACAATGGTTTCATCGAGCCTCTTCCATAGAATCAACTAAAACAGGCTCACTAATCACGGGATTAGGAAAGGGTCATTTTTCCACATCAACACAACACCAATTCCAAAACAGGATAAGTTTCAAATGGGTTACAGTAGGAATTTAATTGTTTTTATAGTTTGTAACTTTCAGCTTCAATTAAATGCTTAGTTTCACTTTTACTTTTGAATGATCTTGTTTGGTAGATTAAGGTTTAGTGGATAGATTGTGCTTTGATTCATCATGGATCAAGAGTAATCAAGCCACCCTGATAATCCTATTCTCACATTCTAGTGCTAGAAGGAGGGAAAACCATCAATTTGACCAGTTGTTAGCTCAAATTCTATTTGTTTGCTATTTTGTAGGATACAACAATGCCCAAACTAAAAACAACAACACTTTGAAGAGTGTCGCCACATAGTGACACCCTTGAAATTTGAAACAATGACACTAATTAAATGCACTGTCATTGATTTAAATTTGGCAAAGCCTATTTAATATAGAGGTATTGAAAACATAAACGATGCCCCAAAGTTTGAAAAGTGACACCCCCAAATTTCAAATCACGATGCTAGTGTGTGCAATGAGGCTAGACCAAATTGCAACACTATCGTGCTCTTTGTTTTGGTAGAGAGTGACACCCTTTTTTTAAGTAGAGAAACACCCACAATTCAAATTGTGATTGTATTGCGTTCAACGACAACCAACCAGGGTAAGAAATTTTACAATCATTTTTCAACATGTGCTTTAATTTCCTTGATTTATTTGATCATTGATGCATCTCTGATTGTGTTTTGGTTGTTAGGATAACAAGGTTTTGTAGATTGAAAGACATGGAGCAAAAGTGAGGAAAGCTTTTCTATCTTAAAATTCTATGATTGTAACAAGCGTTAATGCTTTGGGGAAATTATAACCCAACATTTATGCTTTCTACTTTCTACCTTAGGAAACACAGTAAATTTCAATTGGGTTTAAAATGAACACACAAACAAGATTAAAATTGAACCCTCATCTCAGTACTACTTTTTTGGGTTTAAAATTGAACAAGGAAACCTCATTTTTCATTTGGTTCTTAAAACAAACTTACCAGTGCTTTGAAGGGTTAAAAGTTACAACTCTTTGTTATGTTTTCTAATTTACAATGTTGTTAGTGGATGCATATGCAATTCTCTCACACCATTTGGTGACCTTGAGAAACAGAATCATTCCTTAACACTTTACAAAATCACCTACATCTTTCAATTTGGATTAAAACTGAACCCCCTTGCGAGTGTGAGAAAAAGGCATAGTCTTTGTTCTCTCTTTGTTCATATGAATAGAGATGACCAAACTATGGATGTACTTCCTCACTATTGTTTATCTTTAGAGAACCTTCCTTGGTGGGAAAAAGTATCCATGCCAAGGGAATGACCCAAGTGGTAACAAGATAACACCAAGCTCTTCCAAATTGCGATATAAATTTGTGGTTGCAATGAAATTGTGATCAATGGGAAGAAATACATGATAGCCCTCCCTCACTATCTTTATGATGCATAAAGCCCTCGTTCTAAGGGTATTGAGACCTCTTTACGAATTTTATCATTGCACCCCCTAAACTAGAAGCCCTTATTATGAACGCTTGTTTAGAAGCCAAAAATCCTTAATATTTATTGGTGCAAGAACGGTCATTCTGAAGTTGCCCACATTTCTACTATTCAATTGTAGAAACATAAAAAATCCTTTTGGTGCAGGGGCGCCTTTGGGTAAATGTTGTCAAATAAGATCATTTTTAAGTAGGATTTAGGGTATTTTGAGTCATTTTGCATTAAATAAGGTCATTTAGACCATTTTATATTGTAATGAGTCTTGTCATAGGTTACTAGGTGTTTCATAGTTCAATTTGCAAAAATTTGAAAATGTTCATGTTGAAAATGTTG
The DNA here is from genome assembly GCA_007258455.2 of Sequoia sempervirens. Lineage (NCBI taxonomy): Eukaryota > Viridiplantae > Streptophyta > Pinopsida > Cupressales > Cupressaceae > Sequoia > Sequoia sempervirens. The sequence continues at coordinate 653,830,685 of VDFB02271358.1, forward strand.
TAAAGTTGCAAAATTTCAAGTTTGTAGAAGCTCAACGGTCATATTATTCAAAGGTTAGTTTTGGATGGTTGTGTTAGTTGTTTTAGGAGCAAAAAAGGCTTATATATGTGGGGGATCTTGTTGTACATCTTTCTTGGTGATTTGAAAGCAAAAACTAATAAGAACTCTATTTTTTCTTGAAATTCCTATGAAATATGTTTGTTTGCAGACCTGTACGGTATCATATAGAGAAAATATTTCTCTAAATATTTATGAAATCATTGGAGGCATGAATTGACTGCATTTTTCACTTGTTTTGAGAGGCTTCTATTGAATTTGAAGAGTTTTATACTTGTTTTTCTGAAACTGCCTTTGTATATCAAGATTTAAGGGGTTGAGGTTTAAAAAAATGCAATAATGGCCATCCCACCTATTGTATATGTTGTGTCTCAGTGGAATGGGCCAAATTAGGTAGGTTTAGAGGTGTATAAGTTTCTTATGTGCAGGATAGGTCTTTTGATGGTGTGGGCATGATGCCCTAATAGTGAAGAATTGTAGTTTTGAGTGAAATTTAGTGAGTTCAAACTGAAAAATGGATGAATTCCATCAGGGAAATAGTTTTTGATGAAATTTTGAGCATGAGAAGGCATATTAGGACCTGATTGAAGTGGTGGTAGGGTTGTTAGAGGCCTAAAAGGCTGACTTTCAATAAACCCCCATGTAAATTGCTTAAAAAAGGGTTTCATGGTTAGGGTTCTTGGAGGTCAATTCCTATGATAAAAATTATGGAATCCATGGTTTTGAGACCTAGTTAATGCTGCCCCATTTATTTTTGAGGTTTCGAAGAGGATTAGAGACAAGTTCTTTTGTAAAAGTGACCTAATTTGAGGTTCAGGATTGCATAGGTGCCTTGTTTTGATAAAGTTGTTCCAAAGTAAGCTATTGAGGTTTTGTGATATGTTTTTGTATGCCCTAATGGGTATTTGAAAAGGTGTTGGTCCTAAGTTGAAAGTTCCTTCTCTAAAAGATATACCTGATTCATTCAAGTGGTAATACTAAAAGGAGTTAGTGAAGGTTTGATGTGATAAGGAGAAGTTGAAGTTTTATGACTGGGTGAGTTGTTATTTTTTATTGCAATTGTGTTGATTAGTTTGAAGACCTCCCTATTTGACATCACCTTTTGATCTCCAAATTTTAAGGATTTTGAGATTTGGTGGTCCCAAGAAGTGTGTGTTGTGGAGGGGAGCCAGTGTCACCAATTCTCTAATTGTTTGCATTGTTTAGTGTTTGGAGAAATCTAAGTGGGGACTCAATAAATATAGCCATTTTCAACCTAGGGTTGTAATGATTGTGAGTCATTCTAACACTTTTCTTGGTTTCAAAATGATACAAAAGCAAACATCCACTATCTTCCTTAAAATTTCAAACGCTTTTGCCTAAATATGGAACTATTGAGTTAGCCTTAATATTGTTGCTCGTCCTAAGGATTTTATCCTTAGTAATTTCTAAATATATTGACATTAATCTCAAATCCATATTTTCCAAAGAAAACATAGGAAATTATGGCTTTGACCTCATGATTCTCACAAAATGGACATTGTGAAAGTTATGGTGTTTTTGACATAAACATTTAGTTTGAAACTTAATCTAGACAAGTGATTGTGGTAAAATAAACTCATTAAGCAAGATAAATTGACAAATGAACCCCACATGACTATTTGGAGATTGATTTCTCCCGTTGAACAACTTGATCTTCCAGGTACTATAATTCAACCAAACTTTGAACTCATTAATGGAGAACAAACCGATCTCATTAGCAATTTGAGAAGCTTCACTTTTGAAACAAAAGAAATAAATACCCAATGGAGAAATTCAACAACCATTTTAGATGAAGAAGAGGAACAAGCTGATATTGAGGTTGGAAGGCCCATATTACAACCACCTGCATAGCAATAAATATCTTCCTTTCTTCCATAAACTTAAACTATTTTTACATTATCTCATGTAATGTTAGGATCCATAAAGTAAGGACTACAGGTCCTCATTTTAGACTTAGGCATCTCACTCCAAAATCTCTCAAGAAACATCTCTTTAAACTTTACAAGAATAGAGACAAGTTGGTAGCAAAATTTTACAAACATGCTTCAAGAAACAATCCAGAACTGTATGCATTCTTTTGGAGTCAAAAGCTTGGCCTTTTTCATGATAGTAAACTCCTCTAAATTATCCTTCACACAATAAAAATCCATAGGGGAAGATCTACATCCCGTCATTACAAACATAGATATCGTAGTGCATAGTTTAGTAGGAAGTGGGCTTCAATACTTTGTCATAATCGCTACTACTCATTAAGAAACTTTTATGCATGAGCTAGGAGGATCCAAATAGGTCTAAACATCCCCATTCATCCTCTCATCTAAACCAACATTGGTTCTTTAGGATTTGAACATTTTAGAGGTCTAGCATCATTCTCACTACCTTGGTCTTGTCAAAACAAAGGTTCACTTTAAAGTCAACATTGGGTCAAACATCTCACTTCATCTATCTTTGCAAAATTTTGATTACACCAACACTTTGTGACTTAAACATCAAATAAAATCAAACCAAACTTTAACTTAACTACTTTTTATGTGAAATTTATCCTTTTCCATGCACTTACTTAAGTTAGTTATCATCTTTGAACTAGTTCGTGTTGAAGGTCGCAAGTTTACCCTAAAGATTTACAAGTTAATAACTATCATTTCTCCTAACATCAAAATATCAAGAGAAAGTCAAAATTATTGTTCCAAAATGCTTACAAAGATCACTTTCCACATCACCCATATTTTCATTCCCCATTTTCACAATTTCTCCCAAAATACTTAGAGTGTCTCTTTCACCTAGATTTGAGTCAACTAGAGAGTTCAAACATCACAAATCACAACAAAACTCTCCCACAGGTGACACAAAATTTATGGTAAAGAAAATATTACAACACAAGAGAATCATGGATAAAACCAAAGTTACATTCACCTTAAGTGATCCAAATCCGAGTATGTGCAGGATCATCATGGAAAAAATAGGCCCTTAAGTGGCAAAAAAATTAGAAAAATCATAGTTAGGCAACTTGACGTAAAAATTTGAATAAGTTATCTATATTATTTCAAAAATATGTAAGAATATAATCTATATAAAATTGAATGTAGTTTCTAAACTATTATTTTGTTTAAAAAAAAAAAATCTATTTGGTGAAAATTTGAAATTTCAATGCAGTAGTACTTAAATTTCAGGGAAAAAATAAGTAGGTGTTTGTTTGACCACCCTAACCACAATAAAATGATAAAAAAAATTATAAGATTTTAGATATAAGTAGAGGAATCATGTCCCAATGTGATGCACATTTTTTTGTAATTTTTTTCTAAGTAAATAATTAATTATGAATTTTTTATTACAACTTTTGAAAAATATTAAAAACTCATATGTCTGACCACCTTATCTTGGTCAAAACTTCATGAAGTTCAATTTTTCTTTTTTTAATCCTATATTATGCGAAGCATAGAATTTGATGCATATTTTGGATTAAAAAAATATGATATCATTTGAAAGCTATAGATGTTTTTCAATTAGTCTATCAATCAGGACTTTAGTCATAATTTGAATAGAAAATGAATAATAATTACTTATTAAATTCAAAGTAAATCATAATTTATATTGGTGGAAATCTAAGAATCTCCTTTAAAAATCCTTTCCATTTCATCAATTTTGGGTAAAAAAATTCATCATCCACATACCCATCATATTGCCACTTTTTGGCCCATCATGATCCTACACATACCCATCCTTTAGAATTTGATTCAAGAAGTAAAGTTACACCATCACAATAGCATTCATCACTATTAGGACCATATGAGATAGAATATATGATAAAAAACCCCTTCAAACTCACAAGGGAGGAAATTATAGAACATCAAGCCTTTGAAAATGTAGCTACTATCTCCCCAATGTTTGTGGCAAATAATTTAACACAAGGTTTCACAACTCCATCATTAGGGCTAAATCAGACCTACATTCTTAGTATTGCAACAAGCCTTGCTAAATTCTTTGGTCATTCCCTTTTATTTGAAAATAGAACACTTGTGGGAACACTTGAAACAAATCCTCCATCTAACATAACCACTTGGACACCTAGATTTGGTGCTCCTCCTATTCCTGAAGATCCTAAATAGATATACACACCTCTGGATCTTAATTACTCAACCACAACTTCAACATATTGAGGGTATCCCTCTTCATCCACATCCATGAGTACCACAAGTGTTCCTACCATCACACAAAGCAGTGTTGATCCTATATCTCAAAATAGTGCATAAGGGCATATCAATACCATACCACAGAATCAAACCTTAAAGAAAGTAAGGACATCCTTACCCAATCCACCAATGGGTTTTTCCACACCATTGTTTTCACAAAATACATCGACACCATCCATCATTAACCCATCTCAAAGCAATCCCTTGGTTACAAGTTCTGTCAACCAAGGAAGTACCTTGATCATGAATCCCTTGTTTACATCTTTGGCACAAGGCAATCCTCAAAACATGGGACAAGAAAATATTTTCAACCAATGGACTCAAGGTCCTATTGTGTCATTTCCATCGCATAATCTAATGGCACCATCCTCATCTTTTCCCATAGTCCCCTTTACTATGCCATGTCAATTAGGAACTAAAACGTACATTCCTCCACCTCATTTTACCATCTTACAAGGAATGTTGAACCAAGGGAATCCCCAAAATTTCATCACCAATCCATTACCCATTCAAAACATCAATATCCATAATCCTCCATAGATGTCTCAACAACCACCTAATCCCACATTACAAGCACACACCTTAACCTTACATCAAGTGCAAGAAGCCTATCAACAAGCATCTTTAGCACAACAACAATAATGACAACAAGTAGTAGCACAATAAGCAGTCTTAACATAGCAACAACAAGCTGCCTTAGTAGTACAACAAGCAACTTTAGCACAACAACAACAATAACAACAACATCAAGCTGCCTTAGCATCACAACAAGCAACTTTAACACAAGAAGAAGAAGAAGAAGCAACAACAGCCTTAGAAACAAAACAACAATATCACACCTATCAAGCATCCTTAGTAGCACAATAGAAACAACTAGCCCAACAATAAGCCCTAGTGGTACAACAACAACAACAAGCTCAATAGCAAGCCTTACTAGCTCAACAATATGCCCAACAATAACAACAAGGTTCCTATTATAATCCTCAATTGAAGATCATCCATCCAACCTTATTAGGAACATATACATCACCATCACCATACACCCCATACAACTCATTTGTCATCCCACCATATGTTCCTCCACCCAATCCTCAAGACAATCTAGCATCACAATTTAAAGCGCTCTCACAAGAAATTCAAGACCTTTGCATAGGAAAGGAAAAGAAGCCCCATACATAGAACTTGTCTCCTTATCCATTTGACCAAAATGTTGCAATGGTACCATTCCCTTCTAGATTTGAAATCCCCAAATTTGATAAATATAAAGGGAGAGGAAGTCTTGTGAACCATATCAAATAATTTAACTTCATGTGCATGGAGGTGGCTTTCAATGATTCTTATCTAATTCCCATATTCCATCAAAGTTTAACAGGTCGTGCTATGGATTGGTTTTCTCATTTGCCTCCTAGTATGAATTTTTTTCAAGAAATCATTGATAAATTCATTGACCACTTCTCCTTCAATATTGATATGGACATTAGTCTAGAAGAACTATACACTCTTACAAAAAACAAAGGGGAAACTTTCACTAATTTCTTGCAAGGATGGAGAAAAAGAGCTAGTAAAAGCAATTGGCCTCTTCTCAATGAAAAATAGGTGGGAATCATCATAGCCAATCTAGATCTAGATATGTCTTTCCACTTGAAAATGTAGTGCATCACATCTTATGATGAACTTGTCCCTAGATTCCTTAACATTGAAAGAGCTCTAATCTCACAAGGCAATACTCAAGCTTACAAAGACAATCATCCCTCAACTAGTTCGAATGATAAACCTTGTGTCTAGGATAAGAACAAAAACATGAAAAATGATGGTGTGGTAGATGCTAATGTCATACTAAGTGCTCCTAGGCCTAATACCAATCAGGTTGCTAACATTCAACCAACTATGCAATAAACATCTCAGAACAATCACATCAATAATACCAACATGCAACAAAGGAAAACTGCTAACAGGAACAACTATCCCAAACACATGTACACACAACCATCAGAACCTATTGAAACAATCATGAAGAAGTTGGTAGAGTCAAATCTGATAACACTTCACAACTTTGAAAACTACCAAGAACCACAAGAGAAACCATCTTGGTACAATGAGCATGTTCTATGCGACTTTCATAAAATCAAAGGACATAAAAGAAAAAATTGCATGAAACTTAAGAACATCATTCAATATCTCATAGAAAATGATACCATATCTATTGAGGTACCAGTTGGGAATTAGGATCTTAATATATACAAGAACCCTATGCCAAATCATAATAAATAAAATAACAACAACAAAGCTAAGGATTACACAAATGTACAACACACCTATTCCAATGTAGTTGCCTCCTACAATAGTGTTTTTATTGTTGTCAGCATCAAAGGAGCTAGTATGGAATGTTGAGTCACCATACAACATGGACAAATAACCATTCAAGGAGTCCCATATCAATCTAGGACAGCCTACTTTTCCCACATCTAATCCTAGCAAGTACAATTTTCTAGATCAACTTAAGAAAACCCCCACATATATATCTATCTTAGAACTCCTAAGATTATCCCCGACACATAGGGAAATATTGGAGAAAGGCTTATCTAAGTCATCTATTCCCGAGAATATTGACACCGATTAGTTTCAAGCTATGGTAGGCCACATCACCAACCATCTTATCACCTTCTCCATGCAAGACCTACCATCACAACCATCTCATAACCATGATTTACACCTTGAGGTTATCATTCTTAAAGAAAAGGTCAAAATATTCTTTGTAGGTGGAGGTGTTGGTTTGAATATTTGCACCCTACAATTGATCAAACATTTGAGCTATTCAAAAGATACTATTGAGAAATCAAACAATACCACCATCAAAGTATATGATGACCAAGAACGGTTATCACAAGGAATCACTACACTTCCCATTCAGGTGGGACCTCTTATTGTTGAAACTACATGCCAAGTGCTTGATCTTGATCTTCCCTATAACATCTTGCTTGGTGGACCATGGATCCATGCTCTAAAAGCTATAGCCTTGACCTATCATCAGTGTGTGAAGATTCCCTTTGAAAGTAGAGAAATCACTATCCATGGAGATCCTGAGCATTTTTACTACTAAAAAAGTCTTGAAGCTAAATTCTATAAGATCCCCAACTACCTAAGAATGATGAAGGGCCTACACCATCAAGCTCATTTTTTGACCCATGATCCATAGCCTCTACCTTAGTAGCAAAAATATCCATTGCACAAAGTCTAACTGATGTCAAAGTAGTGATCCAAGATGATGGTTGTGGAAACTACGAGCTATTAAGAGACACCTTTGTCTTAGGAGAGTTACCTATTTCTCAAACTCATGGGAAACGAGCACATCTAGCACCAAAGAACCCAAAACAATAAAGATGGAAGCTACTACCTTCACCAAGTGGGGAGATTTGAACTAGGAAGATTTCAATGAGGAAGATATCTCTAAACTCTTCTATCAAGATGAATTACCTATCCTTTTTCTTCCCATGGAAGATGATAACAAATTCCTACAGCTCATGAAGAATCGAGGATATAACAAGAATGAAAAGCTAGGAAAAAATTATAATGGTTTACTAGAACCCATCATTCCTGAGAAATGAATAAAGAATCTTGTATGAGGTTGTACTACTAGCAAGGTCACACTTATTGGCAAAGGTATTTTTGCTAAATGAGTTGAGGCTTCCTCTTGGTTACCTACATCGTGCGATACAACCTTAGATGAATTTCCACTTGATGTTCCAAAACTATTTGAAAACAACACCCTCTTTATGATATCCATAACATCCTTTGTCCCAAGAAATACACTAACTAAAATACACCTAGTATACCCACAACTCATTGACATGGACCAACAAGGACCATCGATTCTAGATTTATTCAAAAATGATGAAGTGATCTTAGAATTCATGGGGCCTTATGACAACTTATCATGGGAATATCACAAAGTATACTTCGACATAGAGCTCAACACAAGGGCATACTATGGGGAGCCGATTAAATCCTTCAGTTGTGCAATATTAATGAGATGCAACTAACATGCAGATCCTTGAGTGAAAACCACCTAGTGGCACTCTCTGATCCTAAAATAGTAAAAAAAAAGGACACATCCAATGGTGAAAACCTCTCTAAGGCACCCAAGGATGAGGGATTCAATCTCCCCCTTAGTGTAATGCATCCAAAAAAGTCAGCAATGCTAGTAGAAAAGGCTATTCCAATCAATGTGGGAACATAAGAAGCACCTAAAATCACCTTCTATGTTGAATCCTTGCTAGATGAAGAATGAAAGAACCTAACAACATTCCTCAAAGAGTGAAGAGCTAACTTTGCATGGTCATACATAGATATGTCAGGCCTTGATCCTAAAGTGGTTGTGCATCACTTTGCATTTTATCCTGAAGCTAAGCTAGTTAAGCAAAAATCAAGGGAGATGCATCCTCAGATAGCACTGTTAGTCAAACTAGAGTTACAAAAGCTTCTTGATGTTGGATTTATTCAACCAATAGATTATCCTGAGTGGGTTTCAAATCTAGTACTAGTCGCAAAACCCACTGCGGGCATCAAAATCTATACTGATTTTAGAGACCTAAACAAAGAATTCCCAAAGGATGATTTCCCTCTTCCTAACATCGATCTTATTGTGGACTTAATAGTAGGGTGTGAAATGCTATCACTCATAGATGGTTTTTCAAGCTATAATCATATCATAATCACCAAGGATGGTCAACATAAAACTACATTTTCTTTTCCATGGGGAACCTATTATTGGAATGTGATGCCATTTAGGTTAAATAATGTAGGAGCAACCTATCAAAGAGAAATGACCCTCATCTTTCATGACATGATTGATAAAACAATTGAAGATTATGTGGATGATATTTTTGAAAAATCAAGGAAGAGAAGTGAGCACATACAAGTCTTAGGACCCATCTTTGACAGTTTGGAAGAATACAAAGTAAGGATAAATCCAAAAAGTGTGTTTTTGGGGTCACATTAGGGAAACTTCTAAAGTTCATTATTTCACAAAGAGGGATAGAAATTGATCCAATAAAGGTAAAAGCCATCATAGACATGGAACCACCACAAACACTGAAGAAGATGATATGATGTAGAGCAGGGGTTGGTATTAGGCATCTCCAAACAATCCTCAAACAAGGAAACTTTCAATCTCTCAACATTCACATGATGAGTTTTCATTCATTAGGCCTCAATCTCCTAGTTGCACTTCAGATTGACTAAAATGGGCACAAATTCCTAGGTAGAATTGATCTTCAAAAGACAAACCCAGATTTGGATACCCTTTATGAATTTATTCAACATATGAATAAATTAGATATGGTTACTTTGGAAGGAAAGGTTCAAACCTGAATGTTCTACTCTTGACTAGGCTTGAAGTGGAACAACAAATTCATTTTTTTTTCATAACTTTGAAACCAAACTTGATACCAAAAATATAAACACAGTTCTAGATACCTATTTTGGATTTATACAACATACTAAAAATTATGGTAGGGTTTTTATGGAACACAAGACTCAAATTTGGATTGTTCTCCCTCAAATTAGGCCTAGTAGGGTTTCAAACCTATTTTGGTAAAATGGACACAATTTTCTAGAAACTTGATGAAATTACATGAAACCAATGCCAATAGACACTAGATTCATAGATTTACCAAACACAATTGATGTGGAGTCAGTATGGGATCATATAGATCCATACCACATCAAAGAACAACAAGGAAACATCTAGAAATGCAGAAAATAGAGGTATTTTTATTGCTTTAACTTCCAAACCTTCAACCACCACACCCTCCAACCATGTCTTCGACCTTACAAATAATTTTAAAATATTTACAACTATTTTTCAATGGTTCTCAACCAACTTTTCAACTTACAACCATTCAAATTCCCTCATTTACAACTTATGACTCTTCATAGTTTGCAAAATTGACAACTTGTACAACTTAATACTCCAAAAAACTAAGTAGTGACCTAATATGGAATAAAACACATCTAAAATAGTCTTAGAAGACCTTATTACATGATAAAACCATAAAATATAAACAAAATGACACTTTTTCCTATTAAAGGCATGAAACTTGAGGGTGCCCTTGCACTATACTCCCAAGGAAGAAAAGAACTCAAGCTCCTCTTGAGTTAGGGTCTACAACATGGGAAATATTCTTGAAACCTTTTTTCTGATTCTTTTAAATCCTTGCACATTGTCTTCTTTGGAACAATTACATGCTTGATTCATTTTCACTATAGGTTTCTTGAACACTTGGCAAAGATATTTGAACTTTTCACTATAAACATGTCCTCCATTTGCACCTCTAAATTCTTCTCTAAACATTTTTTTTTGCAACTAAAATAGTAACTCTATATTGTATATGTGAAGTAGAAAACTCAAATTTCTTTATTTTTTGAACTTGAAGGGACTAAAATTCACTTATAACTATTGCTAACCCTTGACAAAGCATATAACAGGTATATAAACTATGTTGCAACTCACCTTCCAGAGATACCTCATGCAATGAAAATTGAAATGGACTAGTCTTCCCAGCAGATTGCTCACACTCTCCCCCTGCACTGTGTTTACCAACAACTCACCTTGCTCAACTTTCCCATTAGAATTAAATTCACTCTCTTCAAACAACTTTAAATGATTGGTCCTTTGCATTAGTAAGAATTTTTTTTGACTCATTAACATCATCCTTCACCTCACCTTTGGATCTTTGTCTTCCTTCTCTATGATTTGTGCAAACTCCTTTTCTCCCCTCAACATAGCACTAGAACCCATTTGTGGTTCATGACCTTCCTTTTTTTTAGATGAATTTTCCTCTTCCACCATCAAAAAGGACTCCTAAATGTCTTTCTTCTCTTATGCTAACCTCTCTTTACTTCTTCTCTTCTAAATGTTGTTTGATAGGCCATTTTACCTTCTTCCTTATTGGTAAATTCCAACCACTTTCTTGTTTTTCTCTCTCAAAAAGTTGTTGCATCTCAAGTTCCATTCTCTCTTGCATCTTTTCTTGAATTTCATTAATTTTATCTAAGGCTTGTCTCAAATCTATTATCTCTTGTTCAACATCCATTTGTTTTTCCCTCTCATCCTTCTTCTTTATCTCACTTCTCTCTTTTCTCATGACTTGTTTCTTGCTTCGTACCTCCTAACTCTGCAAGTCTCCAAAGAATAATCTTCTCAACATTTTCATTCTTCTTTTGCAAACAAGTCTCTTTCACCTTGCTTCTTCTTGTCTTTGTGATACCTCACCTAGGTTTCCTCCTTTCTTCACTGCCTAGTCTTTTGGCATCCAAGTTTTTGCTTCAACCTACAAAAAGACAACACAAAAAATCCAAAAACTTTCTTGCTCAAATCTTTAGGCTCTGATATCAATTTTATGTAGAGTAGGGGTTGGTATTAGAAAACTCCAAAAAATCCTCAAACAAGAAAAATTTCAATCTCTAAACATTCACATGATGGATTTTCATTCATAGTGATCCCACAATACTGGTTTACAATTTTTGGGAGATCTTTTTTTTTTTGAAATCACATATTTATGGAAAATATAATGATTTAAGCCTTGAAAAGTTCTATTTAAAGGATTTGAATTGAAAAGGGTTTGAATGAACCACCTTAGATCAAACCCCCTTGGATGGGCACTTTAGTTTTAAACCATACCTATACTTAGTCTCCTTACAACTATCAAAGTATTTGATAAAAACCCTTTGATTTATCTTTGGAGGATCAAATGAATTCATTTAAAATTTAATTTTTGTAATTATGTAGTCCTTATTATGGCTTTCATAAAAGTATAATTTTTAAATAAATTTAATTTAATTATTATATTTTACATTTATTTTTCTTGTGAATGTGAGGTTTTCACTGAAAAGCAAGCTCTTTGTTCTGCACATGTAGAAAAATAGCAGATTAATTATATATATATTAGTGCACTAGATACTGAAGTCATTGATCCAACAAAAAATAATTGAATTTTGATACATACAAAAAAAGTTATGCTGCATATAGTCTGTCTATGTCTAAATTGTTATTGGTTTGACTTTGAAATATGATTAATGAAAAATATTCAATAAAACACTATGAAACCAAATGAAAGTGCTAGATATCATAGTTATAAATCTAAATTTGAAAAAAATAGAATTGTATCCTTCATGGAAAAAAAAATGTTGTATATGGTGAGCATCACTCCTTAAAAATGGAGTTTACTAAAAAAAAATAGTTTTTGAAGGAGATGGAAAAAGAAGTTAAATTTGATTCCAAAATTTTTGAAAAAAATCTATTTAAAATCTACAGATAAAATGTCACAAATCACTAGTTTGCAACATTTTCAAATTCCTCACAGTTTAGCTGCTATAGGTACCCAAAAGTGAAGATTTAGTTAGAAAAAAATAGTTTAGTGTCCAATTTGGCCAAAATTTGAAAATAGTATTGTGGGATCACCCTTCATTAGGCATCAAATTGCTCGCAGTACTTTAGATTGACTAAAATGAGCACAACTTCCTAGGAAGAATTGATCTCAAAAAGGAAAACCCAGATTTGGATACCTTTTTTGGCTTTATTCAACATATGAAGAAATTAGATATGGTTAATTTGGAAGGATAGGTTCAAAACTTGACTATTCTACTCTTGACTAGGCTTGAAGTGGAGTAGAAAATTCATTTTTTTGTTATAAATTTCAAACCAAACTTGATACCAAAAATATAAACACAGTTCTAGATACCTATTTGGGTTCTATACAACATAATAAGAATTGGGGTAGGGTTGTTTTGGAACACAAGACTCAAATTTAGACTGTTCTCCTTCAAATTAGGTGTACTAGGGTTTCATATATGATTTAGTAAAATGGACATAACTTGCTAGAAACTTGATGAAATTACATGAAACCAATGCCAATAGATAATAGATTCACAACTTTACCAAACATGATTGATTTGGAGTTACTATGGGATCATAAAAATACATACCACATCAAAGAACAACAATGAAACATTTAGAAATGCAAAAAACAAAGGTATTTTTATTGCTTTAACTTCCAAAACTTCAACCACCACACACTCTAACCATGTCTTCAACCTTATAAAGCATTTTAAAAAATTTACAACCATTTTTCAATGGTTCTCAACCAACTTTTCAACTTACAACCATTCAAATTCCCTTATTTACAACTTGTGACTCTTCATATTCCATATTTTTGCAAAATTGATAACTTGTGCAACTTGACACTCCAACACACCTAGCGACTTAATATGGACTCAAAAACATCTAAAATGGTCTTCGAAGAACTTATTACATGAAAAAATCATTAAAAAAAAAAAATATACTTTTTCCTATTGAAGGCATGAAGCTTGAGGGTGCCCCTACACCATGATAGGATTACAAGGCAGACTACAGTCTATCAAAAGGTTTATAACACAACTATTAGATAAAATCCACCCATTTTTGCATCTTCTCCATGCAGGGATAACCTACAAGTGGGATGAAAAGTTTGATAAATATTTACAACAGATCAAAGATTATCTACTCACACCTCTAGTACTCATGCCACCAATACCAAACAAGCCATTGATCCTGTATATCTCAACAACACTAGTAGCGCTAGGATCTCTTTCAATATGTAGCATGATGAAAATGGAAAGGAAAGGGATATCTACTATATCAGCAGAACCTTGGTGGGCTATGAAATGAACTATTAACCCATTAAGAAAGCATTCCTAGTAGTTTTTACTTCCTAAAAGTTTAAACATTACTTAAGTAGAGGAACCCTCACATCCAATATTACCTCAAACCTTAAAAGAACATTTGTTAAGAAGAAATCTCTATTCATGATCATAGGTGATACCCTTTACCATCAGAGCATTGAAGGGACATTACTACGATGTCTTAACCAAGAAGAAGCCTTAACTGCTTTAACAAAAGTACCTGATGACATATGTGGGTCTCATTCTAGTGGTATGTCATTAGCTAAGAAACTATTGAGGATGGGGTAATATTGGACAACCATGGAAAAGGAATCCCATCAGTATGTGTAGAAGTGTGTTTGATTTCAATAATATAGAGATCTAATTCATGCTCCAGCTCAAGAGTTACAACACATAATCACACCATGGTAGTTTTCATAGTGGGGACTTGAACTCATAGGAAAAATCACTCCAAATTCATCCAACGACCATAAGTTTATCATAACCACCACTAAGTACTTTACTAAGTGGGTTGAGGTTATTCCTATGACCTACATAATGGGGAAACAAATAGAAAAATTTATCCTAAACTACCTAATATATCATTATGGTGTTCCACAAACCCTCATCTCAGATAATGGAACCCATTTTAAAATTAGAATGTGAAAGAGTTGTGTCAAAGATTCAATATCCAACACCGATTCTCTACCCTGTACTATCCCTAAAGAAATGGCCAAGATAAAGCTACAAACAAAACTATCCTTAAAATATTGAAGTAATCTATGAATGAAGTTGGTCGTGACTAGCATCTGCAACTAAATCCTACTCTCTGGGCTTATCAAACTAGTATCAACACACCAATAGGTGCAAACCATTTCTCCTTGGTCTATGGATTAGAATCCATCTTGCCTATTGAGGTTGAGCTCTCATCATTGTGCATGCCACTACAGAGCCTAATAACTGAGGAAGAATATAGAGTGTCTTGGCTAAATGAGCTAGAATTCTTGGATGAGCATCATATTGACACCCTCAATCATTTGTAAGTATATCAAAACCAACTAGAAAAAATCTATAAGATAATCAAATTTTGGTCGTTCTAGGTATGGGATCTATTCTTAAAGTAGAATTAGAAGAACCTTCTAGATCAAGACAACAAAGGAAAGTTTGAACCTAACTAGTTGGGTCCCTTTGTCATCACAACAAACTATAGATCAAGAGCATACCAGTTGTCAACCCCCAAAGGTGAACCCTTTGAGGAGCCAACTGACAACTTGCATCTCAAAAAGTTTTATACCTAGTCTTGAAGGGTATAAAATCTAAAAATATGAAAAACTCAAAATGATCAAAATCTAAGAAAACGAGAAAAATGAGTGAAAAATAAAGAAAAAAAATCATCCTCTAGTGAAAACCACTTTGGTGGCGCTTTGAGAAAGTACCTTGGTGAAATCCTAGCAAACAAGTGTATTGCATAAATAAAGAACCTCCACCTATTCTTTGGCTTTTTTGTACTACCATTCTTTGAACCACCATTCATCCATCACCTATCGACGTCCTTATCCTAGCTTGACACTGTGAAGTATCACAACACCTTTAGCAATGCTTGGCATATTCCAAAGGGTAGTTTGTCCTTCCTTTATCAAAGTAGTCTAACATATCATGGTTGAGGAACTTCATTCTAGATTGTCTCGATTCCTTGTATATCTTAAGGTCATCAAAAATATTATCTCAAAAATACCAAAAACATTTGTAAAACATTCATTAGAAAATACAAAGACATTTGTAAAATCCTATACAGCTAAAATCCAAAAACATTCAAAAAAATTTAAAGGAAAAATCCAAAACATTTGGAAAACATCAAAAACCTTAAAAAGGTCAAACATCGTAAATAAATAAAAAGAAAAGTCCCCTTGTTGAACTACAATGTCTTCAAGCTCGAACATAGGCAAGGCCATCATTGATGTTCCCCCAAAACACCCTAGGCCAGTCCATTAGGATTTTGTCATAATAAACTAGCATCTCTCATCTATTCATATCTTCATCTTGTAAATGGGTCAAGTCAGTCAAACTACATAGCCTTTGTGTGTATAACATAGGCAAGGCTTATATTTGATTAGCCCCTGAGACCCCTTGGATAGGTCTTTAGGTTAGGTTCCTAGTCATAAAGCTCTCTGGGTATGTGCAGGATCATCATGGAAAAAATAGACCCTTAAGTGGCAAAAAAATTAGAAAAATCAAAGTTAGGCAACTTGATGTAAAAATTTGAATAAGTTATCTATATTATATCAAAAATATGTAAGAATAGAATTTGTAGAAAATTGAGTGTAGTTTCTAAACTACTAGGTTTATTTTAAAAACAAATCTATTTGGTTAAAATTTGAAATTTTAATGTAGTAGTACTTAAATTTTAGGGGAAAAATAAGAACTAGGTGTCTATCTGACCACCCTAACCACAATAAAATGATAATATTTTTTTATAAGATTTTAGATATAAGTAGAGGACTCATGTCCTGATGTGATGCATATTTTTTTATAATGTTTTCCCAAGTAAATAATTAATTATGATTTTTTTATTAAAACATTTAAAAAATATAAAAATTTGTATGTCTGACCACCTTAACTTGGTCAAAACTTCATGAAATTCATTTTTTCTTCTTTAATCTTATAGTATGCAAAGCATAGAATGTGATGCATGTTTTGGATTCAAAAAATGTGATACCGTTTGAAAGCTATAATATTTTTCAATCAGCCTATCATTCAGGACCTTGGTCGTAATTCAAATAGAAAATGAATAATATTATTTTTGTAAATTCAAAGTAATAATAATTTATAATGGTGGAAAGCCGAGAATATCCTTTAAAAATCCTTTTTGTTTCATCAATTTTGGGTTAAAAAAAAGTCATCAGCCACATGCCCTACACATACCCATCATATCACCACTTTTTGGCCCATCATGATCCTACACATACCCCTCAAAAATCCCAAATCATCCTAATAACTTTGAAAATCCCTAAACATTTGTAAAACATTTGAAAATCTAAAACATCCAAATATTCTCAAAAAAAATCAAAACATCTAAATATTCAGAAAACACAAAAACATTTGAAAATGGAAAATCCAAAAAATAATAGAAAACATTCAAAAATCCCTAAAAGGCCTCAAATATCGTAGAAAAACCCTAAATAGCCTCATAAAATCGAAAACATAAACATCCATATAAACTTTCAAAAAGACCAAAAACATTAAAATATTTAAAAAAAATTCAAAACCCATCCATCCTATCTTGCTTACACCTGAAATAAACTTTCACCCATAATAAATCGATTGTCCCCTTCACCCTTTTGCAAAAAACATAAAAGCAAGTGTAGCAAGACATAAAGTGAGAACCTAAAAGTCAAAATCTAAAGCCTAAATCATAGGTAAATGCATCAGTGATGTGTTTATCAACAACTCATCTTAGCATCATCATCCTAACATCAAACAACAATCTAATCAACATGTCTTCCTATAATGGACATCAATATCAGACATCACCGTAGCTAAACTTAAACATGCAAGAGATATAGATAACATTGACTATTTTTCTTTGATCTTTTCTTATGATTTATCTTAATGACCAATTCTGAGGACCTCTTGATGATGTCTATCAAAAGAATTTAAAGAGAAAGGAAATGGGCATCGATTATTATCTTTTATTTGTTGTGCTTTTGGGTACTCTTGTAAAATAATCTTGGCACATACTTGCTTAGTTGTCTGTAGGAAGGTCATTTAGGGTATGTTGTTGACTATTGAGTATACTTTGGTCCAATATATTCTAAGCTTCTAACTTGCATTCCAATGAGTTTTTCGTATGTCAAGGTGTGAGAAAGAACTATCCTATCCGTTTGCCATGTCAAAGTCCATTACACTAGATACAATGTCCTCGTAGTTATCAATACCTTGATATATCATGTCTATGTGTTATATCAAACAATCAGAAATTATGGAAATCCCAATCCCAAAATGTGAGCACCTCATCATCCTACATTCCATCCTCATTTTGCATTGTATCATCACCATCTCTAATAAAGTCTCAATGGATCAAAGAATTGTTGGATCTTTTGAAGCAATCAATAGTCATTCATTATTTATTCTTCTATCTTCTCTCTACCCAACTTGGTATCATGATACTCATCAAAAACATCATCAACGATCCATCTTGCATCCACAAACCATCAACATGCATGCATCTCATAATCATAGCATAATCATTGCATATCACATCATACATCGTACATTATAATTTGAGTTTTGATGAATAATATATATTTGTTATTCTAAGCATATTAACTCATTGCATAAGAATTTTCATCCATACATCCATATGCATACATGATCATCTCATAAAACTACATAGAAAATACATAAAAAGAAATACATCCACATCATTTACATCACATATCATATCATTCATAGCATATCGTGAAAAGATACTAAAAAAGAATATAAGATTACATCCATATCATATCATGATCATTGCATATCACATAGGAATAAGTACAATGCATCCATACATGATCAAATATAAGCATCTCATCCATCCATACACCATAAACATGAAATAAGTGAACACATCACATCATATAGAATCATTTGTATCTGTATCATTTATATAAAAAAAAAATGAATGTCATGGTACAAAATATGGATCAATGTATGTATATCAATGAGAAATACAATATCCATGAGGCTATCAAAAAGGAGCTCATGAATGTATATCTGTGAAAAAGAATTAGGCAACAAAATAAAAAAGTGTATGTACATCAAAGGCTAGCCTTGATGGCTACTACCCTTTCCTTCCTACCTATCAGGCTAATACTTTGCTCTTAGCCATGCATACTATGCTATGAAAAATTAGGTCGTCTAAGTTCTTGCGGTTCATCTTGCTGGTAATATTGCCTATAATATGCGGTCTTTGTAACAACCTCTATGTATGGCCTTACCGAAATGGTCCTACCATGTGTGGCCACCATCATAGCCTCTATTTTCTCACGTCGGGCAACCTCCTGGTCCCTCTCTGCAGTCACGACCTATACCTATTGTAAAACCTAATCTCTCTCAGCCTTGATGGCCACCACCTACTACCATGCCTAGTCTTTCTCAATAGTAATACCCAAAATCTTCTAGCGGGCCAGATCCCGATCACTAGTCAATGTATATACCTATTGTTGCAGGCTTTGTTGTATATGCACATTCCTAGCATTTGGTGATGGTGGTGGTGCTACCTTCTATTGTACAATTGGAGGTTGTTGAGGAGGTTGTTGTCCGATTGGTGGAGCCCTTGGAACCTGACTAGCCTGGCCATCCTGGCCACCCTATCCTTTACTATTGGATGTTGTTGATATGTGGTTGTCATTGATGTCAACACTATTGGAATTAATGTCTTTAAGGTTGTATATGTCAAGGATATTGAGAATATTGTAATAAAATAAGTTGCAGGTTGTCAATGATGTACTGATGTTTAGTATAGCCATCATTCTATTGGCTAGCTCAGTATATTGATGATAAGAGGTTGTGGATTAAATGGTTTTTTGTTGAGTATATCTAGTTTATCCACGTAAATTTTTAGAGATTTGCATGAAGATTTGATCAAGTTATGAGTATCTGTGTTCTGGAAGTTGTTCTATTACTTTAGTTGGTGTTCCTAAAATAATATAATGTGATTCCAGTAATTTTAATTGTTTCATATTCTTTTGTAGTGATTCATGGTGCTTGTGGATGTTTCTAGATCATTCTCTATCTGTGTTGTACATCCGCATTGATTGTTGTGCTCGCGATTGGTGATTTTCTTCTTTGAGTTTATGTTTTTCATGATCATGACCAAGAAGGTGATTGTGGTGTGTCATGGATCTTTGAGGCATAATTTTTGGAGGTGTTTCATGTTTGAGGATGTTTTTTTGGGTCCTCGCTATGTTTTGGCCAACATTTGTTGGTTCGCATTGATAATTGTTTATTGATTTGGGCCAAGAGTTTGTACTCATTTTATATTTTGTTGAAACTAACATTTAGATGATGTTATCCTTAGTTGCAGATATATATGAGTGATTGTTTATACCATTTGAAGGCATGTGATTTAGTGGTGTGCAAGTGGTGTGCAAATTGTGCAAGTGCTATGTGTGAATAATGTTCTAATATTTTGAAGGAAGAAGTAAAGTGTGAAGAAGAGCGAGTAGACTGTGCTTAACCAAAACTGTAATTAGACATTACTAGATGTTATTTTCTCATTTCAAAATCTTCTGTATGTAATCTGAATGTTTCTATATGATAGTGTGTCTTCCTTTGGGCAGTAAGCCTTTTTGTATTTGAGTAGTGAGCTCTAGGCAGTGTGCTTGAATGCATGTGCATTCCCCATTTATAATTCCTCTTATTTTTAACAAAGTATAATCTTGTGGACTAACCTCCAATGTGATTTTTCCCTTAACATAGTTCCACATAAAAAATCTTGGTGTTATGTGTGTTTCTGATGTAGTGATGGTTTATGCTTTCATGTTTATTTATGAGATCTGATAATAATTTTAATAAGTTTGATTTATGTGACAACTGATTCAGCCCCCTCTCAGTTGTTCTCCCTTCCATTTCTAACAATTGGTATTAGAGCTAGTTCATTGGAAGAATTTTAATAGCTTGAGGTGATCTGGGATGGTGACGTATAAGAAGGATAGTCTGAGATTTGATGGAACTAATTATTCTATGTGGAAGACTCGAATGGAATGTCATCTAAGATGCATTGGTGAACCTTACTAGAAAATTACAAAGAATAGGTATATCATTCCATAGAATGGTCCTTCTACTACATATGAGATTAAGGAAGTAGAGTATAAAATCAAGGCTAAGGAAGCATTGTTGAGTGCTATGAATGATTCTAAAATGAAAAATGTAATGGAGTTGAAGATTGCTTATGAGATCTAGAAAAAGTTAGAAACTTTGTATGAAGGTGATGCCCATGTGGAGATTGCTAAGTTGCAAAGCCTGAAAGGGAAATATGAAATGTTGAGAATGGGTGAAGATGAGAAAATCGCTTCTTTTATGCAGAGAGTGAATGAACTTGTGTGTAGTATCAGATGTGCTAGTGGAACATTGGAAGAATCAATTTTTTTTCTAAAGTTCTTAGATCCTTTCATGTTGCATACAGAGCCAAAGCTACTACTATTGAGGAGATCCAAACTATGAAAAATGTAACCAGAGACATGTTGATCTGTAATCTTACTGCTTTTGAGTTAAGTAAGTTTGGTGATTCTCTTCCTAAGACAAAATCTGCATTCAAAGCTACTATCTCCAAAAAAAATAAGAAAAGATATTATTTGAGTGAAAGTTCTTCTGGAAAGGTGTTCAAGTATGAGGAGGAAATGAAAGAGATTGAAGGAGAAGAGGGAAAACTAGATGAGCTTGAAGCACTTATTGTCAAGAGGGAAGCCAGAGGAGAAGGTAAGTATAAAGGGAAATTTCCTATTAAATGTTTTTCTTGCAATAAGATAGGTCATTTTACCTCAAGATGTCTAGAAAGATTTCCTAAGCCAAGATCTAACAAGCCTAGATTCCAAAGAATTTTTTTTTTTTTGTTGATGAAGGTGTGATAGATGATGAATCTAATAAAGGGAATGTAAGTGAGGATGAATGGGTATTTATTTCTATCAAGGAAAATTATCTTGTACCTACTAAATCTGATAAGTGCACAAATGTGGAGAAATCCCTAGCTTTCCGAGTTGAAGAAAAAGATGAATGGGTGATTGACAGTGGATGCTCTCATCACATGACGTGTGATAAAAAGTAAATTTGTGATCTTGGAAAAGTATGATGGTGGTTTTGTAATATTTGGTGATAACAAAGTTGGTGTAATCCATGGTAGAGGATCCATTTCTCTTGATGGTAAGCATAATACTAATGATGTTGTATATGTGGAAGGTTTGAAGCATAATCTCTTAAGTGTTGGATAGATGGTTGACAAAGGATACAATATTCAATTCAAGAATGGAAAGTGTAGAATATTGGGGATTTCTGAAAATGTGATTGCATTAGGTACAAAAACAAAAGGTAATATATTTCACCTTAATGTTGCTGGTAAAAATTTTATGATTGCTCAAGTTGATGAAAGTTGGTTGTGGTATAGGTGAATGTGTCATATAAACTTTGATAATATTATCAATATAAGTTCTACTCAAGTTGTGAGAGATCTTCCTAAGTTGATAAAACCTGCTAATGCCATATACAAGGAATGTCAGTTAGGGAAGCAAACTAGAGTTTCATTTTGAGGAAAACAACATTGTCCAAATGAAGTGTTGGAGCTTGTGCATACTAACTTGTGTGGTCCTTCTAGAATCAGAAGTTTACAAGGATACAGTTATTTCATGTTTACTTATTGATGATTATTCTAGAATGATGTGGGTTACTTTCTTAAAGGAAAAATATGAAGCCCTAGATAAATTAAAGATTTTTAAGGCTATGGCTGAGATAGAGACAAGTCTGAAGATTAAATGTCTAAGATTAGATAGAGGTGGTAAATTCACTTCTAGTGAGTTTAATTATTTTTGTGAAGAGCATGGAATAAAGAGACAATTATCTACCCCATGGACCCCTCAGTAAAATAGAGTTGTGGAAAGGAAGAAAAGGAAAAATCAAGAAGTTGCTAGGACTATGATGTTTGAAGAAAGTGTTCCTCATATCTACTGGAGAGAAGTTGTGAGTACTATCATTTACACTCTCAACTGGGTTCAAATCAAAGGTGATACTAGTAAAAATCCTTATGAGGTATGGTATGGTCATAAGCCTACTGTAAGATACTTCAAAATTTTTGGGAGTAAATGCTTTATCAAAAGAGATGAAGATATAGGAAAGTTTGATGCTAGAAGTGATGAAGGAATCTTTCTTGGTTATTCTACTAAAAGTAAAGCCTACTAGTGCTACAATAAGAGATTGAGGAAAGTAATTGAGAGTGCTAATGTCAAGGTTGATGAAGACACCATTAGACCATCCAGAATCTGCGGATATGATTCAGATCATAATGATATATCAGATAAAGAAAAGAAAGTTTAGACTTCAAATCAAGTTCAGATCATTTTGGTAAATCAAGAAAATCAAGAGGAAGGAACTAGTGAAAGTACATCACAAGAGCCTAAAGTTAAAGAACACCCTAAAAATCCAAGGTATGTAAGACTAAATCATTCAAAAGATCAGATTATTGTTGATAAGAACAAAGGTGTTCAAACCAGGAGAAGAATTACAAAAGAATGTTGTTTGATCTCAAAGACTAAGCCTAATAGTGTCAATGAAGCATTCAAAGATGAACATTGGGTGGAAGAAATGAAAGAAGAACTTCTACAAATTGAGAAGAATTATGCATGGATTCTTGTCCCTAGACCTAAGGACAAAAATGTAATTGGAACTAAATGGGTCTTTCAGAACCAACTAAATGAGCAAGGTGAAGTTGTTATAAATAAAGCAAGACTAGTGTGTAAAGGATATTCTCAAATGGAAGAAATTGACTTTGAAGAAACTTTTGATCTTGTTGCTAGGATTGAAGCTATGAGACTATTTCTTGCTTATGTTGCTTAGAAAAACTTCAAGGTTTATCAGATGGATGTCAAATTGGCATTTCTAAATGGTGAACTGGAAGAAGAAGTGTATGTTGAGCAACTTGATGGATTTCAATTGATTGATCAAGGAGATATGGTTTGTCAGTTGAAGAAAGCATTTTATGGACTCAAGCAAGCCCCAAGAGCATGGTATGCCAGATTGGACAAGTATTTGTTGAAGCTTGGATTTAATAAAGGTACTATTGAAAGTAATTTGTATTTCAAGATTGATCATGATAAAGATTTGATTGTTGAAGACTTTGTTGATGATATCAATTTTGGAGGAGATGATAGTTTGTGCATGACGGTTTTTGATGAGATGCAAAATGAGTTTGATATGTCTATGATTGGAGAAATGAAATTATTTTTGGTATTACAAATTACTCAACTAGATAGAGGCATCTTTATATCTCAGTCCAAGTATGTGAAAAAATTGGTAAGGAAGTTTGGTATGGAAAATTCAAAGCTAATTGGTACACCTATGGTGACTGGATGTAAGTTGACACAAGATGATCATTCTCCTAAGACAAATTAGAATAGATACAGATCCATGACTGGTGGATTTCCTTATTTGACTCAAACTAGACTTGATATCATGAATGTCGTATGCATTGTTGCAAGATTTCAAGCTAATCCTAAGGAATCTCATGTGATAGCTGTGAAGAGGATTTTCAGGTACTTGAAGGGGACATTTGATCTTGGCCTATGGTATACTAAAGAAGATGACCTTACTTTGAGTGCTTTTACCAATACTGACTAGGTAGGAGATGTGAATGACATAAATAGTACTAGTGGTGGTGAATTTTTCTTGGGAAAGAAGCAAAATACCATTTCATTAACTACTATAGAGGTGGAAAACATTGTTGCTGCTAACAACTATACTCAAGTATTGTAGATGAAGCAAATGTTGAAAGATATTAGAGTTGTGTATGATGAACCTATTTCCATATTCTGTGATAATTCAAGTGCAATTAACATTTCTAATAATTTGGTGTTGCATTCAAAAACCAATCATATATCTATCAAGTTTCACTTTTTGAGAGAGAAGGTGAGTGAAAAGGAAGTCAAATTGGAGTATGTGCCCACTAAGGAATAGATTGTTGATATCTTTACCAAGCCATTTCCTAAGGATACTTTTGAGTATCTCATAGGGAAGCTAGGGGTGATTACCCCTCCTAATTAGAATTGAGATGCAATGAATTATATCAGTTCATGCATTTCATAGTCATATCTTGATCTGGATTGATGTTGTGGTGGTTGCTACTCAGGGGGAGTAGTCAGATGTTCAGGAAATGTGGTCTAGATCTTTTTTGGAGAAATATAATTTATATCTTTGTCATTGATGTCAAAGGGGGAGAAGATTCATGTGAAAAACTATGAAAGAGTTGAGGAGAAAAGAGTCAAAATCTAAGGGGGAGAACGTGCAAAGAGAAAGTTGTGTTGATGGTGTTTGTCACATCATGTGTTGCCATCAATGCCAAAGGGGGAGATTGTTGGATGTTGATGATATGTGGTTGTCATTGATGTCAACACTATTGGAATTAATGTTTTTAAGGCTGTATATGTTGAGGATATTAAGAAAATTGTAATAAAATAAGTTGCAAGTTGTTAGTGATGCAATGAAGTTCAGTATAGTCATCATGTTGTTGGCTAGATTAGTATATTGATGATAAAAGGTTGTGGATTAAAGGGTTTGTTGTCAAGTATATCTAGTTTATCCATGTAAATTTTTAGAGATTCACATGAATATTTGATCGAATTATGAGTATCTGTGTTCTGATAGTTGTTCTGTTGCTTTAGTTGGTGTTCCTGAAAGCAGCTAATGTGATTCTACTAATTTGAATTTTTGCAGATGCTTCTGTAGTGATTCATGATGCTCATGGATGTTTCTAGATCATGCTCTATCTATGTTGTACGTTTGCATTGATCATTGTGCTTGCGATTGGCAATTTTATTCATTGAGTTTATGTTTTTCATGATCATGGGCAACAAGGTGATTGTATCATGTTGTGAATCTTTGAGGAATAATTTTTGGAGGTGTTTCATGTTTGAGGATGTTTTTTTGGGTCCTTACTATATTTTGGCTAACATTGGTTGGTTTGCATTGATAATTGTTTATTGATTTAGGCTGACAGTTTGTACTCATTTTATATTTTGTTGAAGCCAACATGTAGATGATGTTATCCTTAGTTGTAGATATATATGAGCAATTTTTTATACCATTTAAAGGCATGTGATGTAGTGGTGTGCAAAGTGTGCAAGAGCTATGTGCGAATAATGTTTTAATCTTTTGAAGGTAGAAATAAAGTGTGAAGAAGAGTGGGAAAATTGTACTTAACCAAAACTATAATCAGGCATTATGAGATCCTATTTTCTTAGTTGAAAATCTTTTGGATGTAATTTGAATATTTTTGTAAGATAGTGTGTCTTCCTTTGGGTAGTAAGCCTTTTTGTATTTGAGCAGTGAGCTCTAGGAAGTGTGCCTGAATGCATGTGCATTCCCCATTTATAATTCCTTTATACTTTTAACAGAGTATAATCTTGTGGACTAACCCCCACCATGGTTTTTCCCCTAATAGGGTTTCCACATAAAAAATCTTGGTGTTATGTGAAAATTTGATGTGGTGATGGTTTATGCTTTCATGTTTATTTATCAAATCTAAGAACAAGTTTAATAAGTTTAATTTCTATGACAACTGATTCACCCCCCTCTTAGTTGTCTACCCTTGTGTTGCCAACATCTACCTCTAGCCCCCTTGCCTCTGGGTCTCCCTTGTGGAGGATCACCTATTGGATCTATCAAACATTGCGGAGGTGTGAACCAAGCATCATAAGCAGGCATAGTCTATGCTATCACCTGACCCTAATCATAGGCCCAAGTCTGAGCTACTAAATTTTTGAAGCTCTCAACCACCTCAAGAGCCAGAATGGTGGGTCCCCATGTGGGAACCTCTTTGGCCGACCTAACAAAAATGGCCCTATAGCCATCATTTGTCCTATCCTAGACCTCTCCAAACTGTCAAGCCACCCTGTCTAGTAAATATTGCTCAATAATGGTGTGCTCGCGACCTTGCATGTATTGGGTATGTCCAGAAAAGTATAACTACTACACATTATCAAACCATGGAGGCATCTGTACCCATGGGTGTCGACGAAAAACTATCATATCATCAATGACTTGTCACCAATACGATAGCCCAATCTTCTTAGTGTTCCTTAGTGTAATAACACCTCTGTACAACTAGATCATAGGATCATCTGGATTGATGTCTTCCATTTGAATAATAGGTAAAAAACAATAACATACTCCCATGCCCAAATGTGTAGCAAAGTCACCCTTGCACTAATGGCTCTCCCATCACAGTAAATAAAATCATGCATATCATGATATAGAGAGGCCAACAACATAGGCCCCCACGCAAAAAGTGTCCTCCTATGAAGCATGCAATGCCATGCCAAGCCCCATCCTGGGTTGAATCCTCTACTACATCTATCCGGAGTGACTGAACTTGAAATAATGGCTACAATGATCAAGCTAAAGGTAGGCACATGACATATGTATGACTCGAGGTTGATCTGTGATGTAGCTAAAACAATATCCTCCATCTCTATCACCTCATGGAAAGCATCAAGCTCGACATCAACATCATAGATCACATGATTTCCATGAATTGGAAAATGAAGGATCTACCAAACATCCTCCAAGGTCACCGTCGTCTCTTTTGTCAGAAGGTGGAAGGATAAGGTCTCACTATGCTATCTCTCACATAGATTAGTCATCATCGCTAAGTGAGTCTAGATAACGGGCGTGCATACACAACATACTAGAGGTCGATCTCTTTCGGATGCTCCTGGTGGAACTTTGACATATTGCTCAATCTCTCTAGCACAATGGGCCTATGCTCACATGTCAATAGTGGTGGAATGACCTCTTGCATCCACAAAGTGCACAACATTAGGAAAGCAACAAAATTTGACTCAATTTGGAATTTATAGCTCAAAAATCACAATAGAATCACTATCTTCAATAGTGTCGTTGTATTTAAATTTCAAATTGTGATGCCCAAAAGCATTTAAAATTACAAATCGCAACATGCGTCACCAAACACACAGGCGTTACTATCTAAAAAATTTCAAGCCTAACCCTAATTTCTAAATTAGAAAAAGTGTCACTATATAAGCTTGCATCACAATTTGAAGTTAGAAACCCTAATTTTAAATCATGACTAGCGTCGCCATATAAATATGCATCGCTATAATTCATCTAAGCATTGTTGATGACAATTTTGGCATTGCTATATAGCGACACCACCAAAGTTCAAATTTCAAATCAAGTTTGGAGCTACACAATGGTGGTTTTGTGCCTGGAAACCGCTGATACTCTCAAACTTAGTCAAAGATGTGCCTAGGAAGCTCTCATTGCGCCATTTTTTCAAAGGGTCAAAACTCAAAATAGAAAGAATCTCTTAAGTGTGAATGCACAAATGAATTGAAAGTGACACTTCTTAGCTTATTTAAGCTAGAAAATTAGGGTTTTATACCCTAATTTCATCTTCAAGCTAGGGTTTATCATCATTTTCACCAATTTTTTAATCTGGACCTTATTTTGCATCATTTTTTGCATTTTCGGCATAATTCTTGCATCCCTGAGCCTTTCTAGACCCTTAGGGCAGCTTTATAACCTTTATTGAGAAATCAACCCAAAATTTGAAATTTTCACCCAATTTCCTGAGGGGGCAAGGAATTAGCTTTATCCTTTCGTTGGGACATTTGATTTTTTTTTTTTTTTAAATATTTTTATTGAAGCAACAATTTTAATCTAAAAAGAATTATTCTTTGATCTAAAGTAGCAGGTACCTCACTTCAAAAAGAGGCAAAATGTAGACACTAAAAAATGTCCTAAACGAAATCATACACTCGAAACAGATTTACTAACATCATTACCTCTTTAAACCCATCTTCTTTTCACTTAATTGATTAAAGTAGCCTTGCTATTTAATTGATTGCATAATTTTCATCTATTAGCCTAATTAATTTAATCATGTTAATTCATCCCCCTTCATGCTAACATTTCATCTAATTAAATTAAATAAATCAAAGTATTTAATTTAATTCCCTAAGTCATCTTATTTAATTAAATAAATCTAAGTTATTTAATTAAATATCATTTCATCTCTCCCCCATTCATTAAATCATTTAATTTAATTAATATCACTTTAATTCCTCCAAATACCCTAATTGCATGATTAAATCTTGTTTAAGTAGCAATTAAGCTAATTTTCCTCTAAAAGGGGAATATTCCCATGGAATATTCCTTATCCCCTTTTTGCATAATTAAGAATTTATTTTAATTTGTAAAATTCCTTTTATCCTCACCCAAATGAATATTCCAAAGAATATTCTTATTCCTCCATCATTTGAAAAAGGGATATTTTCACTTAGCTTCTAATGCAAGTTTTAACCTTTAACCTTTTGAATAAGTTACCTTTGATCTATGTGACCAAATCAAAAGTGTGTTTATTTGAAGCAAATGTGAGCCCTTGATTAAATCCCATCATGCATTCTCATCCGTTGATGAGAATCCATGATTCATGCCTCTTCTTCCTTTCATCTTTGACCATTGATTGATCTTTCTAATCTCAACACTCCATTTCTCATTTGCTCTCCTATAAATACAACACTATTTGGAGATGAATGGATCCATCTTTCAATTGCAAACTTATGTTGTTGAAGTCACTTGCATCCACACTCATACTTTACTCACTTTTAGCTTACTTTAGTTCATTTCTAATTGCATAATAGCTTAGAGCATCCATTAATGGCTTCCATACATCCATCTTAGTTTGCATATGAATTAGGGTTTCCATCTTTTAGCTTAGAATTAGCTTAGATTAGCTTAGCAATTGCATAGTTAGATCATTTGTAGCATAAAATCATGTTAACTTAGCTTGCATCATGTTTAATTTAGCATGAACTAGGTTTTCATCCATTTATCATAATGGTTTTATTGATTCTCTTCCATAGAATCAACTGAAATAGGCTCATTAATCATGGGATTGGTAAAGGGTCGTTGTTCCACATCAACACAACACCAATTCCAAAACAGGATAAGTTTTGAATGGGTTAGAGTAGGATTTTAACTATTTTTTGTGGTTTGTAATTTTCATTTTCAATTAAATGCTTATTTTAACTTTTAATTTTGAATGATCTTGTTTGGTAGATTGAAGTTTAGTGGATAGATTGTGCTTCGATTCATCATAGATCAAGCATAATCAAACCACCCTGACAATATTCATCTCACAAGAAGATTGACAAGTTTCTTTTACCTCTTCCTATGCATTCTTCTCCTTCTTATTATCACTACTATTAACCGATGTCTCTTCTTCTTTCATTTCCTTATCTCCTAAGGCATCTTCACATTTCTTCTCATATCCTCTCCCTTTTTCTTTGTCATGAGTGACTTGTTCTGTATTATCTAGAGGGACAATTGTCTCAGATTGAACTTGAGTATTTCCAACAGGTGTCTCGGTTACTAGAGGAGGAGTTTGAATTTGGATGTATCCTCCTTAGTAGATTCTTCTCTAATGGTTGCTACATTCTTCTGCACTTCTATATTTTCCTCTACTATATCTTCCACTTCTAGAGGAATGTTCTCTTGTGCAGTCTCTTCTTCAGTTACTTGCTCATGTTGAGCATCAACATTTTGTGTATCTTCTCCAATGTTCTTTCTCAAAGAAGACATCTCATCATTCATCTCTTCCTTCTTCTCCAAATTCATACCCAACCATTGTGCTAGGTCTACAACCTTATCCACTATCTTCTTCTAGAGACTTTCAAGATCATTTTGATCTTGGCTCATAAGGGTTGTCACCCTTTGTTTTTTTCTCAACTCTTTAGTGTATAATTTAGCTAATGTGGCCTTACTCTCATCAAATAGGGGAGTAATAATCTTCTTTAATGCATAGGCCTTGAATTTGGCCTCTTCTTCTACAACCTTTTTCCTTCTTTCTATCAATATATTTTGAAGCTCCACAGGTAATTACTTCTCTATATTCCACATATCTACTTCAAGCACTATAATATATTTATGATGACCTCTACAACGGTGGTCTTATCTACCTCATCAACTTCATTGTATAATGTAGTAGTCTCTTCTAACATGTCATGATGCACAATACCATTAACAAGTGCAATAACTTTCATGGGGCTATGGGCTCTTACTAGAGGTTTCTTTTCCCACTTCTTTTCTTCTAGAGTCTTCTTTTTTCTTACCTCCACCCTGAAGCCTTCTTTTTCTTTTTCTATCTTAGCCTCACTATCAGTATCAATGATATCAAATTTATTCCTTTTGAAATTTTCTTCACTTTTTCTCTTCTATACCAGCTTAGGTCCTTCTTCTTGTCCTTCATCCTTCACATTGACACCTAGATAGTGTTCTCGAGTGGCTTTATCCTTATCTCTTATCTTTGTTAGAATAGATGGGTGTGTTTTATGATCATCCTTGTTATCTATTTTACCGAAGATGACTTCTTCATCATTAGAGGACTAGTTTTCTTTGTAGGAATACTAGTCACCTTTCTCTTTGTTCCACTTGAAGAGGGGGAAATTCCAAAGGACTTCTAAGTAGTAAAAGAGTGGTAACAGTCCTACTAGATCTTCTTGCACTTGTTGATCCTCTCGAAGAACTTGACATTGCTTTATCTTTCTACAATTTCTCATTAGAGAGCCCCTTAGCCTCTACACAGTTGCAGACATTTTCTCCACTATTTTCTTTATTTGTGACTACCTTTTCTCTAGATGAAATTCTATTGATTTTTCCTTACAAGTCCCATATCCTCCTTCTATGGTGTCCTTAGGTTTAATCAACATATAATTTATGGATGCCATAATCTCATCCTCAGTAATCTCATATCCCATTTATGGGATCTATACAGTTCTTGGATCGACTACTTGTCTAATACATTGATCTTTAGAAACCATAAAGATGATATCCTTTTTATACTTCTCATCAATCTTATGGGGAATTCTCTCCCTCTCTTGCATTATATTTTGAAATACTACAAATAATACCACAAGGGAATCTTCCTATGACTTAGTATCTCCTAGACCTCTTAAGAAGTCTATATTTTGATGAGCAATATGTCTTCCCTTCAACCATACCACACTCTTTGTGTCAAGGATTTATTTCAAAAAGTAAAACAACAAACACATAATTAAAGTTTCATACTTAAAGGGATACTTGGTATCCTTTGTTTTCTATAGATTCTCCATAAGTTGTTTCCTTAGTAACTCACATAGATCATAATTGGATCCCTTCTCCACCATTTCATTGGCAGTATTGATGGTGGTGGCAAATACAAAGTTCTCCATGTTGGATAAATACAACTTGTAGCCTATCATCATGGATACATACTTCACAAAAAGATTCCTTATGTCATTAATACTCAAATTCCTCATTTCATACTTTTCTCCTGTTCGCTCTATTACAATCTCATTCTTGATAGATTTGAGTACTGGAATGGGTCTGGTAGCACACAACCCCATAAACTCCTCAATCACTTCCTTTGTGATCACTCTGAGCATGTTCATCCATACAAAATTGTCATGGATATAGCTCAAATAAATAATTACCCAAACATAATCCTTGAAATAGTAAGGAAATCCTTGTCACACATCAAGTACCTTTGTAACCAAATTCTGATATTCCAACTTCAATGCAAATTCCTCACTAGTAAGCTCATTTATCCATACATCAACTAGTTTGGAATGGTCATATTCTTCAAGATTTTTGTGAATATATATCCTTATATCCTTTGTGTGTAGGATGCCATACAGAACCCTTGAGAATGCACCTTTTGGATTGACCTTAGTTCATTTTTCAAGATGTTTCTTAAATTTGGATTAGATTCCCTCAGACACGTCCACAACCCTTGGTGTAGCCATTTCAATAATTTTTTTATTAGTAATCAATAGATTTTGGATGGACCAAAAACCCCTTACATAGGTTTTGAGGGGACTTGAAACCCCTTACAAAAGAAAAAAAGTTGTAATAAGATAAGATCACAAAAAATAGCAACCTAACATCAACAGTCTACCAAAAGATCTACAAGACAAAAAAAAATCCAAGAAATTGACTTAGAGGGGACTGAAAACCCTCAACAACAAAGAAAACACAAAGGACTTAACTGCAAAAAATCTTTAAAGGAGTTGCTTGAATCTACTAGGCACTGAACACAACCTATAGCCTCCACTCCATAGCGAAACAACTACTTAGCACAAATCTAAAACAAAAAAGGCTTCCAAAGCACCCTTTGAGACCAGTCATTTTTTCCCACCTCCTTGCCTCAATAAGAGAGCAACAAAGAAAAACCATAATAGTGTGAAACACCAACAAAACCATGATTCTTGAAGGAACCATAAAAACCAAACACCCCACCTCAATAGGGGTAATGAGAAGCACAAAAAAGCACTACAAAGCAACCAACCAGTCATAACAAAACACCTGAAAAGGTAACCCAACCTCTATGTCTATAGGAGAGGATGATATGAAACCCCTTGCTACCAAAACCATGACTCTCCATGCCAAAAAATCTCCACATCAATAGAAGCCAACTCTTCATCTCAATAGGAGAAATCTCCACCTCAATAGGAGACACCAACTAAAGAATCCAATAAAAAGCTTCAATAGGAAGAGAAAAATAGCATCGCTTAGCAGCGCAAGAATTAGGTATTAGATGGAAGAAGCAAAAATCTCCATAATGAGCACACATAGCTATGTCTAAGGAGAAAATGAAGAGTGTAACCCAACCAACCACAAGCAAGCATCATCTTAGACAAATTCCAATAGAACCATGATGAGCAGCCCCAACAACCTCATTCTTTGAAGGAGGAAAAAACACCAAAAGAGGAAAAACCACCACCTACAGATAGCCTTCAACAAGAAGCCAAAGCTAGATAGAACAAACATTGGTGCATAAAACCTTCCCCCCAAGAGAAATAAGAACATAAAATAGCACTTGGGCTTCAGCACCCACCATAAAGCTTCAAGGAAACCAATAAGAGACTCCCCACAAAGAATAGGGAAGCCGACCTCCAAGCTACTCCACACCACACATCTACTCTACAAAGAGGAAAACACAACAACAAAAAGAAACATAGTCTAGAAGACCACCAAATGCAAAGTCCTAGACTCAAAATGATCAGGACCAACCAAACCCCAGGAGGAATAGGGCATCCCAAATAGGACAAAAGTAAGGAGAAGGACCAACAAAAGAGCACACCAAGAAACCTAAACACATCAATCAAAGCTAGAGAAGGGCCAAAACTCCACGCATCCAACCAGAGGAATACACCACCATACCACAAATAGGGGACAAGAAGGACCCAAAACACTTCAAGAAACAAGAACCCCCAAAAGAAATCCATTGAAAAAACAACAAGCAAGAACAAATGATGACCAAGATGAGGCAAGAAGAAGAACATGCCAACAAATAAGGCCCCAAGCTCTCCTACTATGCCGAGTAGGAGAATAAATAAGACCAATATTCAACTTGAAATCTTCAAATAAATCAATGCACAATGACACCCATTGTAGGGACAACAACCATAAAAACAACAAGAAGGGCAACTGGAACCCAAACCCAACCACAATAGCACCATCAAACATTGCCATAGAGAACCAATAAATTCCTCCTAGGCCACACACACCACACAAAGCTAGGATGGAAATAGATCCTTCATTCAGAATGACATCCATAATGCACCCCTCACCCACAACAAAAGGCATACTACTAGTAGCCGATCTTTCCCCACCCAACATCTCATGAAGAATAACCTACACAAGGGAAACAAGCACCCTGGCCACAAGGAAGTAGCCAACAAACTCGTCATCATCTTCGTTTGATCCTCCATCTTCATCCTCGCTCGATGAATTCAAACTACCTACAAAGTATCTCTTCCTACCGTGCTCCCTTTCAATAGTTTCTAAATTGCTTTCAAAGAAATTTCTGAAAACTTAAGGTAATAAAGACCATAAATACCTTTCTCTTCACTTTTCTGACTAGTGTTTGAACACACCAAGACCTCAATCACTTCAATTGCAATTTTTTCTCTTCATCTACTCTTCTTACCTTGAAAACTTGATTGCAAATGAATTTAGGTTAATTCTAATCACTTATAAACCTTTTGTTGTGACCTAATTTTCCATAAATGCTTCATCCGATAAAGTTTTCAAACCCTTCACTATGTGCATAGTCAACTTCAAATGCTCTAAAAACTTTTGTATGATGATATTTTTACCAAAATTTTCTCTAATAGATCAATTGCATTGTTCTACACCACATATCCTCGTGTTGAAGCATCAACACCATTTTCTTTAGCAGGGGATGAAAGATTTCCATTAAAGCTCCCCCTAATTCAAAACTCAACCTAGTTTTTGAAGGAAACATATGCACTCAATGTTGGTACAAAATCATCCTTAACTTCTGTCTCATCCTTCTTTTTCCAAATATTGTCCATATCCTTCTTTTCTTTTTGTATAAATCTTTTGTATTAGATCGTTCTTCTTTACCAAATTATCCTTCTTCATATTTCTACTTCTCCAAAACTTAGAAATGTGTCCAAGCCTATTGAAGTTATAGAATATGACATTATTTTGGCCAATCTTACATCCATACCTTATAGATCTACATCGAATAGATTTATTCCCTTATCCATTGCATGTATAAAAATATCCTTTGAAAGATTGAACCATTCTACCATTGTTATAGCCATTCATCATTTGAATTCTACATTCACTAGCTCTATGACCAAATATCTTACATGTAAAGCATTGACCAGGAAAAGATAGAAAATTTTGATTCATTCTACTTCTACATTCCAAATCCAAATTTATTGTAAGAATAATAAAAACCATTGAAAGATGGGTACCTTTGTGCATTTGGTTGTTTGATTAGCGGTCTTCTAGTTTCATTCCTTTTGTTCCAAATTTTCTTATCATTTTTCTTCTTGTCTTTAATATTCTTTTTAGGCAGGCTTGTAGTTTGATCTATTTTTGAAATTTCTCCTATATCAAACCCTAATCCACCTTTGTATTTAGATCCTTTTTGTTTTTCAATAATTTCATCAAGCTTTGTAGAACTTATTTTGATTTTTTCTTCATGACTCCTTGCTTTCTCTAGATCTAATCTTAGATTCACAACTTCTTGCTCAAGCTTTGTGCATTCCTTAAATTTTCATCATTGCATTCAAATATTCTTGAACTTGAATCTTCAAAATAGTAATTATTTCATTTGCTTGTTTCAATTGCTCGCTGACTTCATTATGCCTTTCTTTGAATTTCTTGATTTTCTCTCTCAATTTTTTGATACATTCATCTACTTCTTTGACATTTTATTTTAGATCTCTAATTTTACCTTCAGTTCTTTCTAGATCTTGAAGAGCATCTTTGAGTTCTTCATTTATGTAAAACATACAATCTTCTTCTATAATTCTAATAGCAGGAATCTGTTTCAAAAGAGTAGGTAATATTCTAATGGCCATGTGTTTAACCTCCAAGATCTTCCCCAAATAGTTAAGCTCCTTCCAAGGAACCAAGCTCTGATACAAATTGTTGAACACCCAAACTACTAGGGGGTGAATTAGTATTCTCCAAAACTATTTAAACATTTAACGATGCAACACATAATGTGAAGCATTTTTTGCCAAGTGATCATTTTTAGTTTTAGCTTGTATAATGTTTACAGTTTTGGATGAGTCCATGCTCAAGTAGAGTTATCGAAAAGGTGCACAATGCACCATGTGGTAGTTTACCAACTTTTATTTTTAACCTTCATTTTGGGAGAGAGTGAGGACACATGTAAAATTGCCAGATATTTTCTCAAGGAGCTATATTCATGAGCGTGAAAGATTCCACCTGTTTGACATGTCATCTCTTCACTATGAGTAGATTGTTCTTGCTATGAAGATATATCTTTTGGGAGTTTGTCAAAGCTTGTTGACCTTTCTATTTTCTTGGTTTTAAGTATGGAAGCTTTGAGTCAATTCCCTTGGGTGATGTGATTGGTCAATTGGACATTTTTCCAGGTTGTTTTCTACAATTTGATCATTTATAGACCTCTATCTTTGCTAAATATCTGAAGAACATTAATGTAGCAGTTGAGAATTGATGAGAAAATATTGTTGTAAGCTAACTAAAGATCTATGATTAGATTGTGTGCTATCAAATGCCAACATATGATAGTAATTACTTTTATGTTGTGGCAGCCATTTCCTCTTTCTACAGTTATAAAAGAGAGGCAGTGATAGATGAAAGGGTTGGATTCCAAGTTTTAGTTTCCTTTGCTAAGGAAAAGTTTCTTTAGTTTTCTTAGGATATAGAACTATTTTTAGGAGTAAAAGTTGTAGAACTACTTTTCTCTAGCATGTTATATATTTTAAAGCTCAAACTATTGTCAAATTGGCATCTGACCTCTATTTTAATGTTCATTTGATATTTGAAGCACAAAATATTAAGAAATATTTGAGATTGTGCATGTATGGCCTTTATCAAGCTTTATTTATTTATGCTTTCATTCTAAATGAAACACTATATCTTGCAAGTTGAATTCAAATAGTTTAAGTGGTTGATTTCTATGTTGTATGCCTATATGGTAGAATAATAACTTGTGAAAATTGGATTATGTCAGTGGACTTCTCTATTTTTTCTGAAGGGTTGTTGTTTTGTTATATTATGTTGTATTAGGAGAGATTTTATGCAATTTCTATAAAAAATTCTATCACCCTTAGAAATCTTTATGTTTGATCAGACCTTAATGAACACTACATGTAGAAATATTTGA
The DNA here is from genome assembly GCA_007258455.2 of Sequoia sempervirens. NCBI lineage: Eukaryota > Viridiplantae > Streptophyta > Pinopsida > Cupressales > Cupressaceae > Sequoia > Sequoia sempervirens. Next base: position 653,868,095 of record VDFB02271358.1, read on the forward strand.
AATTATGCATTGTGCTTGTTGTTAGCCTTTGCTATTCATTCTCTTTCCAACAATGAAGGCTCATGGTGTTCTATGTCTAATTATATCATTCATAGGAATGATTGGGTTTGAAATGTTGTAAAATAATTCGTTTATCACCATTTATATGTTTTATGTTTACATTTCCTTCTACCCTTTTCTCCAAATCCCAAAGAAGAGTCAACTTTCTATAAAAATCCTAGAGGTATTTAGTGAGGTGCAAATCAGCCCCCCATTCACTTAATTTCCCATAAGACTGTCAAAGAGGTGCAAGCTTTGATGATCAACAATTCCTTTTCTGGCACACCCAGTGGAACACAAATTTTTTTGAATGCCTCGTTAGAAGTCAAAAATATTTCTTAAATTAGGCTAAGGAAGTAAACTGGAAGTTTCATGCCCAAATTCCAAACAAGAGCATCTTCACGAGTCCATTTCTAGTACTCTCAGATACCTGCCTTGGTACCTAGGAGGAGGAGACTTACAAGTTGTGTATTACATGTAAGGAGAAATAAAGTAAGAAGCAAGAGCCCAATATCGAGAGACTAATCTACTCCACCCAAAGGCTCAACCTTCCAAATCAGAATACCTGTATACCCAATTGATAGGAATCTTTTCTTGATAGCTCATGTACCTCCCCCTACTCCTCAAAATTTTGTAACCTAGTATAGTGATAGTCTACTATGTCCACCCACACCCCCAGATGTATGCCCTGCCATACCCACTAATACCATCAAGGCTAGATCTCAAAATTCTCTAGCGAAGACTTCAAAACCCCTTCTAAACACTTGGAAGATATAGCAGAGGTATGTAGGGTAAATAATATAGCGGAGGAGAACATCACCTTGAGGTTGTTAGCTACCTCTTTCAAAGGAAAGGCCCAAGATTGGTATCGATCTTTGGCCTCAAGCTCTATCATCTCCTGGGATCAGCTCAAAGAAAGGTTGTTTGAATGTTTCTTAAAGAAAGGAGATTATTCTTCGTTGCTGCAATAACTAATCACCAACAAGAGAGCTCCATAAGAGGCCATGAGTGATTTTAACACTAGGTTTGACAAGACCTATCAAAGGATCCTCATTACTGCTTGACCTCAAGCTATGATGGCATTCATGTTCTATCTGAAGGCTCTTAATTCAGACATCACAATAATGATAACATCTATGGGAGGGGATATCTTTCCTGACACATATGAGTTGGTTGTGCATGCAGAAAATAGCTTAATTGATGTTGGCAAGCTTCCTTCACAACCTCTGATTCCCATATTTACAAAAATATCTAGTGGTCTTTAGGAAGAAGCTACTCCAAGCACATCTACTACACAATTAACTCTAGCTACGCTGTTGTCTATGTACGTGTATTTTTCCACCCAAACAAGCATGTCAAGCTCTTCCTTAATTGCAACAGACATCAACAACATGAAGAGTCTCATGCAAACTTTTGCTAATGAGTTGATCATTATCAAATGACAGAAAGCAATGCCTTCGAAGCAAACCACACAAGCCTATGGTGAGGGAATGTTGTCTTATCAGCAGAATCCATACCAAGGATCCTCTAGATGAGGAGGTAAATAGATGATTTCTACAAACTAGATAGTTCTAGTCACCATGATTCTATAGATAGTCAAAGAAAACCCAAGTAAAGAGTTAATTTCATGCTAGAACAATTTGGTGGAAGATGAGAAAGTATGGTGCTTCCCATGCAGCAATAGTCATATGCTAGAACAATTAAAGAAGGCACCAACCAATGTATCTCTATGGGATGCCATATCCATTCCCAAACAAAAGACATTGCTTCGAGAAGAATTAAAGAAAGAAGAACAAATGTCTCAAATAGATGTGACTCCATCATGTATCCAAAGTGAAGAAAAAGGATCCATGTCATCCCCTCAAGTTCTGAAAGTAGCAACTTATGTGAATGATGTGGTCAATGCAAAAGAGAAAGAGGTGAGCAAGCCAAAGCCCAGACCTTTCTTTTTAACACTTAGTTTGGGAGATAAGCTTTTGCATAGTAATATGATTGATTCGAGGGCTAGCACAACTATCATTCCAAAACAAGTGGTGGATTCCCTAAAGCTTAAGTATGAGCCCCTTGAGAAAGGAATCATCCAACTAGATAGGCAGAAGGTTCTGACCGTTGGCTAAATAAAAGATCTATCTCTAAACCTCTTCTCATGTCCAAGCCAAATAGTCACACAAGAAATAGTAGTGGTAGACATTCCCCCAATCTTTAGAATGTGTCTTTCAAGAGATTTCACTATGAAGCTTGGTAGATACTTAGCGATCAACTGGTGCCACCTAATATTGAGAACTAAGCACAGGCTGAAGATGAAGATTTTGTCTAAATCTTTGCATCTTGAACACATTGTAGACAATGCATTCCTATGCTTTGAAGCGACACATACCTCCATCTCTCAATAGGAGATATATTGTGTAGAAATGCTAGAAGATGAAGAAGATGTTAGAAACCAAGATCTGAAATGCAAACTAGAAAATCACCTTCCACAGAAGAGAAAAAAAAAGCAGAGATTGCATAAAGATGTGCAAATTGATATATTCAAAGTACTAATAATTACAAAAGATAATTTTCTTTATAAAAGAAAAGATGCATAAACCTAATCTTATCTTGAGAAAAAAGATAGCTCAACAAGATAAGGATAACAACCTATAACCTAGGAATTAAATAATGCCTAAGTAAACTTATGCAAGTGCAAGTAAATATTAATTACACTAACACGCCCCCATAAGTGCAACTTAGGGAGAAGCAAATTATTATGCAAATGATGTGAGATGGGTCCTGGAAACAAAGGCCAGATCAGGTACCCATTTACAAATGCAAAGAGGGAAAACCTAGTGGGAAAAACCACCCCTGAATGAGATGAACTACTGCAAGGAATCACTAGAAGAACACTAATGAAGCAACACTGGAACCCAAAATTATGCAAGTAAGGAAAGATACTTCTATCTACAACTAAAACCAAAAATGAAATCAAAAATTCAACAGTAGACCCAATGCCAAGGAGCACTGGAAACTCACATACTGGATCAACCCTGGAATCGGTAAGAAATAGTAGATGAAAGGATGAAGCCACCCATAATGATGAAAAAATATGGATGTTGTGTCCTCGAAGCCAATGCCAAACTGAAACTAAAACTACCCCATAAGATGAGTACCATCAAGATTTTAGAACATTAACCATAAAAACATGGCCTTCAAACTTAGAAAGATTTGAACCAATGCGGATCAAGAACCATAAAATCCCAATGTGAAGTGTCAACTGAAGCAAACCAACTATGTGTCTAGCTAAGCAAGAAATAAGCTAAAGGAAACAATAGGAAACCAGACAAACTCATGCGAGTTGTCACCAATATGAAGGTGTGATGAAAGAACCCAAGAGAGAAAAAGTAAACCTAGTGCATGAAAATAAAAACATAGTGCATGTACAAGACTAAGTTCACATATAAATCTCTGATAAAAAAAGACCTTAGATCTGTGTAGAGGCTGAAACCAGCTTTCCAACGCCACTAAAATCATGAACAACAGATAAGTGAGTCAAAAGATACATCTCTAGGAGTGAAAATAGCAATATCTGACTTCCGAGGCAGAAAAAGACATAAAAAATGAAAAGCCAGAAAATCACACCTACACCATGCCCAAGTTATGCCCGTTTTCACAAAACTGCTCCAAAACTGCCCAAGTAGTCTCCAATAAGCCCTCAGGGGCTGAAAAAGTTTGGCCTTTGGTCACCTGGGCAGACCAAGGGGCTGGCGACCTATGGGCCTTAGTGTGGCCCCTGGTCACCCACGTGACCAAGGCTAGGGCTAAAAGCCTGACGGGGGCTGGCTCGCAGGCTCTGGTCGCCCATAGGACCTAGGCGAAGCCCGTGGGGGCTGAAAGTGGGGAGAGGTGGACTGCTGGCTGTCAAGTGGTGGGTTCCATTTGTTCTAGCCACACAAAAAACCTACGTAGATTTTTATTTTTTATTTTTTTTAATTTTCCTCATTTTTTGAGCCTCGTAGAGCGTGCCTTGGGGTCGTACGGCCCTCGAGCAAATTTATTTTGCCTACCTAGTTGACTGTGTCCAAATTGGACAAATTTTATATGAAAATAGGGGTTTTTGGGTGTTGCAAATCCAATGACGAGGTTTGTTTTGGCCCAAAGTTCCTAGAAAATTAGGCGACCCCCAAATCTATCAGAAAAATCACCAAGCTTGAAACCCTCACAGATCTGGCAAACGATGACCAAAATAAATGAAATAAAAGCCATTTCTAACTTTTTCCAGCAATCTGAATCCAATGGAAAACCCTGATCTGATCCAAGATTATCCATAAATGTACTCAAGGAATGAAACCCTCGAGGGACCCCGAACGAGCTCTGCAATGTATTCCTCCAAAAAAGCTGAGAAGGGGCTGCAAATCGAGGCTTTGATACCATGTTAGAAACCAAGATCTGAAATGCAAACCAGAAAACAACCTTGCATAGAAGAGAAAAACAAAAAAAGAAAGAGCTTTGCAAAATATGTGCAAATAATAATATTCAATAATTTTTAATTACAAGATATGATTTTCTTTATAAAAGTAAAGATGCATAAACCTAATCTTACCTTGAGAAAAAAATATAGCTCAGCAAGATAAGGATAACAACCTATAACCTAGGAATTAAATAATTCCTAAGTAAACTTATGCAAGTGCAATTAAATATTAATTACACTAATAGAAGATACAAGTGATCAGACTCCTGAAGAGGAGGTGTTACTCAACCAATTCATCGACTCTGATCCATTCAAAAACTTTCATGCAAAAAGGCTAGGCACCTATGTTATTTTCAACAATGATCAAGTCTTTCCAAAATTAATGAAGGATTGGGAGGAATATGATGATTCAGGTGATAATTGTCTATGGACCCTATATTTTGATGGCGCCAAGTGTAAAGATGGCTTTAGAGCGGATGTCCGACTAGTATCTCTGATAGGATCAGAGATCCTCAAAGCTTACCATTTTTGGTTCTCATGCTCAAAAAATGATGCTAAATATGAAGCCTTGGTCCATGGTCTGATCCTTGTTGAATGAATGGGTGTAAAGAGAGTACAAGCTTTTAGAGATTCAAAGTTAGTGGTGAGCCAGGTTTGTGGACAAGGGACTACAAAAAACACAAGGATGAAGTCATACATACATCAGATTAGGGACTTGATTGAGAGCTTTGAAGCCTTCAACAACAAGTTATTCCCCGATCTCAAAACAGTGTTGCTGATTAGATGGCTTATGTCAGTTCACAATTTGAACCAACTTTTGATTCAACCAAGTAGACTGCGGTGCAAGTCATCACCCAAACTCAATTCTTGACAACAATCAAAGCTAGAAAGTTTTTTATGATGACACTCAGATTGTTTCCTTCATTCAGAAAGGAGGAACGACTTTTAACTATTCATTGCTAGGAGTAGAATTTCCTGAAGAGCAGGTCATCCAATTAAAAGGGAACAAGCTCTCTCATGGATTAATTTCCTTTGAGAATCTCTTTGATTGTGAAGATGTGAGAAATGGCAAGCAAAGGTTCACTAAGGATGCTAGGGACTACAAAGAGCTTGATGTTGAAAGTAGTAGAAAGTTAAAAGTTGGAAGGGAAGATCCCCACAAGGAAAAGAAAAGACTAAAGGATCTATGTTTCAAATATGATAGAGTTATTGTGTGGACCTATGATTATCTTAGAGGTTATGACCTAGGCATAATTTAGCATACCATTGACTTGGTGAAAGGATCTAAATCCATCCAACAAAAGAAAAGGCAAGTCAATTTGAAGGTCAAGGTGTTGATGGAATAGGAGCTCAACAAATTGGTTGAGTCAAGAATCATATATTCAATCAAACATTCCACCTGGGTGTCAAATCTGGTACCAGTCTAAAAAAAGAATGGAGACATTAGGATTTTTTTATATTTCTTAGATTTCAATAAAGACTCGCTAATAGACCATTACCCCTTGTCATTGATGCAACAGATCATGCAGATTGTGGCCGGATCATAGATGTTTTCATTGTTGGATGGTTTCTTGGGCTATAACCAAATATATGTAAAGGAAGCCGACCAACATAAAACAATGTTTACCACTAAGTGGGGAACATTTTCATACTAAAAAATGTCATTCGGACTTTCAAATGCTAGTGTGACTTTTCAATGAGAAATGGATATTTCTTTCAAGGATTGATTAACCTAATTATCTTAATATATTTGGATGACATAATAGTCTTTTCAAAATTAAAAGATGATCACTTTGATCATCTAGAGAAGGTTTTCTAGAAATTCCAATAGTTTAGGATTTCTTTGAATCCCAAAAAATGTGCTTTTGGAGTACCTCAAGGTAAGTTACTCAACTTTGTAGTATTTAAGGAGGGAATAGCAATAGACCTTGAAAGGGTTAGATCTATAATGGAATTACCCCTGAAAGTGAACCATAAGGGACTGCAATATTTTCTAGGAAAGATCCATTTTGTCAGCCAATTCATATCAAATTTCATAGGCATTACGAGACCAATTAGGCTGATGCTTAAGAAAAATATAATTTTCAAATGGACCACTGAAGGTAAAGTGCATCTTTTGAGTAGGTAAATATAGCCATCTTCGTAGCCCCGATATTGGCTAACCCTAATTTTTCAAAAGACTTTCTACTTTATGTGTACAGTGGCCAACATAGCATAGCTTCGGTGCTCACTTAGAAGTTTGAGGAAGATAATGGAGAGCATCCTATTGCATCCACTCAAGGACCCTTAAAGGTTATGAAGCTAGGTATAATTTTGTAGAAAAGCAAGCTTTTAACATTGTTAAAAGCTTAAAGAAGTTCTGACACTTGGTGTCGGCCAACAAGATGACTATTCTCATGGAACATCCTAGTGTGCAAGAATATATCACAAAAGGTGAGATAATAGAAAAGAGGGAAAATTGAATCACCAAGATCCTAGAAAATGATGTGGACATTAGACCGACCAAGCTAGTTCAGGGAAGAGGTCTATGTGAATACATTGCATAGGAATCAAGTCCTATAGCTGAAAAAGAGACCGATCATATCTACTTGAACCAATTCGAGTCTGACGAATCTTGGGTGGCTGATCAGACATAGTATATGCAAAAGGGGTACTACCCAACAAGCCTTTCATTCCATAAAAGGAGATACTATTGATTACAAGGCACTAGGTATGTATTAATTGAGGGTATATTATTCAAAAGAAATTATGATGGTGTATTTCTCCAATGTTTAGACAAGCTATAGGGAGAAAGAGTCCTCAATGAATTCCATCATAGTCCTAAGGGTGGAAATTTCTCTTCCAAGACTACCGCTTTAATGATAATGCAAGAAAAATATTATTGTCCTTCTATGTTTTTGGAAGCACACCATTTGGTGCAAAAGTGTAGCGAGTGCCAATTTTTTGTCGGCAGAAGAAAGAATGTCACTTTTCCCCTAAGCTTGATTGTAACTGAGGAACCCTTTGCTCAATGGGGTTTGAATTTTATCAGAATGATAAAACCTATTTCTAGCACTAGACACAAGTGGATCCTCATGATGACTAACTATTTCACAAGGTGGATGGAGGTCATAGCCCTAAAAAATGCCACAAAAGGGGAAATTGTTAACTTCCTTGAAGAGCTAGTAGCTAGATTTGACTCACCGAAGACCATCATATCTGATAATGCCCTTGTAGGATCAAGAATGTTAGATTTTTCTATTAGACATGGGATTTTCCTTAAAACTTCATCGAATTACTACCCACAAAGAAATGGTTAGCAGAGTGAACAAACAAAAACCTAATTAGGTTAATCAAGCGTATTGGGTAAAAATGACAAAGGGATTGGCACAAGAATTTACGACCTACTCTGTGGGTGGACTAGATTACTCCCAAGAAAAATCTTAATACCTTCCCTTATGAATTAGTGTACAGAAAAGAGGTAGTGTTACCCATTTCCATAGAAATTCCTCCCTTACAACTACTAAAAGCCCTAGAAATTGAAGAAAGTGGTGGAATGGAGGTATGGCTAGCATAAATCCTCAAACTGGAGGAAGATAGAGAAAAAGATTATGGAGCCATGATCAATCATCAAAAAATAGTAAAGAAATGGCTCAAAAAAAAGACCTCTAACCTAGAATTCAAAGAAGGAAGCCTAGTGCTAAAGTATGATGACTGTACTGCAAAACTAGGGCAACACACAAAATTTGAAGCACTATGGAAGGGACCTTTCTGAATCAACGTGTGTAAGGAAAAGAATGCATATGAACTTGAAGATATGGAAGTCAACACTTTAGATATACCAATGAGTAGTATTTATCTAAATTTATTCCATTAAAATATGCAGTTTCTTTTAAAATTTCAATAGTTATGTACCATATGTAAATTTTCTTGTAAATGCATTTTAAATTTTGAGAATAAACCATCTGAGAATAACACAAAAGAAGCAAAAATTTTGTATTATATTCATTGAAAAATTTATAATGTAATACAAAACTTGACACTCAAATTTAAACATGAGGCTCTCTTGAGAAAACCCAAAAAGGAGTTATAGAGAAAAATATGCAAAAGGGAGTCAACGTGCAAAAAATAATAAAGAAAACCCTCCAACCATTGTCCAGGAAGTCAAAAAGGCTTTTTATCAGGTTCTTCTTCTTCTTCTTATTTTCCTTTTCTTTTAGGGCATAAAAATGGGCTCCACATGATGCAAACCCAAGGCCTATTTGCCACATCTTTGCACCAGAAAGTCAAAGTGCTTCCTCTAGGTGAACCTTGAAACATGCTCCATTCCATACTCCAGCAGTAGATAGGTGGCCATTAGTTGAGAGGAGTAGTGGTGCATCTCAAGGTCCATGGTGTGAAAGTCAGAAAGGAAGGGCAACCAGGTTATGTCTATCCCAAATTTCAAATACCTACAGAGATCCATGGTGCTCAGGATACCAACACCAGGGATGGCCACCTACACTAGCTTTCCAAGCCCTTCCATCAGTGCAATGTCAAACATTTGATGGCACAATTCAACTATCATGGGTTTGGCCATGTTCAAGTCAAGCAGTGAGGAAACGAAGTAGGAAAGGATGTTGCAGTTGCTTTAGAGATGGATCTCATCATTAATGAAGTCCTGGCCAACTACCCACCTAAATGCAACAATGGTGAGGTGGTCGCATTTCTTCACTAGGCGCTTAATTCAGTCACTAGTGGCCTCTCCCACAAAGCAGTATTATGGCTTCCATGGGAGGAGCCAAATATTAGTGTCCAAGCTAGTAGACATTCTGAGAGAGCAACGAATTGTGGTGGAATGGGAGATAGTGGAAAGCTTGCTAAACTTAAGAGGCTATATATTTTTAATGGATATTGCATAAGGTGGCATAGCTATATATAGAAAAGTTAAGCTAGAAAACCCAACCAATAGAAGGGGTATTTTTGGTCAGATGACAATGGAAAAATATCAAAGAAAAATGGAGAAAAGTAGATAAATCATATGGAGGATCTGAAATAATTTCTTGAGAAATAACGTTGGGCTTTAGGAGTAAATTCTCTCGTATGTCGATTGTCAACATGTGTCATTTTCCATCATCAACACTAGCTAGCTTACCAATGAGAAAAGAAATGGATTAATGTGCTAAGCTCTAAAAAATTAATGGTCATTCCTTTTCAACAGTACCTTACATCACTTCAACATGTTTCACATAGCAAAAAGCACATGTTTCAATGCAATGAGTTTATTTGTAAGAGATGCGGTGGGGAGAATGTACTAATTCCATTCTCGTGACATTTTCAACATTTCCAAGGGATACGGATCTCAGATCCACATGTATCATCTTGGTGTTATAATTTAATGGACCAGCAATAACAACATAGCCTTAATTGCATGTACAAGCAAGGAAATTAATTGCACTCAAAAGTAGGTTTTCCTAAAGAAACAAAAGGAAAGTGGTCAATTTTGTTAAGGAAATTCTCTGCAACTTCTTCATACAGCCATGGCAGAACCATCAACCTCTAGTAGAAAAGCTATAGTTTGAAGAAAAAGGATGGGTTACACTGATAGTTTTTGGTAGAACTCCTTTTCCAATGCCCCAACACATGAGGACCAGTCGTTCAAATTCTATAACAAGGTGTTGTCTAATAGACGCATCCCAAGAGAGGTGGTGCAAGATATTGCTAACAATGTTTTCGACCCCAAGTTATTAGCTAACCCTAAAATTTTTAGGGAAGGTGTGTTTTAAAGAATGGTGGAGCATGGACCATCAGAGGGCTTTGTGTTTTGGCTCTAGAATTGTGGTTTCCCACAGTTCATACTGTGTGCGGCACATCCATTCCCAGAGTTGGCTGACGCATGTGCCAAAAGATTCAACAAAAGGACAAAATCCATTAAGGGTAGTAGGATGAAAGTTACTATTTTTGTCAAAGCCATATGGGATATGTTGTGTATCACTACGACCTCAGGTGATGAACATTTTGATGAAGAATAAATGGACATCTTCGAGGAAGAAATGGCTAGGGAAACAAATTTTTATAAGGACGAGGCAAAGGAATGGCCAGAGAGAGGTCATCTCATCTTTCCTGTTTCATGCAAGAAATTCAAGGACACATAGTCTGTGTTCTCAATGTTGGATTGGGTTTTTGGCCTTGGTAATGATGAAGAGGTCAATCCTTTTAAGTTTGGCTTGGATTTTGCACTCAAAATGGAAAAGAACTAGAGGTACTATGATTTTGTTGAGGTGATAGCAAGAAACATGCAAGAATAGCTGAAAAATTATAGTACTGAGTCTAAATTTAGGTATTGTTCTTTCTTAGCTCATTTAATTTTTCATCCTAATTTTGAGTGGCTAGAGAGGAATATACAAATTTCTAAGTTGGATGTAAGGGGTTGTCTCCAACTGGTTTCTATGTGGACCCATGTGCTTTCAAGAACAAGGAATTATTACTAGTTTGTAGATCATTTTCTAAGGCTAGTGCTTCAAGATTTGTTGCCACACCCTATTGGCTATTTCTCTCTTGAGGTCATACAATCGATGGAAGATTCACCAACCCTAATGGATTATTTTGCGGTTGAGGTTTTCACATATATCATATTTCATGGTTTTGTTGGGGAGCCTTTTCGACTCTCCATATTTGTAACAGACAGAGTTTTCAGGTTGGAGGCATATCGTCAAGCAACCATTGTCGATAATGTCTATGGCACCAGAATAAATAAAAAAAAGATATATTCAGTTCCCCTCTCAAGAGTTAATAGTCAAGTAACATTGAACAAGTGTAAGGCTAAGGGAGAGATCACAAATCTATTGGTGACTTTAGGCTTATCTCTCATTTGTGACAAATGGGACTATAACCTGATAAAGCACTACAGTTTGAATCACGAGATTCTGGAAAATTTTGAGAGAAGGAGAAATACAACTCAAAAAAGGCTAGAGGTATACACTGACTTGGCTTGCATTCCATTCTAGTGACCAAAATGGTTGAGTGTATATGAACCATAGGTGGAGTATCAGAGGAACGTCCCAATGGTAAAATCCCTCAACACGTAGCATAAGCATAGGGGATGGTAAGAAAGGATAAAGGTAGAATTCTGGAGATTTCGATAGGAGATGAGATTCCTAGGTACCCCATTTGGTAACTTTTAGCCACATGATGAAGAATTCAAAGAAATTTATGATCAAGAGGCTGACTTTGAAAACAAAAATCTAGAGACCACCCATGAAATTGATGAGGAGAAAGTTCTACATCGGGCTTCTCGGCCTTGAGAATCTTTTAGTTAGAGAGACTCAAGGTGAAGGGACTCACAAGCTTTGTCCTCCCTATGTGCCCAAAATAAAGGTAAAGGGAACCAAAGGTCCCCAAGAGGGTCCATTGCGGTCGTTGAAGGCCAAGTTTCAGAAGGATCAATTACTAGAGGATCAAAATGTACTAGTTTGAATCATGCAAAGAGAAGATAGGTCCAAGATCTAGGTTCACCTGACCTGTTAGCCCAAGGAGAAGAGGAAGCTGAGTTTTCCCAACAAAATGTTCTGACTACTATGGCCTAGGTAGGTTTTTCTCCCTCTCTTCTTCCTGTTTCTATATCTTTGGTTACTCCTCCATCCTCGAAATCTAAGTTGATAATCCTGAATACACCCCTTTCCACTTTTAACGAATCTTCTAAAGTTACCCTGCATGTCGAACAAGCATCATCCACTTCAACCGCTATTGATTCTTTAATCGCCCTGACAAGGGCCCCCATTGAAATTGTTAAAACATATGTGTTACCTGTCACTCTTGGCTTATCCACTTCTCGAAAGCCACCTCTCCTTCAACCCATTTCTCTTTTCACCCCAACTAGTATTTCCCCTACCCAATCTCAATTTGGTATCCCACCTTTTTCCATGATAATGCTCCCTTTTGCATCCCCACATGCTCATACATCCAATTTTTTTCCTTTTTTCACCCTTTTTAGACTGCCTCTTGGTGCTTCCATTGCAGCACAGAGCATCGATGTCCCTCAGAATCTCCAAGGCCTTTTCAATGCTACCAGGTAGGCCCAACAAACCAGAAAGAAAAAATTATTGTTAAAGTATGCCAAGTTAGTCACCACCAAGAAGATTGAAGCTTGCTTCAATGAAGAGCAAAATTCTCTGCTAATCACTACAATGAAGTTTCTCATGTCCAAGCCTGAAGGATAGATGTAGATGGAGTACTACAAAATCTATGCCATGTGTTTGGATTTGAATGAAACTCACCCATGTGAAAAAGTGGTCCTAGCTAAGGCCACTCAGAAGGTGGTATATGTGGACTACGAGAGGCTGGGAGGAAAATTGAAAAAGCGTGAGGTAGAGTTGATAAATGTGAAGGAAACAATGAGCAAGCTGCAGAATGGGATTTGAGCCAAAGATGTTGAGATGACCCGTGTAAGGAAAATTCAAGGTCAACAAGGGGAAACATCTAAGTTACTTATAGAAGCTGATAGTGAATAGGTTCAACTTCATGTTGAGATTGAAAAATTGAAAGGTGAGTTGGCTGCTGAGCACCAAACGAATGTAGAGCACCAACACACTTAGGAAATTATGAGAAGAGAGATGGATGGTGTCTAATATCAAACTTCTAATGATCCTCGAAAGGCCCACACCGAAGTAGAAGAGTCAAAATAAGAGATCATAAGGATAAGCTCAGAATTAACAAATTCCCTTAGAGAAAGAAGTTAAATGGAGGAAATCAATAGAGCAAGAGAGGCTCAATTTAACTAGGAGTTAGTTGTTGCATGAGTATCTGAAACCCTCCGGATAATGAAGAAGCTGATATCCATGCATTGAGAGCAGATCATAGTTGTTGTTTCCATTCTTGGACCTGCTTTACAATTCTTAAGAGATGTTTGGGAATTGAATGTTAAGGTTGTCCTAATGGCCGATCACTTTATGCAAACATGCACACCCAAAGTGGCAGAATTGCAAAGCTTCATTTCCAATTTTTGCGTTGCCATTGATAAGGCCCTAAAAAGTGCAAGGATTCATGTTCAGAGGGTCAACTCCATCAAAGCTAACAAAATCATCAATCGTCACAAGGTAGTAGCAAGGTGTAAGGAGTTTCAGTCAACACTAAACAAGTGGGTCAATGAAATCAAGAAGGATTGATACATCCTATTTGACTTCATGCTTCCCCCTCTTCTTTCACTGGATGGAGATGTGCTTATAGTTGAACATGTCATAGATGTGATTCGTGCAAGGTCCAGACTTCTACATAGCTCTTGGGTTCAAGTGCAACGCCCATGGCTAATGATTTTGAGTGTGATATTTTTCCTCTTTCTCGAATCTACTATCACCTTGGAGCAGTTTCTTCCAGATGGGGATTTGTCTCTTTTAAAGAATTTTTTGAGCTAGACCAAGCATAGGAAAAGATTTGTACTCTCATCCTACCAATAGATACAGATTGGGAGGCACAACATTCTATTTTCCTCAAACTCCAAGAATTACCAAAGGCCTAGGTTCATGCCTCTACAAGTGAAGGCACCCTATGAGTCACCAAAATTATGAAGCATTTTTGCCTTGATCATTTTGATTTTGGGCTTGTATAATGTTTTCAATTTTGGATGAGCCCATGCTCAAGTAGAGTTATCCAAAAGGTGCACAATGTGCCACATGGTGACTGCATAGCTTTTTCCTTCCTTTTTGGAGAGGGTCAAGACATGTGTCAACTCATCAAATATTTTCTCAAGGAGCTATATTCATGATCTTGAAAGTTTCTTCCTATTTGACATGTTATCTCTTCGTTATGAGCAGATTGCGCTTCCTATGAAGCAATATCTTTTGGGAGTTTGTTAGAGCTTATTAGCCTTTTTTTTTTCTTGGATTTTAGGATGGAAGCTTTGAGTCAGTGCCCTTGGGTGATGTGATTGGTCAACTAGACCTTTTTCTAGGTTCTTTTCTAGGATTTGATCATTTAAAAACCTCTATCTTTGCTAAATATATAAAGAGCATTAATGCAGTAGTTTAGAATTGATGAGCAAAGATTGTTGTAACCTACCTAAAGATCTATGATCAGATCATGTGCTATCAAATTCCATCTAGCAGTAATTAATTTTGTGTTATGGTAGTGATTTCCTCTTTCTGTAGCTATAAAAGAGAGTTGGTGATAGATGAAAGGTATTCCAAGTTTTAGTTTCCTTTGCGGAGGAAAAGTTTCTTTAGTTTTCTTAGGATATAGAACTATTTTTTAGGAGTAAAAGTTGTAGAACTACTTTTCTCTGGCATGTTATATCTTCTAAAGCTCAAACTATTGTCGGATTGGCATCCAACCTCTATTTTAAAGTTCCTTTGATATTTAAAGCACAAAATATTGAGGAAAAATCTTTGAGATTGTCCATGTATGGCCTTTATCAAGCTTTATTTCTTTATGCTTTCATTTTGAATGAAACACTGTGTATTGAAAGCTAAATTCAAATAGTTTAAGTAGTTTATTTTCATTTTGTATGCTTGTATGGTAGAATAATAACTTGTGAAAAATGGATTATGTTAGTGGACTTCCCTATTTTTTCTAAAGGGTTGTTGTTTTGTTATATTATTTTGTATTAGGAGAGAGTTTATGCAATTTCTAAACATTTTTCTATCACCCATATAAATCTTTATGTTTGATCATACCCTATTGAACACTACCCACAAAAAGATTTGAAAGTTTGCATTATGCTTGTTGTTAGCCTTTGTTGTTCGTTCTCTTTCCAACACTGAAGGGTTGTGGCATTTTGTGAACCAATGTTCTGAACCTACACAAGTACAACAAACAATCAATAGATTAGATCAAATGTAAGATTAGAACCATGATTTCTCAAGAAATCCATTTGCAAAGCTCCAAGTAGGAAAGAAAACAAGAATACAATAAAATAATAAGAAAGTAAGCTAAATCCTATTGAAAGAAATGCAAACTCTTAATCTCTTGAGGGATTTGGTGCCAATTTGATGTGAAAATTGGCCCTTTCCCAAATCCAATGATGTGATGAAGATGATTGATGATGAAGAGTGATCCACTTGATTAAGACCTCCAATTTGCTCCAAGATAAAAATTTGCATAACCTAGCTAAGATTGGATGAAATTGGATGAAAATTGTCATGAATTTGAGTATAGTAAGTTTACTCAAGTTGTGGATGATCAAATGAGGAATAAGACCTCTGATTTATAGAATGTCAAGTTGAAGAATTACCAAAAGAGAGCAATGTGGGACTAATAATCAAAAAATGGAAAGATGTCACTTGTCAACATGTGAATGGATGGAGTATGTGCAAGTTTTGAAGAATGTGTCAATAAATGCATATATTTGAAATTTGAAATTGTTGAAATGACACGTAAGAGGGAAATAACATGCATTGAATGCCACTTGGCTTAAGGAAAAAGGACTTTTAGGTGGAGTAAATTCCTTGTTGGAAGGACAAAGTCCACTTGGATTTTGAATTCAAATTTGAGGAATATTCCTTTATTATGCTTTTGAGAGAAAATAGAGATTTAATAAATGAATTAAATCTATTTTCATGTGCAAGTGGAAAAAGCTAGAGGATGGGACATGAGAAGAGATTAAATTAATCAAGGTTGTTAGAAACCCATAATAGATTTGAAAACCAGAATAAACCTTCCACAGAAGAGAAAAGGGAAAAAGAAGAGATTTGCATGAAGATGTGCAAATTGATATATTTGAAAAGTACAATTAATTACAAGAGATAATTTGCTTGATAAAAGAAAAGATGCCTAAACCTAATCTTATCTTGAGCAACAAGATAGCTCAATAAGATAAGGATAAAACCTATAACTTAGGAATTAAATATGCCTAAGTAAACTTATGCTAATGTGTAATTAATAATTAATTACACCAACACCCCCCCATAAGTGCAACTTAGGGAGAAGCAGACTATTATGCAAATATGAGTCCAGAAATAAGGCCTGATCAGGTACTCATGTACAAATGCAAAGAAAGAGAAAACCCAGTGGGAAAAATCCCCCCTAAGAGAGATGAACTGCTGCAAAGAAGCACTGGAAGAACTCTGATGAAGCAACACTGGAACCCCAAATCCGGCAAGCAAGGAAAGATAATTTTCTCTGCAACTGAAACCAAAAATGAAATCACAAATGCAACAGCAGACCCGATGCCAAGGAACACTGGAAACTCACATACTGGATCAACCCTGGGATCTGTAAGCAACAATAGATGAAAGGATGAAAGGACCCATAATGATGACAAATCTAGAAGAATGTCTCTCGAAGCCAATGACAAACTGAACTAAAACTGCCCATAGGACGAGTGCCATCAAGATTCTAGAACATTAACCATAAAAACATGGCCTTCAAATAAGAAATATCTGAACCAATGCGGATCAAGAACTATAAAATCCCAATGTGAAGTGTGAATCAATGCAAACCAATGATGTGTCTAGCTAAGCAAGAAAGAAGCTAACGGAAACAACAGGAAACCAGAAAAACTCATGCAAGTTGTCACCAATGCATATAATGGATGCAATAACCCCCTTGAATGGAACTTTATATCAGTTCGTTATTACAATACCCAATGATTGCATAAGGAGATAATGCAAAACTATAGAAACATAATAAAAAATGCAAACCTATCGCACGAAAAAAAATTGAATGCATGCATAAAATAAGGTACACATATTCTATAAATAACCTTAGATCTGCATAGAGGCCGAAACTAGCTTTCCAATGCCGCAAAAATCATGAAAAACAGATAAGCGAGTCACAAGATATGTCTCTTGGAGTGAAAAAGGAAACATCTGACTTCCAAGGCATAAAAAAGTATCAAAAATGAAAAACCAGAAAATCACACTAGCACCATTACGTAGAGCATTGAAACAGCTTTCCGATGATATCTCGTTTGCAAAAAAAGGACGTTGTATGCCCAAGTTACGCCCATTTCCGTGAAAGTTGTCCAAAAAGGTCTAATTCGGTCCCCAGAAGCCCTCGGGGGCTAAAAAATATAGGGCCCCTGGTCGCATGGGCGGACCAGGGGCTAAAGTGCAGGGAGCTTCGGCAGAGCCCCTGGTTACCCACATGACTGGGGTGGGGGCTTAAGGTCCACGCGGGGGCTAGAGCTGGGCACTTGGTCGCCCATAGGACCTCACGGTCGGCGCTAAAGCTCGCGGGGGATGAGAAATAGAGCGGCGGGCTGGTGGTGACTGCGGGCGGCGATGGGCCTGCGGTGGCCGCTCGATGGCCGTCAGGTGGCGACTGGGTGGTGGATTGAATATGAACTGGCCACACAAACCCTGCGCCAGAAATTTTGATTTTTTTAACATTTTTTTGAATTTTTTTCCAAAAACATGCATCGGAATGCGTGCATGGGGGCAGTACGGCCCTCGGGTAAATTTTTTTTGCCTAGATCTAGACGATTTTTCCCAAACTGGACAAATTTTATATGGAAATAAGGGTTTTTGGGCACTGCGAATCCAATGGAGAGATCCGTTTGGGGCCAAAGTGCTCCAAAAATTAGACGACCCTCAGATCTATCAAAAAAATCACTGAGCTTGAGACCCTCACAGATCTGGTAAACGGTGACCAAAATGAATAAAATAAAAGCCATTTTTGACTTTTTCCAGTGCTCTAAATCCAACAGAAAACCCCGATCTGATCCAATATGCTGCATAAAGATGCTCAAGGATTGAAACCCTCGAGGGACCTCGGATGAGCTTTGCACTGTGTTCCTCCAAAAAAGTTGAGAAGGGGCTACGAATCGAGGTACTGATACCATGTTAGAAACCTAGAATAGATTTGCAAACCAAAATAAACCTTCCATAGAAGAGAAAAACAAAAAAAACAAAGATTTGCATGAAGATGTAAAAAATTGATATATTCGAAAAGTACAATTAATTACAAGAGATAATTTGCTTTATAAAAGCAAAGATGCCTAAACCTAATCTTCTCTTGAGCAACAAGATAGCTCAATAAGATAAAGATAAAACATATAACTTAGGAATTAAATATGCCTAAGTAAACTTATGCTAACGTGTAATTAATAATTAATTACACCAAAAAAGGTTAATTAATTTAATGAGAGATCAAAATGATGTGACATATTGATTTAAATTTATGGATTGATTTAAATCAAATATGAGAAGAATATGATTTCAAGATTAATTAAATAAAGAATTTTGTTTTATTTAACCAGGGAGGTGAAGTTAGATTTAAACTAAATAAGGTTTTAATTTATTTAATTTAATGGATGGACTTTAAAGATTTAATCAAATAAAATTGATTATTTAATTAAATAGGGATAATTAGATCAAACTGATTGATTTAATTAGCAAGAAAGGATGACTTAATTAGATAAATGATTTATTTAATTAAGAGAGGAACATTGATGAATTTAATGAAATAAAGGTATTCAATTAAATGGTTAGACAAAGGGATCATTTAGGATGAAATGGTGTTAGTGGTCAGGATCAGATGTGCAATGCCAATCAATTCATTTTCTATGTGTACATTTTACCCCTCTTTGAAGCAGTGCAC
This sequence comes from Sequoia sempervirens, assembly GCA_007258455.2. Lineage (NCBI taxonomy): Eukaryota > Viridiplantae > Streptophyta > Pinopsida > Cupressales > Cupressaceae > Sequoia > Sequoia sempervirens. Next base: position 653,887,068 of record VDFB02271358.1, read on the forward strand.
TTGTTGCGTTGTTCAAAGAATAAACGATCTCAGTCAAAAGCCAATTTTTTTTTATATTTTAAAAATTGCCTCACTGCTGCCCCGACGAAGGAAATTATGGTAATATACTACCCCCTCAAGAGATCAGATGAAAATTTTGATTTTTTGGGTGATCTCACAAAAAAAGTACAAGGTGGCCGACAAGTCCAAAAAGGATCCAAGAGGTCAAAAAATGAGGTAAAACACCAAAAAATGGTGTGAAATGACCTTCAGATGGATGAAAACGGGTTCGGGGGACCTAGACCTCTAGATGGCCAAACAAGTTAAAAAAACCCTAAATTTCAGGCTTAAATAAGCCTCATAGGGCCACTTCCAATTCATTTTCACACTTAGATCCTTTATAGATTTCATGATTTTGAGCCTTGATACCCTGACGAGATGGCACAATGACAGCTCCCCATTGCATATCTCTGACCGAGTACAGATATACCAGTGACCTCTTGACATTGGGGCACCGGTAAGTGATCCTCTCATAGCACAATGCCTCTTCGCTCCTATAGGGAGGCCATCTGAGAGGTGGATTAGTATTGGTTGTTTACCATCAGGTCGTACCTAGAGCAGCCTAGGACCTAGATTATTCATAGTGGACCAACCACAGACTGATAGAGGGTCACGGTGACAGAGGCGAGGGTAGCAAACAAGAGGGTTAGACCTCTTTTTTTTATCGATATATTATTCTTTCGTGCCATATTGGCTCATTTTTGATAGCCTGTTGGGCCTTTTTGTACTCATTGACATACACACATGTATAGTGATCTGATTATTATTTTGTACTATGATAGTTACTTGATGATATATGATGTTGATGTTGATGTGATGTGTCGTGTACCATTTATTTATTATGCATTTATGGATGGTTCTATTTCTATATGTGATGCAATAATGTTATGGTATTGTGTGATGGAATATGTATGGATGCATTTCTCTTTGATGGTGTATGTGTTATGAGATGGTTATGTGACTAACAGATCTATATTATGCCTCTAATGAATGATGACATATGATATGCGTTTGTGATGATTATGGATATAATGGATTTATATGATATGCGATATGGATGGATTTTATGATGGTACATTTCTCTTGTAGTACCCTTTTTATGTATGCTTTTATAATGGTACAATCTATATGATGATTTTATGTATGTTGATGCAAATGTGATGATTTATGAAATGATTTCTTTTTAGATATCTTTTTCTATTATGATGGTGATGATGACGCGAATGCAGTGATCGTGATATGCGGCTATGCAATGATGAATGTATGTGATTTTACATGTATGATATGTACTTATGATGATGTTATATAATGATGTGATGTGATGTTATATATGAAATGATATGTTAGGCCAAATGGTATGGAGATGATGATTTATGGTGTATATACAAAATGATATGTGAGTAATGACCTTATGATGTATATGTGATGGCATAATGAATTCTTTTATGAGATTTTTTATATGATTATGGATGGATGATGGATGATATGCATGTTTATGATGATGTATGCTTTATGAAAATGGATGCAAATGCCTAATCTATTTATGTGATGCGATGGTGGTTATATGATTATGCCATGGATGATGTGATGGATTATTTATGTTTTATGTAATTACGTAAGAGATGGTTATATGAAAATGTCTAAGTAATGTTATGATTATGAGATGCTTAGAAAAAAAATCTATATTATATGCATATGAGATAATCAATTTTTCTATATGATATGCATTGTGCTGACGATTTGTGGATGGAAGATGAATACATTCTTAGTGATAAATGAGTAACTATCATAGTACCCTGTTAGCATGAAAAGCAAGAAGTAATGGAAGAAAGATGAGGTTCCAACAAGACATGAGATGATGATGATAATGAATATCTATCATGGAGTTGGGATTTTCAAAGGGCCAATTATCTTATGTTTGATAACACACATAAATACGATGCATCAAGGTATTAAGAACCAAGATGACGTTGTATCTAGTGTGATGGAATTTGACTCGACAATCAGATAGGAGTATCCTTGTTCACACTTGACATTCATAAACCTTACTAGGATGCGCCTTAGGTATTCCACACATCTTAGACCAAAACATAGGAAGGCAAGCCTTCCTATGTGGTCAACAAGATATCTAGAACACCCTTCGTACATACCTAAATAAAGCAAGTATGTGCCAAGTTATATTACAAGAAAGTCCAACAAGTGCAACAGATAAAAAGATCATGACCGCTGCCCCATTCCTATCTCTCTAAGTCCCTTCATTGGGGACATCATTGAGAGGTCCTTGGAATTAGCATAATAAGATAAATCAAAAGACAAAGATATAGTAAACAAACAAGTTGATGTTCTTCAATACCACTAGCCAAGACTAAACTATGGTGAGGTCTGAAGTCGATGTCCATTGTAGGAAGGATGCATCCTAGGAAATGACTATATCAGATGATTTGATATGGGACTGATTGGATGATAGGCTATTGACACAAAGAGTTGACCAACGTGTTTATGTACTAACCCAAAATTGAGATTTTGACATTTTGAGTTTTCACTTTTGATCTGCTAAACTTGTTTCTGACTGTTTTACCAAAGGTTGAGGATGACGATCATTTATTATGAGTGATGTTTATTGCGGGTGAAAGTGATATGAGACAGATGGATTTTTTCAAAATTTTGGATGTTTTTGATGTTTTTTGAATTGTTTTGAGGTTGTTTTTGGTATTTTTTGAGATTTTTCAAATGTTTTGATTTTGAATTTTCCAATGTTTTGGGGTTTTCTAAGATTTTGACCAAGAGACTAACCTAGGGACCTATCCTAGAGGCCTCGGAGGTTGAACAACAAATTATCCTTGCCTACATTATACACGTAGAAACCACGTAGTTTAAATGATGACTTGATCGATTTACATATGAAGTTATACATGATGAAATGTCAGTTTATTATGACGGACTCCTAAAGGATTGACCTAAGTGTCTCAGGGGATGATCATAAATCAACCTTGCCTACGTTCAAGTATCAGAGACCCATAGTTTGAAAAAATGACTATTTTTTTACTTTTTGACTGTTTTTGACCTATTTTTGGATTTTGATATGATTTGGATGTTTTTGGATTTTTTGATTTTGTGATGTTTTTTTGCATTTTTTTAATTTTCTGATTTTTTTAATTTTATGATTTTATAAAATTTCAAGAATATACATGAATCTGATCTAATGAGAACATTCCCCCAGTGTGATGCAATAGACTACTCTGATAAAGGTAGGAAAACTTGACCTTGAGGATGGGTCGAGTAGTACTAGGAGGGATCATGATATGAACATAGGACCAAGCTACGATGTAGATGTCAAATGGATGGGTGATGGATGGAGATATGAATGCGATGGATGCGTAATTGATGGATGATGCAGAACAAGCTATGAAGATCATAGTGGATGGAAAGTGCTTATTTACACAAGGCACCTATTTGCTGAGTTTTCACCAAGGTACTTGCCCATAGTGCCACCGAAGTGGTTTTCACTAGAGGACAATTTTTCTCTTTACTATTTTGATCCTTTTTCTGTTTCTTTTTGGATTTTTTTCTTTTGATTTTTTTGTTGTCACCAAGATGCCTGTTTGCTAAGTTTTCGCCAGGGTAACCATTTTTTCAAGACATTTTCTGATTTTTTAATTTTTTGGTTCTATACCTTGAAAGATTAGGCATAAAACTTTTTGAGATGGGAGCTATTCATGGGCTCCTACAGAGGTTTCCCTTTAGGTTTTGATAAATGATATGACCTTGACTTATAGCTTGTTGTGATAACAAATGGTCCCAACCAATTGGGTTCAAATTTTCCTTTGTTGTTTGGATTTGGGACATTCTTTTGATTCTCCTTTAATACCGGTTCTCCAACTTGGAAAGTCTTGCTTCTATTTTTCTTGTTATAACTCCTCTTGAGTCTATTCTGATAGACTTGCAAATGATTTAAAGCATCTATATGCAACTCATCTGGTAGCTCTAGCTGATCCAGTTTTGATACTTGGTATTCTTCATCCATGATGAGGTTTTGCAATGATATTCTTAATGACAAGAGCTTGATCTCAATGGGAAGTATTGCTTTTGATTCATAGACCAAGGAGAATGGGGTGGCACCAGTGGGTGTGTAGATGTTAGTTTGATCAGCCTAGAGGGCAGGATTTAGCTATAGATGCTAGTCATGACCCACGTCATTAATTGTTTTCTTGAGGATTTTCAAAATGGTTTTATTTGTGGCTTTTGCTTGGCCGTTGCCTTGGGGATAATATAGGGTGGAGAAGCGATGTTGGATTTTGAATTTTTTGCAAAGGTCATGGACATCCTGATTTTTGAATGGTGTCCCATTATCAAAGATAATAGCTTGGGGAATGCTATATTGACATATGAGGTAGTTTAGGATGAACTTTGATATCTGCTTTCTAGTTATGTATGTCATGGGGATGGCTTCCACCCACTTGGTAAAGTACTCAATGGCGGTTATGATGAAATTGTGGCCATTAGATGAGGTGGGAGTTATTTTTCCAATGAGATTGAGCCCCCATTGTGAGAAAGGACTTGGTGTAACAATAGGATGGAGCTCTTGAGCTAGAGCATGGATGAGGTCCCCATACTATTGGAATTGTAGACATCTTCTAATGTAGTTTTCTGCCTCTTTTTCCATAGTGGGCCAATAATACCCCATCCTCAACAGTTTCTTGGCCAAGGTCATTCCACTCCAGTGCAAACCACAAATCCCATTATGCACCTCAGTTAAAGTAATAAAGGTTTCGCCAGTATTAAGGTAGCATAATAAGATTCCCTCTATGCTTCTACGGTATAAGGTATTTCCTAGGATGACAAACCTAGAGTATTTTTTAATAAAAGTTATTCTTAAGCTTGAGGGTAAGTCAACAGGTAAAACACCTATTCGTAGGTAGGTATAAATGTCATGGTACCAAGGATCTCTAGGACCAACTATTTCACACACAAATTCTGACTCTGGTACCTCAAATGTGGGCATGGGAAGCTTCTCTACCAAGAATTCATGTTTTAGGATGTTGTGAGGAATTTCCAATAAGGATCCAATTGTTGCCATGGTGTTTGCAGCCTTGTTGTTTGCTCTAGGAATTTGCTCGAATGTGATCTCGATGAAGCATTCTTTGAAATTATCCACTAGTTTCTTGTATGGAGTGATCTTATCATCCTTAATTTGGTATTCACCATTCACTTGATTTATTATCAACTAGGAGTCTCTGTATACTCTTAGGGCCATGATGTACCATTGCACTACTATTCTAAGACCTATGGTTAAAGCCTCATATTCTACAATATTGTTGGTGCAGGGGAATGCTAATTTATAGGATCTAGGTATGCAATCTCCCTGTGGGATGATGAAGAAAACACTAGCTCTATATCCATGCTATGTGTATGAGCCATCAAAGTAGAGTTTCCAATGATTGGCTATGCTGAGGTTGAAGATGGATTCATTTTGAAACTCTGATATAAGTGGATTCTATGAATAGATTGGTGCTTCTGCAAGCTGATCTTCTATGACTTTACCTTGATTTCTTTTTGCTCCACATATTCAATGTCATACTCTGATAATATCATGACCCATTTGGCCATTTTTTTGGTGAGTATTTCCTTTGACAATAAGTACTTGAGGGGATCAATCTTGGCAATGACTTTTATTTTGTGTGCCAACATGTAATGTTTGAATTTTTGTGAAGCAAACACTACTGCTAGACATGCTTTTTCAATGAATGGGTAGTTTAACTCATGCCCAACCATGGTTCTACTGATATAATAGATGGGCCTTTCTATCTTATTTTTGTCGTGCTGAGCTAGAAGAGCATTGAGGGCTGCTGTTGTTGCTGACACATAGAGAATTAATGGCTTTCTTAGGATCGGTGGCATGAGGATTGGTGGTGTAAGCAGACATTCTTTGATCTTATTAAAGGCTTCTTCACACTTGTTATCCCACTTGTATGCTACTTTCTTGTGAAGTAGGTCAGAGTATGAATTTTTTTTATCTTCTAGCTGTGCTATGAACCTTCAGATGGACTGAAGCCTCCCTTGGAGACCTCTCAATTTTTTCAATGTTTTGGGTTCCTCCATCTCAAGGATTTTTTTTACATTGGTAGGGTCTACCTCAATACCTCTCATTGACACTATGTATCCTAGCAACTTTCCTGATTGTACGTCAAAGACACACTTCTTTGGATTTAATCGAACCTTGTATTCCTGCAACCTATCAAAAATAGTACTCAAGATTGCTATGTGATCCTTCCTCTTTCTAGATTTGGCTAGTATGTCATTGACATAATCTTTGACAGTTTTATGGATCATGCCATGGAAGATTAATGTCATGGCTCTTTGGTATGTTGCTCTTGCATTCTTCAAGCCGAATGGAATCATATTCTAGCAGTAAGTCCCCCATGGACAAGTGAAGGTTGTTTTGTGTTGGTCTTCTTTAGAAATCATTATCTAGTTGTATCCTGAGAAATCATCCATCAGGGAGAGCATTTTGTTTCTCGCCGTCATGTCTACAATCATGTCAATGTTGGGAAATGGGAAATCATCTTTTGGACATGCTTTGTTTAAGTACCTAAAATCTGTGCAGATTATGATGCCCCCATCGAGTTTTGAGATAGGAACCAAGTTTGACACCCATTCTAGATAGTCTATTGGTCTTATGAATCCTGTGTCAAGTAGCTTCTTTAATTCCATTTTGACTAGCAGGGCGATCTGAGGGTGTATTTTCCTGAGTTTTTGTCAGATAGGCTTTGCTTCAGGGTACATGGATAGATGATGAACTACAATCTTTGGGTCAAGCCTAGGCATGTCTGCATAGATCCATGAAAAATTAACTTGTCTTTCTCTCAAGAAGGTTGCTAGGAGCTCTTGTTCCTCTGATAATAATGACTACATAAAATGTGATGTGCAGTGTCTGCTTTGTTCCTAGATTAACTAGATTGCACTTTTTGGCTAGGACCATTGATTTTTCCTGATGGAGAGCTTCGAAATGAAGATTGAATCCCCCATCCTTAGGTGCCTCAGAGAGGTTTTCACCATTGGACGTGTCCTTTATTTTTACTTTTTTTGTGTTAGAGAGTTCCATAGTGTGGTTTTCACTTAAGGACTTAGATATTATTCTTAATTTCTCACTTTTACGACTGAGGCATTCAATCATTTTCCCATAATAGGCCTGTGTATCTAGCTTGATGATGAATCCTAATTTGTGATCCCCACATGGAATATTTTCTTTTTGTCCCATGAATTTTGAGAGCACCTCATCATTTTCCAATGTGTCAAGAATTGGTGGTGCTCATTGGTCATAATCGATGAGTTGGGGGTAAACTAGGCAGATTTCATGGTTTTAGTTTTCAGATTCATAAGATAGGGTGTTAATCATTAGAAGGGTGGTATCCTCAAAGAGCCTAGGTACATTGGTTATGGGATCCTCATAATCACTACTACTATAGACATCAATTGTGTCAAAATTGAAATTATCTAAGACACAGCCGATGGATACAAGTAAGCGAAGTTCAACTAGTGTTGGTTAATGGGGAGTCTTGATTGCTTTAACTGGCGGACCTCATCCATGTATATTTATACTCAGAGGGGTACATTCGAGGCCAATATTTCTCATTCATGTCTCAGGAATGAGGGGTATTATAAGCCCATTGTCATTTTTCCCTAGTTTCTAGTTTCTTTCATAGCCCATTGGGAGCATCATTTTCAAACCTTTACTTCTGTCATCCATTGGTAGATTAGTTGCTGGTCTATTATCTTGGTATAGGAGATGAGATGGGTCCTCCTCTATGACTTCTCCGCCAAGATCCCCCCAACTTCTTAAGTTGGGATATTTAGGGGATGTTGTGGAAGTGGAGGCTTGATTTGATTGCAGACGTCCTCGTGATCGAGGAGATTGTGGTAACTCTCCTACCACAAAGGAATTTTTGGTAATCATATAGTTTCTACAACCATTGTCTTGGATGATGAATTTGATATCAGAGATGGTGGGGATAGTGAGAATGGTGGGTGTTTCTATCGCAGAAGTGGAGGCAAGAGTGGTTGGATCAATGTACGATGTTGATGGGCCTTCATCATTTTTAGGTACTTGAGGTATTTTGTAGTATTTTGCCTCACGGTTCTTACAGTAGGAGAATGGTTCAGAATCTCCATGGATGGTGACCTCTTGTCCTTCATATGTGAATTTGGCACATTGATGGAAGGTTAATGCTACTACTTGCATTGCATGGATCCATGGATGTCATAGGAGAATGTTATAATGCAAGTTGAGATCCAAGACCTGATAGGTGGTTTTTGTGATAGTTGGTCCTACTTGAATAGGGATTTGGATTGTGCCTTGGGAGACTCTTTGTTGATCATCATATGCTTTGATTGTAATACCTTTTCCTTTTTCGATGGAATCCTCTGAGATTTTTAGGTTCTTAATGAGCTTGAGGGAACAAATATTCAAGCCTACACCTCCATCCACTAGGACTCGCTTGACTTTATTTTTCTGCACTAGGACCTCTAAATGGAGTGCATAGTTATGAGATGATTGAGTAGGAAAAATATTGGTTAGAGAATGTAAGGAGATTCAAGGTAATGATGTTTCTGACCATAGCTTGGAATTGTTCTGCATCAAGATCTACGGGGACAGTGGATGAAGCCAATGCTTCTCAAGGATTTTCTTGTGGGTGGATGAGAATTTTAATAACTCCATGATGGATATTTGTGTTGGGGTTCTTTTTAGCTAATCAAGGACATTGTAACCATTGGGAACAGATCTAGGGTTGGGTGCAGGTACTCTGTTAGGCTGGGATGATCTTGTGATGGTAATTTTTCCACCTCTTGTGGTGACTCCATAATCGGCATGGGCATCAAATTTTTCCACCTCTTGATGGTGATGGTAGCACAGTAGTCATCCAGGGATGTGACAACATGGTCATACACATGATTCATGTTCTTGAAGGTGCCTTTCCCCTTATCAATGTTATTATTTCCTTTATTGTTATGGTTAGGCATCAAATTTGTGTATATTTTGAGATTCTGATTCCCTGTTGGTTGTTCCACATTTATGATTCTTTGATCAATGAGGTCTTGGAGTAGGTTTTTTAACCTCATGCAACTGTTAGTGATGTGCCCTTTGTTTTTTTGGAAGTCGCAGAGCTAGTTTTCATTGTACCAAGGAGGTTTCACATTTGGTTCTTGGTAGTTCTCATAGGTGGGAGCCTTGATAAGGTTTTCATTTATCAGTTTCTTCATGATACTTCAAGTGCTTCCCCAAGGGCAGTGTACTTCCGCTTGGTGAAGTTCTTGTTTCACTGGGGTGGTCCCCTTTGATCATTGATGTTATTGATCACTTGATTGTTTGGTTGTTGTGTTGTTGTGTTCATTGGATGGTTGTTTTGATGATGGTTTTGGATTTAATGTTGTGGTGTGGGTGTGTTTTTCTGAGGGGCACTAATGACAACTTTGGCATCAATGACACCATCATTGGTAACATTTTTGTTTCTTTCCCATGTGCGAGGTTTGTCATTATAGTTTGTAGATGGGTGATTGTTCTATTGTTTAGGATATGAAGTTGATCCTCTAGGTTGTGTCATAAGGACTTGTTTGATGCAAAGCGCCTTGGAAATCAATTGATTGTACATGGTGATCCCTTGGAATTTGAGGTGGAAAGTTAAGAGGCCGTCAAGGTTGGATATGATAGTGCACACTCGTTGTTCCTCGAGCATGACCCATTTGCTCTGATTGGCCTTGGATCACCATCGTTGTAGAACTGAAGAAAATGATTCATTCTTCCCTTGTTTCAGAGTTGATAGTTCCTCTAGATTGACATCCATGGTGATATTGCATGCGTAGTTTTTGATGAATACGTCTATGATTTCTTGAAATGTTTTAATTCTTGTAGGTATGCAAGAGAACCATTCCATGGTGTGGCCAACCAAACTCCTAGGAAATAGCTGCATCAGATAGGTATCGTCATACGTGACTTCCACGCAATGAACCTGGAATTCCCTGATGTGATCTTTAGGGTTTCCCATCCCATGATACTTTTCAAACTTGGGGATCTCAAATCTCTTTGGGAATGGTTTCATCACAAGGATCCTATTAAACAGATAAGGACACAAGTTGCTAGATGTTTTCATGGTTCACCCTGATTGAAGATCGAGAACTTGTTGTGAGAGTAATTTGATTTGTGCTACAACATCATTTTGTAGATCAAGGGGTGGGATGAAAGTGTTCTGAGGTGGTTCGCTTGATTATGGGATGGGTGAATTGGTTGATGTGTTTTGGTTGATGTGTTGATTGGTGGTATTTGCATGTTCTGCTGAGCCATGTATGCTTGTACTTGATGTTGTATCAACAACACTTGTTGTTGGTCTTGTTGTTGCTATGCCATGATTGCTTGTTGTTGAGCCTGTTGTTGTTCTTGTGCCAACAATGCTTGTTGTTGAGCTACTAATTGGGTTGCTTCCTACTGCTCTTGATATTGTTTCAGTGCTTGTTGATGTGCTTGATGTTGCACTACTTGTTGTTGTGCAAGATATTGCGCTTGTGCTTGTGCTTGTTGCGCTTGATATTGGGCTTGAGCTTGAGCATGCGCTTGAGCTTGTTCTTGAGCTCGTGCCTAAGCTTGAGCCTAAGATTCAGCTTCAGCTTTAGCTTGAGATTGAGCTTGTGCTTATGTGGCTTGAGCTTGTGCTTGAGCTTGAGTAGCTTCTTCTTCTTGTTGTTGTTGCAATAAGATTTGGGCTTGGCTAGCCTATTGTGCTTGTAATGTAGCTTGGGAAACTTGAGTAGCTTGCGAAGCTTGAGCGACTTGTTGAGTAGCTAGTTGTGTGGCTTGTTGAGCAACTAGTTGCATGGCTTGTTGCTTTTGTACTTGTAGAAATTCCTTTTGATAGGAAGATTGCTGAGTCGCTTGCAATGCAATACTATATTGGCTTGATGCATTGGAGCTTGGTGGTGGTGGTGGTGGTGGAGGATTCAAAATGGTGCTTGTTGTGGTGGTGAGAGGTGTTGTCATGTTGATGATTGGGGTTTGAGTGGTAGATGGTGCGATTGATGTGGTTGGTCCTTGAAAGACCATGTTTTGAGATGTTAGGGGGGTGGTTGATGATGTGATGGTGGTGGTATGTGTTATCGGGGTAGTTTCCATCTATTGTTGCAATGTTGATGAAAAGTTTTGAGAGTTTAGCATGATGCTTTGATTGATGTTCGGGATGTTGGTTTGATTTTGATTGATATTTGGTAAAGGGGGAAGCCCTAAGCCAAGAAGTGGTGTGGATGATGATGGCAATGGTGGAAGTGGTGAAAACGTGAGGGATGTGATCTCTTGAGGAAATGGTGCAGTGTCAAAAATTCCCCCTAGTCCGAACATGTCACCCTCTCCTTGCGAGGTTATGGGGAGAGGTTTGGGGTGTTGTGGGAAACAATGTTGATGATGGATCATTGGGATCATGGAAAGTGAGAGGGACATATGTATGTAATGGATTTTGGGGTACAGTTTTCCCCAAGATGGTGTTTGCATCCAAGTCTTGATTATTGACAAGGGGGTGTGTTTGTAAAGCATTGAGAAATGTAATTCCCTTGTTAACACTAGGTTGAGTTGGAGCAATGGATGATGTGATTTGCAAGATGTTTTGATTGATACTTTGGGATGGGGGTGTAGATGAGATGGGGAGTGTGGATGAAATTGGAGGCATGACCTCTAAGGATGGTTCCACTATAGAGCTTACATTGAAATCAAAAGGTAGTTTAGCTCCTTTTTTTTCTAATTCGAGCATGTATAGTGAAGGGTTGAGTCTCATCATGATATTGATAATCTTATGGTTCTCTAGATTTTGAATCATTTCGGTGATTTCCTTGTGTGACATTCCAGAGGCATTATTGGTAAGATTCTCCACTTCCTCTTGAGGGTTTTGTGATTATGAAGGAAAGTTGATTAGAGGATTACTTGATTCTATAAGATTTGTTTTGGAATTTGTTTGACTTAGGTCACTTGTAGTGGATGTTTCTTTGTTGGCTTCCATGTTCCTCTTCTGTTGAGATCTAGTTTGCACCATAAAATAGGGATCAATTTTGAAGAATATGGGAGATGAATCTCCAATTCTTTGGATTGATCTAATCTTAGGCACAGAAAGAGAAAATTTAGGATTTTTTTCAAGGATCAAAGGTGATATGATGGGGATGTTTGAACTTTTGAGAAATCTTGAGGGGATGCTAGACTTTTTAGAAATTTTTGGATTTTTTTTTTAATTTTGAATTGACTTTGATTTGATTTTGGGTTTTCTTTGTTTTTGGATTTATGAAAAAATAGACCCTAGGATGTTGGATGATTGTTTAAGGGGTAGATTTTCTCAAAGGATGATAATTTGAATTTTTGTAGGGAGAAGGATGCATCTATCCACACCTATTCAAACAAGATGATAATTTAACCAAGAATATGAAGAAGGATGCATCTACATATACCCAGCTAAACAAGATGGTTTGATAATTTGACTAAGCATATGCAAAAGGATGCATCTACACATACCTAGCCAAAGATGATTTGATGTTTTTGATAAAAAGATTTCAGGGATTTTTGCTTTAAGGATTTGATGATTTTGATTTTTGCCAAAAAGCCTAGCATGGAGGATAATTTCAAGATTTTTCAAAAGATGATGGTGAGGTGATTTTGTTTTGATGTTCAAGGATGGATGAAAAGGTTTTATTTTGATCCTAGAACATACCTAAAAAGAAACTTGTTTACTAGACCTCGGTATTGAAGAACATGCATTACTTCTAAGGACATTTTAACAAAGAAGTGGTTCAAACTGAGCATACATTTTTGGATTATTCAAAGGAATGAGTCTATAAAACCTTGTGAATCTATTGCTTATTTTGATATGTTGCTTCTAATTGCACTTCCTAATATATTTCTTGATGACCTTTTGAGTGTGACTCCTAAATTTTGAACTTTTTCTCAAGGAATTTTTCTTTGGAATTTTGACTTTCTTGGAAATCATGAGGAACTAACACATGTGTGAGCCAATTTTTTATCTTTGCTTAGTGATTTTGTTTTACCACAAACACTTCTTTGATTAGTTTTTCAAACTAGATGTCCAATGTCCCAATTTCTTTGAATCCCACAAAGTATGTTATGTGGAATTTTGATGAAATCAAGGCAAGGGTTACCTATTGTTTAACTTTAGTAGGAAAATTGAGATGTAAATCCAAGTGTTTAGAAACCTCTAAGGATAAAATCCCAAGGGCAAGCAATAACACATGAATTTGGTCAATTGTATTTTCCTCCTAAAGGGTTTGAAATTTTGATGATGATGTTAAATGTTTGTTTCCAAATGTTTTCAAACAAGCAAAGCATTTTGTAACCAAGAACAAGCACAAATTTATGGATATGAAAGACTATATTTGTTGAGTCCCCACTTGGACAAGTCCAACTACACTTATCTTTAGTGAATGGTTAGATGTTTGACCCCACTGGTTCCCCTCCATGACACTCACTTATACGAGGTAGCCAAGCATCAACACCCATGAAACTCCCATGGCATACTTTCCATTTCTACTAAAAACTATAAAAGTGTGGGGCGGCTTCAGAATGACCATTCTTGCACCAACAAATAGATATGGATTTTGGCCTTTCTACAACAAGGGTTTTAATTCAAACTTTTCATTCATAAGAGTTGACCCAACGTGGTGAGAGACCATTGCTTCCCTTCCTATCATAGCCAGCCACGTGATACTGGCCTTTGTTCCAGTACCCACTTTTATATCCTAGCTAGAAATACTCTTGATTTTAGAGTGTTACCGGTTGAGTTGTTCCCTTGGGTGAGTACTTTCCCCCCAAGGAAAGCCCTCTAAGATAAACAATAGCGAGCAAACATATTCGTAACTCAATCAATCTTTGTTGAGAAACAAAGAGAGAATACACATGATAGGTTTGGCTCACACTCGCAAGATATTTTGTTCAATTTTAGTTCCAAAATGAAGTGTGGAGGAAATTACTTTATCCCAACCTAAGACCACCAAAATGCCTTTTGATTCTCAAGATCGTCATGAGGTGCGAGAGAAGTGCATATGTCTTTTCAATGGTGTTAGTTTGAGTAAGCGATCATGAAAATAAAGTAGCACATGTTCTTTTTAATCCAACAAAGCAATAATGATCCTTTTTATAGCACCAAATGAAGTGTGAGAATTTGTGTTGTTCAATTATTATTCCCAAACAAAATCTAGTGAGCTTGTTTCCTAAAGTCCATTTTAAGCTACTTTTGTAACAAGAATTTAAAAAGTTCTTTTTAGAGCCCAAAATGAAACTAGTGAGTCCTAAGCATGAAAGATAACAATTTTTTCCTTAAGAGGAATAGTGAATCCTCTAAGAGTGTTGAACAAACACTAGAGTCTTTAAAAAAACTTGATATCATCAAATGAGGTCATCATGCTTCTTTTCCTCTCCACCTCTGATCAATCCAACCTACAAGAAAATTAGTTAGGTTCTACAAAATCAAAGGTCAAGAAAGCAGAAAACATACCAAATAACCATATTTTTATAAAAGGAACATGTTATAAATAAATTTTCACTTTCTACTTCCCTCTAGTAGTGCAATCCACAAAGGTGTCACAGTTTGAAATCACCAGCGGTGCCATATAGCACCACTTACCAGTCATCATCACTTTGTAGCCAAACCAATGAGCATGAAGGAGTTGCTATTCTGGTCAGAAGTGCAGTTTGGATTTTGAAAAGATTCTAGCGAACCAAAAAGATTCAACAGTGTTGTTTGAAAATTTGAATTCTGGGTGGGAAGTATGGAGCATCGTAGTTTGAAATTTGTAGTGGTGAAATATGGAAATGTTGATTTCTCAGTGGTGCTAAATAGCAATGCAGAGCTTCTAGTGGTGGAGTTTTCTATAAACACACAAAAACACAAAAATGCATAGAACTTTCTCAATAAACGTGATTTGATCTTCTAGTAGGCCGTCCTAGCGCCAAAATGTGAACCAATGTTCCCAACCTACACCAACACAACAAAAAATTAATAGATTAGATAAAATGCAAGATTAGAACCATGATTCCTCAAGAAATCCATTAGAAAAGCTCCAAATAGGAAAGAATATAAGAATAAAATAAAAGAACAAGAAAGTAAGCTAAATCATATTGAAAGCAATGCAAATTCTTAATCTCTTGAGGGATTTGGTGCCAATTTGATGTGAAAATTGGCCCTTTCCCAACTCCAATGATGTGATGAAGATGATTGACGATGAAGAGTGATCCACTTGATGAAGACCTCCAATGTGCTCCAAGATAAAAATTTGCATAACCTAGCTAAGATTAGATGAAATTGGATAAAAAATTGTTATGAATTTGAGTATAGTAAGTTTACTCAAGTTGTGGATGATCAAATGAGGAATAAGACCTCTTATTTATAGAATGTCAAGTTGGAAGAATGTCCAAAAGAGAGAAATGTGGGACTAAGAATCAACAAATGGCAAGATGCCACTTGTCAACATGTGAATGGATGGAGGATGTGCAATTTTCGAAGAATACGTCAATAAATGCATATATTTGAAATTTGAAATTGTTGAAATGACATGTAAGAGGGAAAGAACATGCATTGAATTCCACTTGGATCAAGACAAAAGGAATTTTAGGTGGAGTAAATGCCTTGTTGGAAGGACAAAGTCCACTTGGATTTTGAATTCAAATTTGAGGAATATTCCTTTATCATGCCTTTTGAGAGAAAATAGAGATTTAATAAATGAATTGAATCTATTTTCATGTGCAAGTGGAAAAAGCTAGAGGATGGGACATGAGAAGAGATTAAATTGATCAAGGTTAATTAATTTAATGAGAGATCAAAATGATGTGACATATTGATTTAAATTTATGGATTGATTTAAATCAAATATGAGAATAATATGATCTCAAGATTAATTAAATAAATATTTTTTGTTTTATTTAACCAAGGAGATGAAGCTAGATTTAAACTAAATAAGGTTTTAATTTATTTAATTTAATGGATGGACTTTAAATATTTAATCAAATAAAATTGATTATTTAATTAAATAGGGATAATTACATCAGACTGATTTATTTAATTAGCAAGAAAGGATGACTTAATTAGATAAATGATTTATTTAATTAAGAGAGGAACATTGATGAATTTAATCAAATAAATGTATTCAATTAAATGATTAGACCGAGGGATGATTTAGGATGAAATAGTGTTAGTGGTCAGGATCAGATGTGCAATGTCAATTAGTAGATTTTCTATGTCTACACATTATGTGTCTAATTATATCACTCATAAGAATAATTGGGTTTGAAATATTGTAAAAGCATTGACACATCACCATTTATATGTTTTATGTTTACATTTCCTTCTACCCTTTTCTCCAAATCCCAAAGAAGAGCCAACTTTCTATAAAAATCCTGGAGGTATTCAATGAGGCACAAATTGGTCCCCCACTCACCAAATTTTCCCATAAGACTGACGAAGAGATGCAAGCTTTGATGATCAACACATAACATATTAAATTTGAAGTAATGAAGGAAAACATGAAAATATTCAACACATGAACACCGATATTTTTATGTGGAAAATCTAAAATGGGAAAAACCACAGTGAGGATTAACTCACAATATATTATAATCAATTATAGTATATTACAACAATGTTCACTGTAGGTGGACTCCATGTCCAAGTGGACTCATTGTCCAAGTGGACTCACTAGCCACTAAGAAGTAAGAGAGATAGAAGAGATTGTGGCTCATAGCCATATTTGAACTGTTACAATTGCATCTATCATATGCATGGAATACAGTTACAATGAAGCTCAAAACATAGACTCAAAATGCTTCACACTGATCTAAATCAACAATATGCTCTACTCTACATTTACACTAAATTTGCACAACTCAAATCAACTAAATCTTATCACATGTCCTCATTTTTAAAACATAAAAAAATATCTAACTCATATGCATGCTTCACCCAAAATATTAATTAGTTTGGCCTAATTGGGTATAATATACAAAATGTAACTTGTCGACTCAAGATCCTTCCACATATGCTTGACACTAAGATTAAAAACTTATAACAATTCAAAATAATTTATAACAGACCTAAAATAACACCTACATAATGGATCAACACATACTTAACCTTCACAATGCACCCAACATATTAGGTCGGCACTAGTAGCAACCTAATTACAAAATTTTCCAATTGTACATCCACATTCAGATACGCAAACCTTCAAAACCTATTCTAACTAGAATACACACTCATCTGACACATATCAAAATATCCTTAAAACCATAAATCCATAAACCAATTTGCAGAGAGATGTGGAATCACCAACACATATGCATTGTACTAGAAATGACTATAACTTACTAATATGAACTTCTATTACTCATAACTCCAAAACGAAAAACCCAAATAGGCTGAAATTTTAAAATTAAGTTCTTCTACCAATGAAAAAAAAAATACTAGAATCACAGAGAAATATCTCCATTTGTGGACCAATACGAACCCAAATATCGAATCCCCTATTACACAAAATCACAAAAAATGACACTTGTGAATTTTCACAATTATTAAATTCACCTAATCAAACCTTTTTGCAAAATTGTCTCTTACTAACATCCTTAGATAGGCTTGAATCATCCAAAATGATCTAGACCATAGTCTTCATACTAGAATACAATGTTGACATCAATGACAACACTGTAATGCATAATTATATATACCTTGTGCTCATTCCACATTCTCATGTTGCCAATAAATGCATCAATGGCATCTTCTCATTCTTCCAACACCAATGTTCCTTCAATTGAAAAATATATTTACTTCATTTCATTCATTGATGATTACAATACAAACACATGGGTTTATTTCCTTAGAATCAAATTTTTAGTAAATTCAAAGATTTTAAAGCTCTTCTAGAGAATTGGAGGGATAGAAAGATTAAATGTATGAAGGCTGACAATGGTGATGAGTTTTTCTCAGAAAATTTTGATAGGTTATGTAAAGAATATGAGATTGAAAGACATAAGACTTGTAGAATGGAGTTGTAGAAAGAATGAATAGGATGTTGATGGAGAGAGCAAGGAGTATTCTTAGTGGGGATAGCCTTGAACAAAATTTATGGGCTGAAGTTATTTCCACTACTTACTACCTTATTAACAAGTATCCTACTTCAACACTTGAGGATAAGACACCCATGGAGGTATGATCTAGTCAAAAATCATTTTCTAAGACATTTGATTATTTGGTTGTGAGGTATATGTTCTTGCGTCTAAGGAGAAGATATCTATGTTTGAGAACAAGGTAGTGTAGAGTATCATCATTAGTTATGGTATCATTGTGAAAGAGTACAATATTTGGGATCCTATTACCAAAATGGTTTTGTGTAGCAAAAATGTAATTTTAAAGGAACTCGTTACTCCTATAGTTGTTCTACAACTAGAGAAAGATGAAAATAAAAAGGATGTGGTTCATTTTCCTCCTACCCTTAGAAAGAATAACCAAAAACATATGATGAATCTACTAATAAGGAGAGCTCAAGCATCTCTAAAAGTTTAGAAGAAAATGAAGAGCCTCAACCTCAACCTTTGAGGAGGTCTACATAGATAATGTGATAACCTAATAGGTTTGAATATTCATTACATCATTTTAGTTATATTTTTTCTTTGATTTATAAAAATGATGATCCTAGGACCATAAGGGAGGCTATGGGTATGAGTGATGAAGATTCTTGGATAAAGGCCATGGATGAAAGATGCTTGCATTAAAAAGAAATGACACTTGCGATTTAGTGCCCTTGCTTGATGGATGTAAACCCATTGGATACAAATGGGTGTTCAAGAAAAATTTTGGTCCAGATGGTAGTGTTTAGAGATATAAGGCAAGATTGGTCATGAAGGCTTATTCCCATTTTGAGGGAATTGATTATGGCGAGATTTTTTCTCCTATTACAAAGCTAATATCCCTTAGATTTTTGTTATCACTTGTTATTGTATACTACTTAGAGATTGAACATATGGATGTGAAGATAACTTTCCCTCATGAAGATTTGGAGGAAGAAATCTCTGTCACAACTAGAGCATTACATGGAGAAAGATACAAAAAAATTGCTTTACAAATTGAACGTCTTTGTATGTTTTGAAATAGTCAGCTAGGATATGGTATCAGAAGTTTGATTCCTTTGTCTTGAGTTTGGGATTTATTAGATCAAAATTAGAGATCATTGTGTTTATTTCAAAAAAATTGATGATCACATTCTCATTATTGTGTTGTATATTGATGATATGTTATTTATTAGGGAATGGTAAATATTTGATTCTTGATTTAAATTTCAAATTTCAACATAGTTTGAAATGAATGATTTAGGTTTAGCTAGGTACATTCTATGTACAAAAATTAAAAGAGAGAAGGAAAATATAAAAATTAGGTTAGGCCAGAGTAAGTATTTGAATTTTTTGTTAGATATACTCAACAAGGAAACTTGTAGACCATTGTGTATTCCTATTGTGGAATAAGTCATTAGTTTCAAATTTTCCAAAATCTCCTCGTGAGGTGGAGTATATGATGAGAGTACCTTATGCTAGTTCCATTAGTAGTTTGATGTATGCCATGATTTGTATAAGACCAGACATTTCTCAAGTAGTGGAAGTCCTTAGCCAATTCATGGCTAATCTTGGATGAGTATAATGGGTTTGGTAAAGAGAGTATTCAAGAATTTATGAGGTACTTCTAATTATTCTTTATGCTATTATATAAATCCTACAATCTAATATTTGTATTTGGTTTGTATTCATTGATTCATGGATTTAGATTGGGCAGGTAACATTGATAGTAGAAGATCCACTAGTTCTTATGTGTTTACCATGTTCAGTGGTGCTATCAATTGGATGAGTAAGCAACAACTTGTAATCACTTTATCCCCTATGGAAGTACAGTACATGGAATGTAATCATGCTTGTAAAGAAGCCATTTAGATTTGGAGATTGTTTCCAAATGTTTGGCTTCATGTCGAGATGATTACTAATTGTAGTGATAGTTAGAGTGTCATTTGATTAGAAAAGAATCAAACCTTTGATTCAAGAACAAAGTATATTGATGTTCAATTCCTTTTTTTTTGAGACATGGTGGAAGAGGGTAAGGCGCAAATTGAAAAAAATGATACTTTGACCAATCTTGTAGATGGTGTTTGGAATCTATTTTCCTTTCAGTCTATAGTAATTGATTACTTGGTTAGATTGTCTCTTGAAAGTGTTAAACACCCAAAATATTGAGAGGGGGGGTTGAATCAGTATTCTTTCAAACCATTCAAATATTTAAAAATCTAATTCACTTAGTAGATTCAACTGCAGTAAATGAAACAAAGCATGAAACATTCAACAACATCACATAGCACATGAACACTAGGAATTTTAGGTGGAAAAATAAAAATGGGGAAAACCACAATGAGGATTAGCTCAAAATATATTATAACCAGTTATAGTATATTTACAAAAGTGCTCACCGCAAGTGGACTCACTACCCACTAAGATAAAAAGATAGAAGAGATTTTGTGGCTCACAACCTAGATTGAACTATTACAATTGCATTTTTCATAATCATTCAATATAGTTCCAATGGAGATCAATAAACTGAATTTACACACTTCATATGATTCTGATCTAACACTCTGCTTTCCTCTACATTCACATCATTCTAATGCTCTACTCAAAATTCACAACTTAAATTCACACTACTTTGATAATATCCTCACATTTCACATCATATACATGTCTCTCAAACATCCCATTCATCAAAACACTAAAAATTATCTATCATATATATTTGCTTCAAGTATAACATCAATTAGGTCGGCCTAATTAGATGTAACATCCAAAATAAAACTTGTTAGCTCAAATCCTTCCATACATGCTTCACACCAAGCTTCAATCCTTAAAAAAAATTGAAATAGGTTGACATGGACCTCTAATAGCTCTCACATAACTCTGCAACACTTATTAAACCTTTGCATATATTCACATCTATTTGGCTGGCATCGCAAGAGACCTAATAAAAAAATTCTTCAAATGTATACCCATACTTAGACATATGTACCTCAAAAATCATACCAACTGGAACTTGTACTTTATTGACATATGTAAATATCTACTTAAGGCCACAAAGCCAAAATCCTACCCACAAAGAAGTGTGGACTCTCCCACTCACATGCATTATACAAGAAATAATTGTAATCTACTAGAAAAAACTTATGTCATCCAGAACTTCCAAACTAGAGGTCAAAACCAAATGAAATTTTGGAATCAGATGCATCTATCAAGCAACAAAACATACTAGAACTATAGAGTAAAATGTTCATTAGCGGATTAGTGCAGACCCAACAACATGATCTCTATTACACAGTATTAACAAATTTGATAGTTAGTGAATTTCATCATAATCAACATTATTGTATCAAACAATCTTGCAAAATTATCTTCCACAATAATTCTAGAGCATTTTAGAATTAAAAAAAAAAATATTTACACCAAAGTATTAACAACAAGATGCAATACTGACATCAATGACAACACTACAACACATAATAGTCTATATTTTTGCTTATCCCTCATGCTCATGTTTCCAACAATAACATTAATGAAAAACTCCTCATTCTTCCAATAATCTCCCCCTTTTTCATTGATGTCAACATGCCAAAACATCTCCAAAATATCTATAAGAAATTCTCCCCCTTTTAGATCAATAGAAAATGGCACCTACAATTGATGTTCTAACATGTATCAGTTCTCCATCTAAGAAATATATGCATATGTACAAAATGATGGATTGAATTGACTCCCCATAATTCATGTACTAGAGAAAAAACCAAAAAAAATGGACTGGAAACTACACTATACTCTACATATGTACAAATAATCCAAAACTAAAAACATGAAATGCATAAAGAATAAGAAAAGTTGTCAATCGAAAGAGGTTGATGCTTGTAGCTTCTGCACAAAGGTCTACCACACCTATTTTCCTTATTCCCATGTCGTCTTGGCTGCTACAAGCAATCTACATTGTGTTTCAAACTCCATTAGTATATCTTCCCCTTCTTTTGGAGTGCTAGGTACCAAATTCATGCATGTATCTTTATTAGCACTTAAAATGGCACTTGAAAAAAATATGAATTTGGAATTCACCAAGTCCCTTATCTCTCCAAATTGCAAAATGATTTCTTCCTTTTGTGCTTATAACTAAAATAATTTCTTATGAAAATCCTCAATAAAATTCCTTATATCTCCAGGTAGGTCAATTGCTAGATCATAGGCACTGGAGACATTGTTTATTTGGGACTCAATGGAGTACATTTCCTTTTTGATGCTTTGTGTGGCTCCAGGACACTTCATACAATATTAGTACAAAACCTTTTCCTTATCTACACATACTTGTGCATCCTTTAGTTTTTATTGAAACTTTTTATGTGCAAGTTTACATTTCTTAGTGATTTCTAACATCTTTTTATCATTTATTTTCTTTTCCTCTTATTTTCCCACTTCACCTTTAAGACCGAAGATATATTCCTTAAAAGAATCAATTAACAATTTTAGATTTTCCATACCAAATAGTGATGTGTCTATTTTCACACCAGGTATGGCCTCTTATAATTCCTTTACCACCTCTTCCATAAAATCCCCACTCTTTTGGTGTGTTTCTATGATCTCCTTCCAAGCAGATGCATGAAAAACATCTCCCAATTATAGCTTGTGGAGTGGGGAAATCTTGTCTAGATCTACATTTCCCTATTGCATTAGTAGTTGTAGCAATTCTGAAGATGCAACAAGATGGAAATTCATCTAGATACTTAATAAATTCTTCAAGGAATCTCTAAAGGAACTAGAGGATTCACCAGAAGACTTTGTAGTCTCCACAACTTTCTCCTATAACTTTCTTTCCTCATTCTTTCAGAAGTTCATTAGATTGTCTTCTTTTGTTTTTGCATATCCAGATGCATCTCCACTTTTATCTTCATTATGCTTCTCAATGTTTTCCTATTATTCTTCCTTCTCTACATTAGCATTCTCTTCATCAACATCATTATTTGCATTCTCTTGTTCTTCTGTAGACTGATCTGTGTTTTCTAGAGGAGGTGTCTCTGATTGGTCTCTATATTTTATTTAGGTATTGAAGGATGAGAGGTATCCTCTTTTGCTACAACTTCCTCATTCTTCTCTACTTCATTTCTTTTATCAATTATTCCACTAACAGAGGGACATTTTCATGTGCATTTCCTTCATCTATTGCAGGCTCATGTTGAGCATCAATGTCTTGTGTTATTTCACTAGTAGTGACTTCCAGAGAAGTCATACCATATTTCTATGCAATGTCTACATCCTTATCAATAGTCTCCTTCTGTAGCCTTTCAAACTCATTCTTATCTCTACCCATAAGGCTAGTGACCCTTTTCTTCACCCTAAATTTTGTGTTGTACACTTGAACCAATGTGGCTATGTTTTCCTTGAACATATAAGTACCAACTTTCTCCAAAGAATAGTCTTTTATCTTCCCTTATTTTTCAATAACTTCATGTCTTTTCTTTACCAATATGTTCCATATCTCTGTAGGAACTTTATTCTTAATATTTTGTTGAACATCTGGAATACTGAGAGGGGGGGGAGTGAATCAATATTCCATTAAACCATTCACATAAAATCCATCTAGGCATTAACACAAATATGACTAAATTACTAGAAGAAGACATGAAATCAAGACAAAGAATCAACACACATGAACACCATAATTTTTACATGGAAAATACCCAAAATGGGAAAAACCACGGTGAGGATTAACTCACAATATAATATATCCACATATAGAACATTACAGGGCTCACTGCCAAGAATCATTGTCCTTGAAAGGCTCACAACCTGAATACAAAGTGTATGGCTCACTGCCACAAGTGTGAATTGATGAAAAATGTACCTTCCTTGTGTTGGAGTTCAGTTCCGATGAAGCACAATGCATGAGTAACTCACTCAGCTGCTCATCTATACAATTCACACAAATTCATTTCCAACTTCTTCCATGCAAACATTCTTCTCTCTTTTTCTCTTTCTCAACACCACACACACTAAAGAATGTCTTAAATATATATACATGTGTATCCATGTTTCTTAATTAGGTCATCCTAATTAGAGAAACCTTAATTCAAAAACTTTGTCAGCATAGACCTGAGATAGATCCCTTTAATATTAATATGTAGTTAGGTCATCCAGAGTTACTCCAAACCTATGTACATTCCATCAAATGTGCAATATAATAACTTGTTAACTCATTGAATTTTACCTTCGATGACATCAAACTACTTATCTTTGACACAACATAGTATGATAATCAATTATGAGGAAATGTAGAATATCCCACAATATGGTGCAAGAGGAAAACTCACCGAGGTCTGTAGAACAAAATACCATCATTCATATCTCCCAAATACCTTTACATATCATCATGAAACTCCAAGGTAGAATACATCTTGTAGGCTCAAACCTATATACAAAATCCTATAATGATATCTTTTACTGAGATAGAATCCAGACCAATTTTTTTGGATCAACAAGCATTCATAACCGAAGTAGCAAAATACTGATAATAAAAAAAATCCATTATTTATTGACATCAATGACAACCTATCAATTTCCTACATATTTTTCATATCCACTTCTAAACCAATGATGTATTTAATAATTTCCTCAACAATGGTGGCTTTATCCACTTCATTTGATTCATTATACAAAGCTCCAGTTTCTATAAGTATATCATGATGTATCATTCCATTAACAAGTGCCTCTACCTTCATGGGGCTGGGAGGTCTTATATTTTGCTTCTTCACTTCATCCAGAGTCTCTTTCTGCATTTTTTTTGTCTTCTTCTCCAATGACACCTTCTTGTTAGCCTCTTTATTATTCTCCCTCATGTGAACTACAAATTTATTCTTTTCTTCCTCTATCTCATCTTCATTGTCTCTATCAATGACATCAAATCTCTTTCTCTTAACACTTTCTTCACCTTGTGAAGCTACACTTTTCCTTTTGCATACCAACTGTGGTCCTTCTTCCTCCACTTCTTCTTCTTCTACATTCAAACTTGTATTATTTTCTCTCACTACTTTTGTGTTTGTCTCTTCTTTGCAAGGGCCCTACAAGTGATATTGTTGTGGTTGTTTTCTTCTTCTTAGCCCTTGTAGCCAACACAACCAGAGGGGATTTCTCCTAAATACTGGAGGATTATCAAAAGTTCACTTTTCTCCAATCTAGGACTTATTCCTAGAGGAATTTTAGATAGTAGGAGGGGTGGTAGCTATCCTACCAAATATTCTTATGCTTCCTATTGCAACACTTGATTCTCCCTTATCCTATGTTCTAGAGTACTCCACTTGCTCCTTAGTGAAGCCAATATCCACTATAAATTGATCAACCATATTTTTGACCTTCTTTTGTATCTGTGGTTTCTTTTTCTCCAGATCTACCTCCATGGATTTTTCTTCATATGTGTCATACCTTGCTAAGGTGGCGTCTTTTGGAATTTTCAACAAAATATCAGCCAAGCTAGTGATATCTTGTTCATTAATTTCATATCCCAATGCAAGGATCCACATAGTCCTTGGTTCTACTACTTCCATTATGCACACATCTATATATGATATTATTCTTATATTTCCTTACCATCTTCCTTGGAATTTTTTCTTTGTCATGTATTCTCTTTTGAAAAAATGAGAAGAAAGCAACAAGAGCCTCTTCTTCTTGTTTCAAGTCATCAAGAATTGTCATAAAATATGCATCAATATGATGCACAACAAGTATTCCTTGCAACCATTCCATATTTTTTGTTCTAGGGAGTTCCTTTAGGAACTAGAAGAGTAAACACATAACAATGGTTCCATACTTAAATGCATACTTCTTCTCTTTTGTTTTTTTTATATTTTCCATCAATTGTTGTCTTAATAGGTCATAGAGATCATAATCAATTCCTTTCTCAACCATTTCATATGCCACATTGATTGCAATGGAAATTATAGATTTTTTTTTGTTTGTGAAGTAGATTTTGTAACCAACATTGTTGCATACTTCACAACTAGATTTCTAATGGTGTTTACTATTAAAGCTCTCTTATCATAAGTTGCACCTATGAGTTCCATTACCACCTCAGTCTTAACTGATTTTAATATAGGAACATGTCTCTTGGAGCATACACCTATGACCTTTCTAATCAGATCTTTTATAATCATCCTAAGCACATCGTTCCAAAATTTTTTATCATGAACTATGCTTAATACCATTCCAAGCAACTTGTAATATTAGAAAAACTTTAGAAACCATTTCCATACGTTGAGCTTCTTTGCAAATAGGTTTTGGTATTCTAGTTTTAGA
The DNA here is from genome assembly GCA_007258455.2 of Sequoia sempervirens. Classification (NCBI taxonomy): domain Eukaryota; kingdom Viridiplantae; phylum Streptophyta; class Pinopsida; order Cupressales; family Cupressaceae; genus Sequoia; species Sequoia sempervirens. The sequence goes on from VDFB02271358.1 coordinate 653,913,532, forward strand.
GTAAATTTTTCCCTGGTAAGATCATTAACCCATTAGTCTCCTAGCTTAGTGTGATAAAATTCCTCTATCTTTCCATGAATATAGATCCTTATATCTTCTATTGGAAAAACCCCATATGGAATATGCATAAAAACACCTAGCAGGTCATCTTCTATAATTTTGTAGGGTATTTCTTGGATTTAGGTTGTGGTTTCTCGGTACCTTAATAAACCTAGGTGTAACCATTGCAAATGAATTGAAACTACATTCAAACAAAGTTCTTTATGAAATTAAGGAAAAATGAAGATTGTAAATACCTTTTCTTTCACTTGTCGAACTAGGGTTTCAATGCACTGAATCTCAAATTGCCTTGATAACTCAAAATCACTTCTTCACTGCTCTGATCCTTCTCAATTCTCATTATGAATGAAATTGGTTAAGTAAAATCACTTTATAACCTTTGGATATGACCTAATTTTGCATTGAATGGTTCAAACAATAATGTTGGAAAACCTTTCACTGTATGCACAATCAACTTCTAATGCTCCAAAAACTTCTACATTATCAATATTTTCTTCTGCAATCTTCGCCAATAGATTGAGCATGTTAATATATATCACATATATTTGTGCTAAGGAATCAACACCATTTTCTCTAGCAGAGGATGTAATATTTTCATTAAATTTCCTATTGAGTCAAAGTTGTCAACTTAGGTTTTGGAGGAAACATCTGCACCAAATGATGGTATAGATTCATCCTTAACCTTAGTCTCTTCCTTCTTTCTCCAAATCTTATTCATCTCCTTTTTTTTTGCAAGATCAATCTTTTGCACTAGTTCATTCCTCTTTACCAAATTATCCTTCTTCATATTTCTAATTAGATTTATGCCCAAATATGTTACATGTATAGCAATAACAATTGAAAGATTGAATCATTCTACCATTGTTATAGCCATTCATTAATTGAATTTTGTGTTCACTAGCTCTATGACCAAATCTGTTACATGTAAAACATTTACCAAAAAAAGATGAAACATTTTAATTCATTTTTCTTCTACATTTCGTAGCCTTATGTCCAAATATATTGCAAGAATAACATAAACCATTGAAATATGGGTACCTTTGTGCATTTGGTTGTTCGATAGATGGTCTTCTAGCTTCATTATTTTGATTCTAGGGGTATGTGTAGGATCATGATGGGCCAAAAACTGGCGATATGACGGGTATGTGTAGGGTATGTGGATGATGACTTTATTTTTACCCAAAATTGATGAAACAAAAAGGGTTTTTAAAGGATATTCTCATCTTTCCACTAATATAAATTATGCTTTACTTTGAATTTAATAAATAATTATTATTCATTTTCTATTTGAATTACAACTAAAGTCCTGATTGATAGGCTGATTGAAAAAAATCTATAGCTTTTAAACGGTATCACATTTTTTGAGTCCAAAACATGTGTCACATTCTATGCTTCACATACTATAGGATTAAAAAAAGAAATTGAATTTCATGAATTTTTGACCAAGTTAAGGTGGTCAGACATACAAGTTTTTATATTTTGAAAATTTTGTAATAAAAAAATCATAATTAATTATTTAGTTGGAAAAAAATGACAAAAAAATATGCATCACATTGGGACATGAGTCCTCTACTTATATCTAAAATCTTATAAAAAAATATTATCATTTTATTGTGGGTTGGGTGGTCAGATAGACACCTAGTTCTTATTTTTTCCTTGAAATTTAAGTACTACTGCATTGAAATTTCAAATTTTCACCAAATATTTTTATTTTTTTTAAATAATCCTAGTAGTTTAGAAAATCCATTCAATTTTCTATAGATCCTATTCTTACATATTTTTGAAATAATATAGATAACTTATTCAATTTTTACGTCAAGTTGCCTAACTCTGATTTTTTTTAATTTTTCACCACTTAAGGACCTGCTTTTTCCATGATGATCCTGCACATACCCCTAGATTTTATCTCCATTTTTCTTCTTATCTTCAGTCTTCTTTTAAGTATTTGATATCATATTTGATTTTGAAATTTCTCCTATCTCAAACCCTAATCCACCTTTATCTTTAGCTCCTTTCTAATTTGCAATCATTTCATCAAGCTTTGTAGCACTCATCTTGAATTTTTCTTAATGACTCCTTAATTTTTGCAGATTTGATCTCAGGTTCACAACTTATTGTTCAAGCCTTGTGCATTCCTCATATTTTATTTTCACATTTCATTCAAGCATTCTTCAATTATTTTCTTTTCTTCAACTTGCACCTTCACACCAGTGATAGTTTTATTTTCTCACTTCAATTGTTCACTAAATTCCTTATTCCTTTCTATGAACTTCTTGATTTGTTCTCTCAATTTTTTGATGCATTCATTTGATTCTTTGACATTTTCTTTCAAATATTTTTTTCACCTTCGGTCCTTTCAAGATCTTCAAGAGCAACTTTCAGTTTTCCATCTTCATCAAGCATGGAATCTTCTTCGATGAATCCATCAACATGAATATCTTCTAGAGGAGTAGGTAGTCCTCTATCAGCCATGTGTTCAACCTCCAAAATCTTCCCCAAGTGGTTAAGCTCCTTCCAAGGAACCAAGCTCTGATACTAATTGTTGAACACTTGGACTACTGAGAAGGAGGGTAATCGGTATTGTTTTAAACCATTCAAAACATTTAAACATCCAATTCACTTAGCAGATTCAATTGTGCATAGTAAATAAAATAAAGCATGAAACATTCAACAACATCACATAGCACATGATCACCAGGATTTTTATGTGGAAAACCCAAAATAGGGAAAACCATGGTGAAGATTAGCTCTCAATATATTATAACTAGTTATAGTGTATTTATAGAAGTGCTCACTGTAGGTGGACTCACTGTCCAAGTGGAATCACTTTCCACTAAGTGAAAAAGATAAAAGAGAGTTTATAGCTCATAGCCTAGATTGAACTGTTACAATTGCATCTATCATATGCATAAAATATAGTTCCAATGAAGCTCAATAAAGTGAATTTACATAGTTCATCTTATTATGATCTAACACTCTACTTTCCTCTGCATTCACATCAAGTTCTAATAATCTACTCAACATTCACAACTCAAATTTGCATTGCTTTGATAATATTCACATATTTCACATCACATGCATGTATCTCATACATCACATTCATCAAAACACTAAAAATGATCTATCATAGATATCTACTTCAAGCTATAACATCAATTAGGTTGACCTAATTAGATGTAACATCCAAAATATAACTTTTCATCTCAAATCCTTCCATACATGCTTCGTGTCGATCTTCAGTGCTTAAAATAATTTGAAATAGGTCAACATGGACCTATAATAGCTCCCACATAATTTTGCAACACTTATTTAACCTTCACATATCTTCACATCTATTAGTTTGGCATTGTAGAAGACCTAAAAAAACAATTCCTCAACTGTATACCCATATTCGGATATGTGTACCTCAAAACATCATGCCAACTAGAATTCATACTCTACTAACATCTATAAATATCTCCTTAAGAATAAAAAGCCAAAATACTATCCACGGAGAAGTGTAGACTCTCCTACTCATATTCATTGTATACAAAATAATTGTAATTTACTAGACCAAACTTCTGTCATCCATTGCTTTCAAACTAGAGGTCAAAACCAGATGAAATTCTAGAATTAGATGCATCTATCAAAAAAAAAATATATACTAGAACCGTAGAGTAAAATATTCATTCATGGACTAGTGCGGACCCAAAAACTTGATATTTGTCACACAACACTCACATAGTTGACACTTAGTCAATTTTCATCATAATCAAAATTACCAAATCAAACCATCTTGAAATATTGTCTTCCACAATCATTCTAGAGCATGTTAGAATCGACCAAAATGATCTACATGAAAGTCTTCATACCAAGATGCAATGTTCACATCAATGACAATACTGCAACACATAATAGTATATCTTTGTGTGTATTCCTCATGCTCATGTTGCCAACAACAACATCAATGAAAAAATTCTTATTCTTATGGGTATGTGCAGGATCATCATGGAAAAAATAGGCCCTTAAATGGCAAAAAAATTAGAAAAATCAAAGTTAGGAAACTTGATGTAAAAATTTGAATAAGTTATCTTTATTATTTCAAAAATATGTAAGAATAGAATCTATAGAAAATTGAATGTAGTTTCTAAACTAATAGGTTTATTTTTTTAAAAATCTATTTGGTGAAAATTTGAAATTTCAATGGAGTAGTACTTAAATTTTAGGGAAAAAATAAGAAGTAGGTGTCTGTCTCACCACCTTAACCACAATAAAATGATAATATTTTTTTATAATATTTTAGATATAAGTAGAGGACTCATGTCTTGATGTGATGCATATTTTTTTGTAATTTTTTTCCAAGTAAATAATTAATTATGAATGTCTGACCATCTTAAGTTGGTCAAAACTTCATGAAATTCCTTTTTTTTAATCGTATAGTGTGCAAAGCATAGAATGTGCTACTGTTTGAAAGCTATAGATATTTTTCAATCAGCCTATTAAGATTTTAGTCATAATTCAAATAGAAAATAAATAATAATAATTTATTAAATTCAAAGTAAAGCATAATTTATATTTGTGGAAAGCTGAGAATCTTCTTTAAAAACCCTTTTCGTTTCATCAATTTTGGGTGAAAAAAAATTCATCAACCACATACCCTACACATACCCATCATATCACCACTTTTTGGCCCATCATGATCCTGCACATACCCTTATAATATAAAGGTGTTTGAAAAGTGGGATAATGTTGGGAATTAAGATCTCTACCTTTATAATTTTGTAACATTAATTTATTAATTTAATATTCTTATGTTATAATTTCTTTCTCATATTAATTTTTTCATCTAATATGACTTGGCACAATGAGTTGTTGGAATGTTTTAAGATGGCATGGAAGGTGACAAGGATGTTGTGGTCGCACTCATCTCACTTTGGGAAGAGATTTCTTAACATGTGTGTGCATCATTGAGGGATCCTTATGATGGTTCTATAATGGATTCCTATAATGATCTTATGATGTGTAAGAGCTAGATTTTATGACAAGTTGAACAAGTGTTGGAAGGAATATTTGCATGTAGAATCTAGGTGTCCAAGTTTCAGTATAAAAATTTGTAAAAGAATCCATCATTATTAGTCCATTATGATAGATTCTCTTATAGTTGTAGGAGTTATCATATATGGCAAATTATATGATGACTATAAGGTGGGTAAGAGCATCTATCATACCTATTTTGAATAAAAATGAGGAGTCAAATAATCTTGTACACGTGTCATTTTCATGCTTGGAGGTGGTGGAAAAATGTGCGAAGTGGATTTAGATGCCCATCTCTTGTAGCTTTTTTTAGAAGCTACCTTCATATGTGTATTCTATATATATTGGATGTCTTGGAGTGGGTTAGGTAAATTGTAATTTGAAGGTATCGTTATCCTATTAGAATAGTTCTAGAATTCAACATTTATATACTCCTAGAAGAAATTTCATTGCAAGTGTGTTGTAATCACCGCTGATTAGATAATACATTGTGCAGGTTTTGGAGTGTGGGGTTTTTCTCTTGAAAGGGTTTTCCCCATGTATATATTGTGTTGTGAGCTTCTAGTACTTTCATGGGATGCTATTTTAGTAATCTCTCTATTGTGTATCTCATAGTTTAATTGTAGAAATAATTAAAATTGCACATCTCCTCTTAGATCAGTGTTAGGAAGTATTTTTGCACACCTTGTTTCTTTTCACAAAAAAAGGTAAGAATCTTAATTTAAATTTATCAAAGAAGTATTAATGTGAACCAAGTTATTAATTCTGTTTTCCTTAGTCAAATTCAAGTCAAAACCTTTGTCTATAAAGAATAAATAAAAGAGAAAGTATGGATTGATGCAATGAATGAAAATATGGAAGAAATTCATAAAAAATTAAAAATGAGAATTAGTTCAACTTCAAAAACATATTTAGGTGAAAAGTTTCAATTAGATTTATAATGTAAAATATCATGTTGATTTTTTGACAAAATAATAGGGTAATATTATTTTCCAAGGGATCTGTACAAACACTTGGAGTAGATTATCCATAAGGTTCTATTACAATTACAATATTTTATTTTCCAAATGGATTTAAAATCGAGTAATATAATGGTGTTATAAATGAGAAAGTATATAGATGAAACAATAGGTTATTAAACTTTGAGAAACGAATGATTGATTTACATGTTCATGAAAACTCTATATAAGTTAGAGTAAGCCCCTCATGTTTGGTATCCAAATATTAATAGTTATTTCTTGAAGATTTTCAAAAGAAACTACTGAAATCAAACCTTGTAATCAAACATGTTCTTATGTAAATTATCATTATTTACCTTTATGTTGATGACCCTATTTATAAAAATAATAGTATATCTCTAATGGATAAATTTTATGTAGACATGAAAGAGGAATTTGAAATGTTAGACATCAAATTAATCCATTGAAAGTTGAAAAACAATCAAAAGTTATATTCATTTCTCAAACCACATATGTAGAAGATTTATTGGATAAATTTAGAATTAAAACATACATGTAGTAGTTGGAAATCTTTGAGCACTTAGTGATGAATGACCAAGAAGATTCAAGTTATATGCTAGATGCTACTTTGTACATAATATTCATTATGTGTCTAATATACCTAACCATAGTTATACCTAATATTATGTATTTAATGTGATACTAATCTCTTGGTTTGTGTAAGACCACATGATTTTGATTGGTGTCATAATAAAATAATATTGTTATGTGAATGACATACTAAATTTCACATTAATAATTCTTCCACTAAAAAAGAGGAACTAGTGGGTTATATGTTCAAAAAAGAAGGTGACTCAACCTTTTATTTTTCCATAGTATAGATTTTTTAAATATTTAATGTTGCTATTTTCTCACATTGTCTTGTGAGTTACTCTTGCAGTTTCTTTTTTGAAGAGGAGTCAAGTTGGAAAGTTTCATTTATAGGTGGAGTTGTGCATGAAGGAATTTTCTATTTCATTATTGAGTTTGCATGGAATGTGATTTTTTTAGGTGTAGTTAATTTTTGGAAAGTGTAGGTTTTAAATGTGTAGTTTTAGTGACAATTGGTAGTTGTAGTCTTGCATGTGATGAAAATTGGAAACTTACCATTATGTGTGCACAATAGTTTTGGCACTTTCGTTGTTACATCTACAACCTTTGGTAGTGGATTTAGGAATGTCTAATTTATGCATTGTAAGCTCTTATATATTTGGGAAATTGTGTTTTGGAGTTGGATTATGAAGTTGTGTTGAGATATTGTTATGCTACTGGATTTACTCTAGAATTGTAACACAGCAAAAATATTGTAGAAGCTTGCGCTGCAAGTGTATTGCAATAATTTTTTATAGATAATACATTGCTCAAGGTGTCAAAGTGTGGAGTTTCTTCTCATGAAAGGGTTTTCCCCATGCATATTTTGTCTTATGTATTTTTATTGTATCTCTGATGTTTATCTTTACTTGTTATGTGCATCTTCTTTGTTGTAATTGAATAATGGTTTGAAACTATTGAAATTTGCATTTTTTTTCCTTTGATAGATTAGTGTTGGAAGCTTTTTGCATACTTTCCTTTCTTTTTGTTGGTATCAAAGCCTGATCACCTCTATTTCCTATTATGGGTTAAAGGGTTTTTGTATTGATCTTATTTGAGTGGGAGACTATTGCATAAAATTTTGTTGACCTTGTTACAAGAAGGAGATGGCAAGCACATTTGGTGGATTTTAGATAGAGAATTTTAATGGAGGAAACTTTGAGCTATGAAAGCTCAAAATAGAAGACATGCTTGTAGATCATGACTTGTGGATAGCTATTTCTAGAACTATGGCAATGGGCATGAAACAAGAAGATTAGGATCTAATGCATCATAAGGATAAAGGTTTGATAATACTCTATTTAGTTGATTTAGTTCTCATAAACATTCATGAAGAAAAGACAATTGTGCTTATTTGGAAGAAACATTCTCAGATTTATCAAGCTAAATCCAGGTGGAAAATAAGTTGTTCTTCCAAAAGAAGACATACTCTCTACAAATGGAGGAAGGAGGATCTATCAAAGATCACCTGAATGCATTCAACATGCTTGTTTCCTAGTTAAACTTTGTTGGTGTCAAAATAGAGGAGGAGGATGATTGCATGAATTTGGTGTGCTCACTACTAGATTCTTGGAACCACCTTGTCATGGCCATTAGAAGTACCACTACCACATTTAAGATGGATGAAGTGGTGGCGCCATTGCTATTTGAAGATATGCAAAGAAAATATTCTTAAACAATTAAGGAGACTCTGGTAGTTAGAGGAAGAACGAAAGAAAAAGGAAAACAAAAAAACCTGAAGCAAGAAAAGTTAGAATCCAAATACCATGAGAGATCTAATTCTCTTGGTAAGACAAAGGAAAAAAATTGGAATTTTGGAAAATCTGGTCACTTTCACAAAGATTGTAAGGAGGAGAAAAAAAAGAAAAAGAAAACATTCTCTAGCTTTGAATCTGATAAGTCCTCTCAGAATGATTTAGATTCCTTTTTCGCTGCCTTAGAAACACATGCATCACAAGATGTGTGGATGATCTAGACTTTGGTGCTTCTTTCCACATGACTTTGCATCGAGATTGGTTTTCTAAGTATGAAAGTTATGATGGTGGGAAGGTGTACCTGGGTGATGACTCTCACCTCAATATTAGGTCATGAAATAGTCAAAATAAAATTATGAGATGGTAGAGTGAAGGGGATCGATGGTGTCTTGCATATCCCTGGTTTGGCATAAAACCTTCTTTTTGTAAATAAGTTGAGTTATGTGGGTGTGCAAGTTGTTTTATTGAATGGAGGATGCAAGATGACAAGAGGAGATATGTTGCTTACTAAGGGTGTTCAAATAGGCACTTTGTTTTAGCTAGATGGACACAAAGTTTAGTATAATAGTTCTTATGTGCAAAAGAAAAAAATAACTTCTAAGTCACTATCCTCACCATTGGAACTAGTAACAAAGAAGAAAGTTGCATCTACTTATGATGGTCATGCTTTTTGGTTACCCAAGGGTGCTCATGCTTTGGAGTTGAAGTTACCTACTAAGAAGACAATCCTTTGGAACTAACAACTGGGTCACATTGGTGAAAAGGGTTTAAGAACCCTAAAAAATAGATTCCTTGTTGAGGGGATTGATGATTCTAATCTTGAGTTTGAATTTTGTGAACACTATGTTTATGGAAAGAAAAACCATGTTGATTTTTATCACAGTTCTCACAAATCTTTTGGGTTTTGGACTATGTGCATTATGATGTTTTTTGTCCTAAAAAATGTTCCTTCATTATCAAAATCTATATATTTTGTTTCTTTCATAGATGATTACAGTGGAAGGACATTTTTAATTTTATCAGATGTAAATCTAAAGTCTTCAGTCAATTTAAGGAGTTTAAGGCCTTGGTAGAAAATCATACTAGTAGGAATATTAAGTGTTTGATGACTAACAATGGTGGTGAGTTTTGTTCCATAGATTTTGATAATTTTTTTAAAGAACATAGTATTGAAATGCATAAGGAAACTCCATATACCCCTCAACAAAATGGAGTTGTAGAGAGGATGAACATGACAATGATGGAGAGGGCTAGGAGTATGCTTAGTGCAACTAGCCTTGAACAAAAGTTTTGGGTTGAAGTTGTTGCCATTGCATGCTATCTAGTCAAAAAATATCCTACATTAGCTATTGTTGATAAGACACCTATGGAGGTGTGCTTAGGAAAGAATCTCTCATTGATACATCTTCGTGTGTTTGGTTGTGAGGCATGTGCTCATGTGCCAAGGGAGAAAAGATCAAAATTGGGAAATAAGGTTGTCAATTTTATCTTCATTGGTTATGATATTGTTGTGAAAGGATACAAGATTTGGGATTTAGTGGCCGAAAAGGTTTTCTATAGTCAAAGTGTTATCTTCAGAGAGATGAAACCTTCTTCCACTATTTTGCAACCTACAAAGGAACAAAATAAAGAAGATGTGGCTCAGATTCTTCTTGACCCTAAGAAAGTTGAACTTGAAACCAATAAGGGACCTAATGATGAGGAGAGCTTGAGAAGATCTAAAAGTTCTAAAGATTAAGAACCTCAACCTCAGTAATTAAGGAGGTCTATGAGAGATAGGTGAAAACCTTATAGGTTTGACTATTCACTTGAAAAGGTTTGTTTATTCATTGTTGGGTTCAAATTGTATTTTGACTATTCACTTGAAAAGGTTTGTTTATTCATTGTTTGATTGCTAACACTGATGAGCCAAGGACTATGCAAGAGGCTCTGGGTATGAGTGATGAAAATTCCTAGATGAAATCCATGAATGAGGAGATTGTTGCATTGAAGAAAAAGGATACATGGGATTTTGTGCCCTTGCTTGAAGGATGCAAACCCATTGGTTGCAAATGGGTTTTCAAGAAGAAATTTCATCTTGATGGTAGTGTTGAGAAGCATAAATCAAGGTTGATCACAAAGGATTATTCACAAGTGGAGGGGATAGATTATGGTGTGATATTCTTTCTTGTTGTAAAGCTGACATCTATTTGGTTCCTATTATCACTTGTAGAAACATATGATTTGGAAGTGGAGCAGATGGATGTGAAACCAACCTTCCTTCATGGTGATTTGGAGGAAGAAATCTATATGTCACATCCTGAATAGTACATGGTTACTTTAGGTAAGGAAAATACAATATGCGAGTTGAAAAATTCTTTGTATGGTCTTAAGCAATATTCTAGGATGTGGTACAAAACATTTGACACCTTTGTGTTGAGTTTGAGATTTCTAAGATCTAAATTTGATCATTGTGTTTACTATAAAACTATAAATGATCATTTTCTCATCATTCCATTGTATGTTGATGATATGCTATTTTTTGGGAAAGCTAAAAGTTTGATTTCAGATCTGAAGTACCAATTTTCATCACAGTTTGAAATGGAGGATTTAGGTACAACTAAGTATATCTTGGGGGTGGAGATTAGAAGAGATAAATTTAACAAAAAGCTTTAGTTAAGCCAAATTAAGTATGTGAATGTAGTGTTGGAGAGATTCAACATGATAGCTTGTAGATAGTTAGTGGTTCTTGTGTTATAGGGCACAAAGCTTTTCTGTAGAGGATTTTCCAAAGTATCCTTCTAAGATGGAGGGCATGACTAGAGTTCCCTATACTAGTGTTGTAGGAATTTTGATGTATGTTATAGTCTATACGAGGCTAGACATTGTCCAAATAGTGGGAGTCCTGAGTCGTTTTATGGCTAATCATAGACAAGTGCATTGGGATGCAATTAAGAGTGTTCAGATACTTGTGGGGTACTTTCGAGTATGCCTTGTTTTTTTTCATGGTTATCCTACTAGACCTCGACATTCAGTTTGTATTCATGAGTTTGTGGATTTTGATTAGACAAGAGATATTGCCAATAGAAGATCCACTGGTGGATATATATTCATGATGTTTGGTGGTACACTAGTTGGATGAGTAAGTGACAATCTATAGTTTCTTTTTCCATGATAGAAGTAGAGTATATGATAGCTACTCATGCTTCTAAGGAATCCATTTGGCTTAAGTGTTTATGTTTAGATGTTGGGCTTGATGCAAATCAGATCACTATCTATTGTGATAGTAAAAGTGTCATTTACTTGGCAAAAAATCCTATTTTCCATGCCAAAACAAAGAACATTGATTTTTAGTTTCATTTTGTTCATGATATGGTGGAAGATAGAAAGGTGAAGTTGGAGAAGGTTGACACCCTAACGAATGTTGCAGATGCATTGACAAAGCTAGTTAGCACAAAGAAGTTTAGATGGTGTTTGAAGTATATGGGCCTCTCGACTTCTAGTAGTTAAATCATGTTACTTTTGTTGACCCTTCAAAGGTGTTCAACAAGTGGGAGAATGTTAGGAAAATAAGGTGTCTCAACCTTTTATTTTTTCATAGAAAATTGATTTTTTAAAATATTTAATGTTTCTATTTTCTCATGTTGTCTTTTGAGTTACTCGTGCTATTTCTTTTTTGAAGAGGAGTCAAGTTGGAAAGTTGCATTTGTAGGTGGAATTGTGTATGAAGGAATTTTCTATTTTTGTGTTGAGTTTGCATGGAATGTGATTTTTGAGGTGTAGGTTTTTTGGCAGGTGTAGGTTTTGTATGTGTAGGTTTAATGATAATTGGCAGTTGTAGTGTTGCATGTGATGAAAATTGGAAACTTACTGTTATGCATGTGTAGTAGTTTTGACACTTTCCTTGTTACATCTTCAGCCTTTGACAATTGATTTAGGAATGTCTAATTTATGCATTGTAAGCTCTTATATATTGAGAACTTGTGTTTTGGAGTTGTATTATGAAGTTGTGTTGAGATACCATTATGTTGTCGGATTTACTCCAAAATTGTAACATAGAATAACTTTTGTAGAAGCTTGTGTTGCAAGTGTATTATAACCATTTTTTACAGATAATACATTGTTCAAGCTTTTGGAGTGTGGGGATTTTTCTCTTGAAAGGGTTTTCCCCATGTATATTTGGTGTTATGTGTTTTTGTTGTATCTTTAATGTTTATCTTTACCTGTTATGTGCATCTTCTTTGTTGTAATTGAATAAGGGTTTGAAACAATTGAAACTTGCACATTCTCTCCTCTGATAGATTAGTGTTGGAAGATTTTCCACGTACCTAACTTCCTCTCATTATAGTGAATTTAATTGGGCTAGTTCAGTGGATGACTAAAACTTAATATTTGGTTTAAGCTTTTCATTTAGATATTGATTTATATCTAAAAATACCAAAAAGTAGACAACCATGACTATCTTTTTAGCTAAAATGGAGTATATTGTTGTTGTGCCAACAAGTTGTTAGGCCATATAAATTGGAAGGATCTTGCAAGTTCTACACTTGCTAGAATATCATTTAGAATTATTATTTACTATGACAATAGATACACAATTGGGATGACAGAAAACCTCATGTTTCATGATAGATTGAAATACATAGATATCTGACATCATTTTATTCAAAATTTGGTTGAAGAGAGAGGACCAAAATTGAAGTTTTGTCATTCTTCTAAACAAATTGTTAATATGTTCACCACAACTGTTTCAAATGAACAATTTTTATCTTTGAAAAAATAATTAGGGATTATCCCATCAATCATCAAGGAGGAGGATTATGACATTGTTGATCCATGCGTAATAGACAACATTTAATATTTTTTTTAGTTTTAGTTTATATTAGTATGTTTCTAATTTTTTTTACTTCCTTCTATTTTGATTTGTCGCTTTCTCCTCTTCACTATATCTATTATTTCTAATACTTTTACTATTGGCCTATTTGTTATTCTTAGAAAATTAGCATGTAATTTTTATTTTTATTTTTGCAATTTTTTTTAATAAATTTTTGTGTAAACCTTGATTGTTTATGAGATCAGTAAATAGAGTAATATATAACTATTAATTTTTCTTATTTCAAGATACTTTAAAAAAAAATTAAAAAATCGGCTTTTATATATTAAGATGGGGAAAAGTTCTCACTCCATTTAAACATAAAAGAAGCAAAGTATAATAGATCAAGAGACAACAACTTCAAACTGTAGCCGACAATGAAAAGACAACAAGACATACTTAAAACTAACCTAAAGAAAAAAAAAGAACTAGAGAGCAACCTCTTAGATAGTCTTGAGCTTTCTGGAAGCTCACTAGAAAAATTCATTTGTGTGAATGAAGGTTGAGCTATTCTTATTCCAGTATACCCATTTTCTTTATTTTGAAAGCAGGCAATAGCTAAGGTAAAAGAGAAAGAAAATACAAAATGTATAAAAAACATTTATGTTTAAACCTTTAGTATGTATGACATTAGTAAACAGAGCAGTACATAACTGCTAATTTTTTCCAATCCAGTCAGGAGCAAAGCAGGGATAAAGATCCCAAAAAATAAATATGTCGTTGAAAGCACCTGACAGATAGGTGAACTGGAGAGTTGACGTGAGAAAGAGGCTCAGTCAGAAAAAAATAAATATTTCCAACAGATAAATGGTAGAGCTTGTATTCCATGGTCATCCATCACACAATATAAACAACTATAACCTAACTTCTCTGCAAGTATGGTAAAAAAAGTTAACTACTAAACTTTGTTATTTATGTGGATGAACATTTTTTAATTTTTATGCCTTCGAGATTTCCCCATATTCCCTTGATAGCTTGTTTCTACCTAGACTCCATTATTTCAATTCAAAAGCGTATAACCAAATGAGATTGGATCACTGATCATATGTAAATTAATTTTATACTAACATTGTGCGTAGATCTAGAATAGACTTAAGAGAGCCATTCATTCTTAAACAACAAACAATACTTGTAAATTTCAGGACTTATACTATTTTATAGCAGGTCAAATGGCTAAATAATTATGTTTCTTGATCTGATTAGAGATAAGTCGTGGTGTTTATTGGTCCCCCACTTTACTAGATTTACTTCTAAGTAACTCAACTTGTGAAATAGGAAGACTTGTGTAGAGGCAAACAATTTTCTTATTTATCTTGTTTACTGGAGAAAACTATCTTTTTAATTTTATTTCATGGCACTATTTCAGATCTTAAAAAGATAAAGCTGATCGACATCAATTCATGACGAAGACTGAATAATATATTTGTCAGAAGCTTTTGTAAGAACATTTTTTCTTTCATCAAAATAATTAATTTTGAATTTGTCATCAACATGTCTTTTGAATTAATAAGTGACCCATCAACTAGTGAACTATTACAGGTATTGGAACTCCAAATATTATTCACTTTCGGTTGTTGGGAGCTCTGCAACTTGTTTCTCGTTATTGTTAATAATATGGGGGCCTGTGCAACAGATTTCTATCAAAAAAATTGTGGGCTATTTGCTCAATAGTCAGAAAGTATTTCAATACATAATATCTATGTTGATTTAACAATCCTTGAATAGCGAAAGGTGATATAGATTAGAAAACATAGGTAAGCTAATTGGGCAATACCTGATCATTTCAAAATAGTGAAAAGTGGTAAGCTGTTAAGTAGGCAGCCCCACTGATAATTTATCAAGACATAATTTCCTATCAGGCAATACGTTTGTTTTCTTTGTTATATAATGGACGTGGGTATTTGCAGGCCAAGGGCGATGAAAGGTGAATAATGTAAGGTGGGCCAGGATGGAGTGTAGGCATGTGGTATTTTGACGAGGAAAGTGGGGATTAGCGGAATATCTAGCAGTAGGTAGTGTATGGACGGCTGTCGGTTTGTCTCGTGTTTTTAATATCATAAAGCTTTTGAATGGGATGACCTAACCTGGCCGGTAGGATGGGAAAAGTGAAAGTAGTGCACCTTTTTGGGGTCAGATAGCGAAAAGGAGAAACCACTTTATCTTTTCCATCAATTGGTCCCTGTAACGCAAACGATAAAAAGTCTTTCCTATGTCTAGATTAGTTTTTTGGAGAGGTCTTTTGAATTAGTGACCTACAAAAGGCCTTTGCCTGCATGTCATGATTGTGTGGGGGATGAATAGGAGGATGGTGTCAATTTTTGTAGTAAGGGAAAGTGATATACATAAAAAAAAAGAACCTTATTCATTTCATAATTGTGTGGGCATGGTGGTTTTTTTTTGGGAAAGTGGTCCACATAGAAAAGAGAATTCATTTCATCTCATGATTGTGTAGGGATGAATAGAGGGATGATGGCTTTTATTTTCTAAGAGAAACTAGTGTATATTAAAAAGAGGATCCAACTTGCATCTAGTATTGGGGGATGACATAGAAAAGCACCAGATTATGGGATAGGTTGTGCATGCATTGGTGGATCAATTTCACAACAAAAGAATGAATGATAAAACTCTAAAAGAGTGGTTGAGTTTAAATAGGAGTCGAGTCTTGGTTAATATTCATAGTTTTATATTTAATCAAAAGGGAAGATGGGTTTTATTTAAGAAAGAAGTGGATGTAAAGGATCTTATGAGGAAATGTTGAAGTTGGTATGTTACACCTTTATTACGTAGAAAATAATTTTGGTTATTTGATCTAAAATTAGAGAAAGTTTATATTATGTTAGTGTGAGTTAAGCTAACTAGTTTTCCATTAGAATTTTGGCCACCATGTTTTTAAAAGGATTGAAAATTCAATAGGAACTTATATGGAGGTAGGTCTAAGTTTCATTGAAGCAGGGGTCATGAATATAGGTTGGATTGTTGTAGAGCCAACCCTTTGAGAGGGTTTAGGAATGAAGGTAATTTTAAAATTTGGTTTCATTTCTCATACCTATACATTAAATTATTTTAGAATTCCTTTTTGGTGTATTAGATGTCACTAATGTGGTTATATTGTGGTAAAATAAAATTTATGTTCACTTAGAAAATATGGGTAAGAAAAATGCCTCAAAGATTAGAGATAAGGTGGATTGAGAATTTATATCTATCGACATATTAAATATTGGGTCTATTGGAACTCAAATCTGCAATGTCCTTTTTTTCGTGAGTCACATGAACCTTCTATGTGTCTTAACCCTTTTAAAGCCACTATAACTGATTTGAGATAAAATTAATGGGTCTTCTATGAGTAAAAAATGCCTAAATGTTTCAGTGTCATCTCCCATATGCTACTAGTTGCAACAAATCCAAAAAAAATTAGTGTTGATTATTTTCTAATGAATTTTCTAAGTCTAAGTGTTTCACAAAAGTTTAGGGTTGTCCATCATAGTATGTCACTCTACCCATGCCCACCTTTTCCATTTATTTATATTGGATTGTTAGACTTCCCTTTCTCAAGATATCTTTCCCCTCAACCCTAACCTCTTAATCCTTTGCCAAATACACTATAGACTCTCAGTGTTCAGAAAAATAAAATCCCACCCACCAAAAGGTTCCATTTCCCTCCATTGATTCATGTGGTCACCAAAATTCATATCATCTCCCTTCTAAGTGATAAAAACTGATTGAGGAGAAGTCGAAGTAGGTTCAAAGTCAACAAATACGTGTACCTTCTTATGTGAACAATAATATAACTAGGTGAGCTCTTTCAATGGCTCTAAAAAATGGTGATAGATTTTTTAATTTTAAATCATTTTACAAGGAATTTTTTTCATTGCATTCTTTAATATGAATCCATTTCATCAAAATATTAAGGATACAAAACTATGATCCCCTACTCATTAACAAAGTTGCATGACTATAGATTGTAAGTTGTGTTGTTTTAAGTAAACTTGTTGCTAAACTAATACATCCTTTCTTCCACTTCCTAGATTTAACACAAGCCACTATTTTTCTTCATTTTCATGCACACCATATTATTGTACCATTTTAATAAAAATATTCTTGAGATTTCAAATACACTAGTTATTACTTTGAGACCAAGGTACCCTACTTCTCCTTGCAATTTCAACATTGTCTTGTGGCCTATAATATGCAAATAGAATTTAATCAATAAAATTACAAGGAATGAGTGTACAAATGTGGCATTGGATCAAAAAAATTACCTAATCTATAAGTGTCTTATATCTACCAAGATAATTTTGCACTACCAATCTCTCTCTTTATTCTACTAACCTTTTAAAGGCCTCCATACCATATAGATCCACGATCCACACACTTTCCTTCCTTAAAATAATCCAAGAAATCACCTATTACTATTTTAGTGTATATTTTACCATCAATCTCTACCTCATGTTGGAATTATTAGAACCTATTTTCTATTTCTTTGACTGCATTCATTGCTTCCTTTTTCATAATTTTTCTCTTTCAAATTTTGATTTAGGATTCTATACCATAGTTTTTAATCCTTAGGTTTAAATTCATTTTTGAAATCAATTGTACATGCATTATCAACTCAAACAATTTTTTCATTGGATCTCTTTTTGTACCACTAATTTATAGTGTAATAGTATACCTATTAGTGTCCTCCCAATTTAGTAGTCATTGTTCAACCTATGCTTTAAATGCAAAAAATTTAATATCTTCCAACAATAGGGCTCCTTTTATATCAAATTTTCTCAAGCTCAATGTTCTCATCCTTCTCATGTTTGAGCACTCCATGCTAAGTACTATTCATTATCTCCTTTAATAAATTCTTCATATTGGATGTTTTCTTGTTTCCATCACCTATTGTATCTACTTTAAGCACCATCATGTTTGGATTCAAGTGATTCCCCAACATGTAGCAAGATGAAGACTTCACTTCGACATATGTACCTAAATTGTTATCTTCCTTTACTGCATGCACCTACAAGATATAAACCTTGCATTTTTACTAATGTAACCTCACATTTATGTTCTTTCACTACATCTACTTGAATTTGATAATATATGATTTCTATAGCACATGCATCTTCATATTTAGATCCTCTCAAGAACCCTTTATCCACAAGAAATATTGTCCTTGTGCTGCTTTTCATATCCTCATCTATAGTTTCTAATTGAGTGATCCTTATCCCATTCTTGATAAAACTATAAATATGTATTACATCCTATTCTTATATATGGTAATTCTATTATATTTTTCATTTCCTCCACAAATTACACATCCATAAGAATTAAATATCACACTACATCTCACCCTCTTTAGTTTCATTCCAAAAAATTAGGTCAAAAGTTATTTATTAACAAAAAAATTATTTCCAATTGGTACCTAGGCGAGATACTTTGTACATGGGTTTGTATTAGATATTCTTCTTATCTCTCACTTCTTTATCATATCATAGGAAAATAAATTATATATTATCCCGCTATCAATTATGACCTTGTAATAATGTTCTTTTTCCTTTCATTTAATCCTAAACAAACTACTTCAAAACACAAGATCATTCTTATTTATTGTATTTTCAATAGAGCTCTTCATGATGAGGGCTTCCCCACACTTGCATTTCTTCATACAATTGGATGAGGTAGTTCTCCTTTCATTTTTCCTAAGTAACGTGAATTCAAGATCAACTTCTCCTACCACCGCATTACAACATTTATTCTCATTCTACTACCTTTTGACCCACTTTCTCACACTTGTATCATTTCAAGGCTCATGAATTCTCTACCACTTATTTGAACAAAATTTCCTTCTTTTATTGAGTAGGTTATTCCTATTTCTTTTTGGTTGTTTTTATAATTATAAATAGTGTTTTCCCTATCATCTTACTTAATAGTTTATCTTTCTCTTACAAGTGTTCCTCTACTTATGTTTGAACCCTATTGTCTCCTTGAAAACTTCTCTTAAAACTTTAGCACATATTAGTAGGCATCTTCTATTGTTCATACCTTTATCATACTCAACTTATCTTGTATTATCAACTTTATTCTATTTACATAGAAAGAAACTTTCACATAATCAAATTAATGATGACCTAACCTAATGGAAATCCTATAAAAATATTTGGTGTATCTCATTACATTCACCTCCCTTCTTTGCAAATTCTATAACACCTTTTTGTAACTAAGGATAGTAATTTACTTAGAGGAACTTCAACTATATGCTTTGCACCATCTTGTCACATTGAGTGATCTCACTCCCACTTCTTGTTTCATCCTACATCTCTTTCCACCAAAGTATAGCATGTCCATTTAAACATTTTTATTACAATCTCATCCTTCTAATTTTTTATATCTTTTCATAATAGTTATAATCTTGCATCTCTAATATCCAATTAATTCATTCATTTGGTTCTAGTCTCCCTAAGGAGCATGACAACTCCATCTATGACCCCCTTATAATTTTTTAAATTAGTGTGAATGATCCTACTTTCTCCTACCTACATCTCATCAAATTCATCCTTATTTTCTTATTCTTCTTACTCAAATACTTCTTCATCTTCAATAGCCCTGTTATCCCTCTCACTTTCTTAGTATCTTCTTCTATTGTCCTAGATTTCTTTAATTATATATTGTACTCCACATGGATTATAACACCATAAATCTAGATCATCTAACATATATTATTATAAAAAAATCTACCACTCCTCTTCTTGAAGGAATCTTTTTGTCCCGACTCTCCTCCCTAATTTTACAACCTTCTCTTAGTTGCAACAATATTCATTGTATCTATAGACAACCATACTAGAGGTCCAATTGTTTAAACATGGTATTAATAAATTTTTTGGGGAACTAAAAAAATCATATTTTTGTAATAATAGGGTGAGAATTAGATTGTAATATCTTGATTTGTTCTTTTTCATTGCAAAAAAAAATATCTTGATTTTTTCATCATATTCATTTTTTTATTTTAGCAATTATAAATATATGCATGTGTTTACATGTGATATATCACTATTTAAATAACCTGGGTATGTATCCTAATTACTACCATAAGCAATTGGTTCACCACATTCCCTATGTGTTCAAGTTTAAAGAACAAGAAAAAGAGTATTAAAACCGTACTAGTCAAACACCACTATGTAGGGTAGAAAATAGAGATAGTAAATGAATATGCCTCATGAATTTATAAGAAAAAATGTACCTTGAGAAACTTTTTGTGGGATTTTATTTGTCTTGTTGAACATTGACTAATAGAGATAAACTATTTTCTTGATAGTAGAGTCAGTAATTCTTGCAAAATAAAAAAATATTGAAGCAAATATAACTTCCAAGGAAAATAAATAAATCTACATTCAAGAAATAGTAGGTTATTTAATTCATTTCTATCGAATAAAAATTTCTTCTTGCTATCTCATAAAATGACCCAAGTTGGAAAATTTGTTCTTTCTAAATTATATAGGGTTTTTAAAATATCTCTAATTATCTACAACCAAACAATGGTCAAATCTTATATGGAAATGGTGCTATTCTTAGGTTTAAAAAATTATAGGTCTACAATGTTAGAACATTTCTTCACCTTTAGGTCTAGTATCATATTCAAGAAGGTAAAAATAGAGTTCATCAAAAGATTGAGGATTATTAAAGGCCTAAAACAAGAGTGGGTAATAATCTATCTTTCACTTATGGTTAGAATTAAACCCATGATGGTGTTGCTAGAGGTATTACCTAGTATGCATTATACATCAGTTAAAATACAATAATGAATTGAAAAAATACAAGTCATACCTAACAATACACACAGCCCATTTTTTATCACATGAACCATTTTTTATCAATAGATCAAGTGTAATTGATTACATAAAATACTCCTATATAGATAACAACACCTCACACATGCACCTATACATAACAACACATTATAATTCCTTAAATTATTTCATGTGTTATTACATACATAGTGGAAAGGTGTAAACACATATGATCATATTATTTAATGATTCAAAAATTTAAGACATACATAAGATACTTCCCTATTGTATATTAATAAATAATGAACATGGTGTAAAAAAATAAACTAATCCTACAATAATAAAGCTAATAGGATAAAGATGATTAAAAATATATATATATATATATTGGTTCTTCACCAATGTGGACTAGTGCTTACTCCATTAGACCCTATTGTGTTTACCAACAAAATATGGTGAATAAAAATGCATAACTGTTATACAATTCCCTTAATAAATATAAACCACCACATAGACATATCATTATAAAAAGTGTAATAAAACACCCTTTCGATTCCATGCACAACACATTTATTCATTTGTAGTTTAGAATTTTAAATTTTAATGTCACAACATACCTTGAAAATTAGCTTAAAGAAAAATTATTTGTGTGAACAACTAATTTTGGTGTATGTAGATACATTATTTTTTTACCTAGCTCACTCAAGGAAGCATTAGGATGTAAAATCCTCTGGTGGTATGTGAAAATCCTTCATTCCTTGTCTAGTTCCATTCATTTGTTTCTATTTTCATTTCAAATGACATCAAAATTATTAAGAAATGAGTCAAAATATGTATGGAAAATGTTTCGAAACTTCCTTTAGACTTCAAAATTCTACTAAATTAATGATGGATCTATATCTGGAGTAGAATAAAATAGAGAAGCTAAAGAAATTAATTGTATATGTTTTTAGGAAATGGTGTATGAGTACCATCATTCTCATTTTTAGCTTAAATCTATAATATTTAATTAAAATATGTTTTAATGGGGGCTTGAAAATGGAAATTGATGGTTGCAACATCCAATTGGGTATTAATGGTGATTTTGGATTAGTTTTAGGAGTGGTAGGAGAAAGTGGAAAGCATTTCAAAGAGTTTGTAGAATTTTTTTATAGAATAGCATATGAGGAAAGAATGTAGAGATTGATCCTTTGGAAGTGAAGGTTGATATGAAATATATGATTGAAATTGAGATTACACAAATATAAAGTAAAGGAAAATGAGGAAGAATCTTGTAGAAGTGGAGGGGTTAATATGATATGAGAGATGGAGTTTCATCTAGATTGAAGGATTTCTATTTGGAGAATGTAATCCCACAAAAGGAAGTTATGGTAAAATAAAGTGCAATTGTAGCTAGAAATGCATATGGGTGAAAATAAAGCGTAGATGAAGAGTAAAATTCTATTAGGTGGAAAATGTGATAATTTCATCATGAAAACTTTACTGAAATTAGTATGGGAAGGGAGGATTTTTTTAGGATGGTGACATCAACATGAATGGGTTTGTAAAAATTCCACATGCAAGTGAATGTGGAGGTGGATAAATGTGGAATATATAGTTGAAGTTATAAATAATTGAAAAATTACAAGGTAAAAGGAAGAGATGAAATAGGAAATGGTGCATGCAATTTATATTATATGTAAAAATATAAGAGGATATGGTAGTTTGAAAACTTTGATTAAGAAAGAAAATATTGCATACAAATGGAAGTTGAGTTTCAATAAGGTGAAGTGGAAAGGGAATGAAGTGAAGATGAAGAGGAAACTTAGGGCTTCAAACTGGATAGAAGATGTCTTGTTGGATATAAAAATCCCACAAAAGGGAATAAAGGGGTGAAAAAGGAAAATGAAATACATGCAAAAAGAAAAAGAGAACAAGATGTGATAAATATCTAGTTGGGAAGATAGGTTATGATGAAGTATCAATGATATTTAGGGTTTTATAGGAATTCCATTTGATTAAATTTGTCAAAATCCCTAAAGCCTTGTTGCATTTCTTAAAGCTTGGTTGCATGTGTTTTATTTTGACATTGACCATTTCTTTCCATTACCTCCTCTTTAAGTCATGTGTTCATTCCTTTTATAAAAAAAATGTGATTGAACCCTTTTACCACTTACTACCTCTACATCACAACACATTATAAAAAATTCATTGTGTGTGTTCTAATTCATGACTTAAATTCCTTCAGTAGCAATGGTCCCCACTCAAGACATAGGCCAATATTCCATTACAATGCTTTACACTTTCATACCCCAATTTCAAATGCCTAATGCATAAGTAAATTGAGTTATCCTTCAAATATACTGACAAACTATGGAGAAATGTTTGCTTCACATTCAAGCATGTAATTTCTTCACACCACAATTTCAACTCCATAGTGCATAAGTAAATTGTGGTAGCTTGACTTACTTTGACTATGCAAGAAACATGGCAACTCTTTATTAGAGCACACAATCCATTTGCATTGAATTTTATGTCAAAGTAATCATGAATAAGCTAATAATTAATTAATATTTAATTGATTATTAGTCTACTTCATTTCATGCACTTAAGGTAAACATATGAGTTCTTTTTTATGTTAATTGAAGTGAGCTATTATTAGATGATTTTGTCTCATCACATAGGATGTTGATATTTGTTATGATCTAATCAATTTATCATTTAGGGTTACTCCTATAAAGAAAACCCTTATTGTATTATCTCTCAAACTCTTGATGATCTCCATTGAAGATTCTTAAGGTTCATTCTATAAGTGTTTCTTGTTGAGGATATACAACAAATCATTGTTTGCAGCTCTATTACGTTGAAGGTATTTTTGTTCATTGTTTAATCTTGTTCCTTTTTTTATTCACATTTATCTAACATGGTATTAAAGTTTGGATTTAGTGAGCCCCTTCTTGATTTATGAGGGCTTTCTTAAACTAAGGTTGCCAACTTTAGATTTGGAAACTCCATTTCCTTTTTCACAATTTTTGGAGTTGGGCAATTTTTTGGTGTTAGGAGATTTTGAATAATTTTTTTTATGTAGGGGCCTATATGACCCTTGTATGGAAAATTTTCATGAAAAATATATATACAAATTATTAAATGTGCATTGCTCGTGCAGGCTAGAGTGCTACTTGTGGAGTGGCACCCAAGAGGTGATGCCTCTAGTGGCCCCACCATGTAGGAATTGGCTGAGAGCAACCCTTGACACCCACATAGCCCCCATAGGCTTCAAGCACCTAGCATCAATCACATTAAGGACCACATGCATTTGTCACAACCCCAAATCACCTGCCCTAACACCCTTGAGGTCACATGCATGACTAAGGTCTCAAAGATCTATCCCATACACCCCAATAATAGGTTTCTCATGTGACTAGGGGTCCAATTTTTTCACCCCTAGGAGGATCCTTCTTGCCTCTTATGCCCTAATTGGGAACTTTTTCTATGGGGCATAACTTTTCTCTTGGTTATAAAAATTAAAAAAAATGAGATATCGTTAGAGGGTTGATTCTGAGAACTATGGAATTGTGTAGATATTTTCCTCATTTTTTGTTGGTGCATTCTATAGCTTGATAAAATTAGATATATTTTTTTTCTTTCCTGAGCTCACAACTTTTGACCCATTTCTCTATTTTTCATGATTCTACCAACACTGAGACAATCTTTCAAAGATTTTCATATCCATTTGTTGACATTTTCAATAAAATTCTCCAAGTACATTTTATTTATCTTTTTGTGTTTTCACATTTTGGTGAATTACTTGGATGTTTTAGCTCTTGAATATTTCTAGTTTCTATGGGATGGCTTGATTTAGGCTATTCTATATGTATTTCTAGTTTTTTGTCCCATTTGGCATTTTGAACATTATTTTCATGTAATTTCTCTTTTATAGATGCACTAAGTTAAAGTTTCATTCTGGTGTATACATTTTGGGGATATTGCACATCCTATTTTTCCTTTTGTAATTGCACTATGTTATAAAGTATCATGGGTGGGTTGTGACTGCCTTTTTTCCATCACACCTTTGTCAAGTGGTTTTTCCTTCCATAATAACATCAAATTTGAGTGATTCTTGCCTCATGCATGTGTGCCTTGTTTGCACACCCTTTTCAGTTGTAGGTACTTTCAGTTGCATATTTTGATGTTCTTTTATCTCCTACATGCACTTCTTGATGACACATATTTTTAATGTGCCTATCTTGGCTCTCACTTTATGCATTATGGGGGTTTCTACTATTGGTGCTAATGCTTCCTTGGTTCATTTTTGGAGTGATCTATGTATGTAGTTCTTGTTCCTATATACTTGATAGATGTAATGACTATTTACCCCTATGTTTTTATGAGATGGACACTCTTGCATTCATTTTTTTAGAGGAAACCTTCTATTTTAACTTAATCAATGTTCCTCAAACTATTGGTACCTATGCCATTTGTATCTTCAAGTTACATATATTTTCCATTTTTTTCCATTTGATTCAAGTAATGTCTTTGGTGGAAATCATTTAAATTATTATCTTATTGATTATGATTATCATCTATTTTAGAGGAGGTTCTTCATTTCAATACTGTAGTAGTCATCATCTGATAGTTATCTAGAACATCTTCATGTCTGTGTAATGTTCTTCATGTTCCTGTGGATTGAAAATCCCTTGAGCTCCCTTCAGGTGATAATATTGTTTTCCTGAGCTCTGACCTATGCCTTATATCTTTGGATATTCTTGGCCCTTTTTGAAGAGTCTTTCCCACTTGTGCCACATGTCTGTTGTGCACTCCTTGCAAATATTTCCTCCCATTCTTTTTTATCGAGTCTCATCATGCCTCCATGTGTCAGCAGCGTGGTCCTTCATGAGCCTGCTCCCCTTTGCTTCTCTATCGAGCTCCGCCTGCATGCTACATAGCATCATTTTGTAGGCACCTTTTGGTGGACCCCACAGTCAATGCTCAAGGCAAAGACTTCGCCACATGTTTTCCCCATGGGAAGTTTCATCGTAAGGAGGGGAGGAACGAACAACGAGCCCCGCCCTATCACCACGTGTTCTAACCAACTTTGTGGGCTAGTGACACGTGTCTACACGAAGATTTTGTTGCTTCCACATCAGGACCACAACCATCATTTGTAGGGGATGCATCTAGCTTGAAGGCAATTGCATTCTATGTATTAGAATCTTTTATGTTGTAATGGCCTTGGGAATTCCTTCCTATAGACATCATTGCTCATTCTGAAGGAATATTTTCAATGACTAGATTTTAGGCGGTGGGATGTTTCTCTATTTATACTACTTCTTTCCAAAAATTAGTTCAGAACATACACAAAAAATTGTGGAAAGACACTAGGCCTTTTGTATTTTTTTTATTATTGCATTAAGACTCACAAATTGTGCCATTGTTGTTCAGCCTTTTGTTTCTTAGCTATTTGACAAAAAAATATACTTTTTTGTTATTTTACTAAGTAGTTTATTTGCAGAACTTCTATAATTTCAATATAAGCTTGTTGATTCAGACCATGTCTTGGACTATTCTTTTCAGTAATGTTTATGGAAGTTATTTTATGTTATGTAATAGATTTCTTGGGTTTTTCATCTATACATTTTTCTATTTCAGGCATGTAGATTGTTGAACAGGCCTGTAAATCCCATCTGAAAGGGAGATTTATCATGCCCACTCCTACATCTTGGCACATCACCTTAGGTTAGATCTTTATTTTTTATATATGCTTCCATTTCCCATTCTAAACCCCCAAAATATAGGAGTTGGCTTCTTTAAAAAACCCAGAGGTCACTCAATTTAGCACAATTGGTCCCCCATTAACCAAGTTTCCCATAAGGTTGTTGATTGTCAATTTTAGGCAGCAACAATTTCTTTTTTTGGCATGCACGGTGGGACTACTTAAATATACCTAAATCTAAAGTGGGTGTATGAGCCATCAACCTACTACTAGATCCAAAACAACAAATAACCCTGGCTTGCTAGTGCCACCACCAGTAACAGTATGAACTAGAACACATCTGGGGAATGTTTCGATCCCTCCACTACCCATGTTGCCAATTTCTAACAAAAATTATGTGGCATGGGATGCTGAAACCCCCCTTATAGCACCAGTAACACCTACTGTTTGGGCCCCTATCCTGGCCTCTACTTTAAAAGTTGTACCAAAATTCACCGAGGAAGGATCAAAAAGACCATCTGAACACCTGCAAGATGTGGTGGATGTGTGTTTGGTGCATGGTGTTACCAACCAAAATGTTGCGCTAGGGTTGCTCATAGCATCCTTCAAATGTAGAGCACTAGATTGGTATCACACTTTCAAAGCCAATACCATTGATACCTAGGATCTGCTCAGAGATCCTTTCTATAAGAGATTTTCAAATAATGGAGATCGGTCTTCGCTATATCATCAGCTGGCGACCATAAAGCAGGCCTGTCAAGAGGCAATGACTGACTTCAATTCCTAGTTTCACACGACTTGGAAAAGGATTCAACCTGCAATATGTACGCCTGTAGATTTGGCATTCATATTCTATCTGAAGTCTCTCAATGTCGACATCTCAATGATGATCTAGTCCCTTGGTGGGAAGACCTTGCCAGGTGCATATAGCGTTGTTGTTCAGGCAGAGAATAATTTGATCGATGTCAAAAAGTTACCACCTTGGTCTGCTATGCCTATATTTCTAGAGTTGTCAATTCCCACCCAAGAGATAGCATCTACCAGTGCATCCGCTCCTCCCCAATCCATGTATGCATATCGAAGCATGTCACATAGCACTGCTTCTATGTCTAATTCTTCAAAGGAAAAGATGAGCAATGTCAAGGAGTTGTTGTAGAATATCTCAAACAAAGTAACTACCATCAAGTGGAACCAATCCATGCCTCCAAAACCAACTTACCAAAATTATCAAAGCAAAAAATATTCCTACTAACAAAATCAATTTCAAGGAGGCTTGCGCAAAAATCCACAAACTCAAACAAGTAATTAGATGGTGTTGGTACCTACTCTATTGCAGAATGCTCACCCAAGCCCGAGTAGAGAGCTGAAAGTGGGGCAAAATAATCTCGCTGATGACATCAATCCCTGGTGCTTTCCCTACAATGAAGCACATATACCCAAAAAGTGTTCACACAATAATCTATAACAAAGAATGGTGGAACAACATAGTTAAGGATTGGCGTCAGATTTAGGAGGTTAGTATATGCCTCTTCACAAATGGAAAACATGGTACTCACCATGCAAATGCAATGAATGTCCGTGGAGCAAGAGACAGATACAACTCCAGATCAAGTGCTCTTCTCATGGATGGAAGAAGAAGAGGCAGTGTTTGCAAATGATGCATCCACATCAAAGGCCTCACAAGTGCAGTCTGATTACAATACTCATTCTAAGATGAGATTCACGGGTGAACCGGTCATCCTGCAGCACAAAAGTATCTCTGACCAAACTCCTAGTACCTCTATAGTTGCACAATAATTTCAGCCATGAAGGTAAATTGTTATAACAAGGGCTAAGGAATAGAAGCTTTTAATTCACCACCATTGAATGTGGTGGAACAATTGAAAAATCCTCTGCTAATGTGTCCCTTTGGGATATCTTAGTTATTCTAGAGCAGAAGTCATTGCTGCAGAAGGCCCTACTTGAAGATGCAAGCACCGAGCTAACAGAGCAATTACTCAAAAGAAAGGTCATTGATCCATCTCCTCCTACCAAATTCCTCACAAAATAGTGTAGAGGAAGTCTCCACCAAAGTTAAAGGTAAGACAAAACCGATACTCTTTTTCCTAACTCTTATTGTGGGTAAGAAATTGTTGCACAATTCTATGATTGACTCTGGTGCTAATACCATAGTCATGCCCAAATAGATAGCTAAAGCCTTAGGACTTAGTTATGAACCTTTAAAAAAGGGGGTTATGAAGCATGATGGGAACAAGGTTGAAACTGTAGGTGTCATTAAGGACCTCTCCTTGACTCTATTCTCCTAACCTAGCATCATAGTTCCACAAGATATCGTAATCATAGATGTTCCCCCATGTTTAGTATTTTCTTATCCAGGGAATTCACTTCCAAGATAGGTGGATATTTTTCTTTGGATTGGCCACACTTGATCCTTAGGACCAAACACGGAGCTAAAATGAAGATAGTGCCTGAACCTCTACATTCAGAACATGTGGCCAATGAAGCTATGATAAACTTTGAGGCTACTCATACCTCTTTCACCAAAGAGGAAATGTATTGTACTAAGCTACTAGAGGATGAAAAGGTTACCAAAGATGACTAATTCAAAGGAGGTCCTCTTGAGTGAATATATAGACACTGATCCTTTCAAAAATTATCATGCCACCGAATTGGGAACCTATGTCATCTATGATGAAGATCAAGTGATTTTGAAGGTCATAAAGGAATCTGAGGTTGATCAAGTCTCAGAACTATGGACAATGCATTTTGATGGAGCGAGATGCAAAGTTGGTGTAGGAGCTAATATATGTTTGACATCCTCATCCAATGAAAGGACACGCAGGTCTTTTTGCTTCCAATTTTCTTGTTCAAACAATGAAGTTGAATATGAAGGCCTAGTGCAAGGTTTGAGTCTTGTGGAATGGATGGGTGTTAAGCAAATAATGGTGTTCAGAGACTCTGAGCTAGTGGTCAATCAAGTCCAGGGGCTCTCCATATCCAAGAATATCTGCATGAGATCCTATAGACATAAAGTGTGGGACCTGATTGAAAGCTTTGAAGCCTTCAACATCCAGATAGTGCCTAGAGAGAAAAATACAGATGAAGACCACATGGTAGCAATTGGATCTCAATTTGACCCTATTCTCGACCTAATTCATAACATACACTCTATACGAGTGATTTTTTGACCAAAAATCCCAATAATGATCAAATCTAACAAGTGTTCAAAAGTGATGAACACATTGCCTCATTCCTCGAACAGTCAGGAGAATTCACTAAGCAACTCCAACCAAAAATTGTCGAGGCCTATGAAGGGAAAATTATTCAGTTACTTGGTCCAACAAGCTTCGAAAAGGATTGGTCACTCTCGTAAACATATTCAATTGTGATGATGCAAGAAATGACAAGAGAAATTTTGTAGCAGATAAAAGTGACTATGTGGATCTTCATGTTGGAGACAGAAGGAAGCTCAAGGTTGGAAAAGATGTCCTACAACACAATAAAGAAAGGCTCATTTAGTTTTGTGAGAAATGTGGAGTAGTGTCCTAGTCATATGATGACCTCAAGGGATATGATCCCAAAATCATCCAGCATACTATAGAACTGACAAAAGGAGCAAAACCTATCCACCAGAAGTAGAGGCCAGTAAATCTGAAGATTGAATCATTGATGATGCAAGAGTTGAAAAAGCTAATTCATTCTTAGATAGTATTCTCGATCAAGCACATTACATGGGTATCCAACCTAGTTTCAGTCCAAAAGAAGAACATATAAATCCACTTATGTGTTGATTTTCGGGAGCTAAATAGAGCATCCCTAAAGGACCACTACCCCTTTCCCTCTATGGAGTCTATCTTACAAATAGTGGCTGGATCAAAGATGTTTTCTCTACTAAATGGATTCTCTGGTTACAACTAGATCCAGGCAAAAGAGGAGGACTAACACAAAACAATGTTCACTACCAAGTGGGGAATGTTTTCATATGCAAAAATTCCCTTCAGCCTCTCAAATGCAAGAGCCACCTTCCAGTGGGAAATGGATATTTCTTTCAGATAATTGATAAATAAGATCATCTTAATCTACTTGGATGATCTTACAGAATTCTCTAAGAGTAAGGAAGATCATTTTGATCATCTAGAAATGGTTTTTAGAAAATGTCAGGAGTTTAGGATATCCATGAACCCAAAAAAATGTGTTTTTGGAGTGTTGCAAGGAAAACTATTGGGACATGTAGTGTCCAAAGAAGGAATTGCAATCGACCCTGAGTGGGTGAAGGAAATCAAGGAAATTCCCCTACAAGTTAACAAGAAGGGAGTTCAGTCCTTTCTAGGGAAGCTAAATTTTGTGAGAAAATTCATTTCTAATTATGCAGGACTGATTAGACCTATCACTTTGATGGTAAAAAAGGATCAGTTGTTCAAATGGAAAAAGGAGGCTAGAAAATCCTTTGAGAAGGTTAAGGATGCTATCTCTTTAGCTCCTATGCTGGTGAATCTAGACCTATCAAAGGACTTCATAATGTATGTGTTCAGTAGCAAATCGACCATCACTACTATTATAACCCAAAAGGATGATGAAGGAAAGGGAGAACATCTAATAGCATTTCACTCCCAAACCTTAAAGGATTATGAGACAAACTATAACTTCATCGAAAGGAAATAATTTTCCATTGTTAAGGGGCTCATGAAGTTTTGAAATTTCATATCTTGCAACAAGGTGGTTGTATATGCCGTGCATTCCAGTGTGCATGAGTACATAATGGAAGGAGAAATCACTAAAAAAAGGGCCAATTGGATCACTAAGATCCTCGAATATGATATTGAGATCAATCCCACAAAGATCATCTGAGGAAGAGGACTGTGGAAGTATTTGACACATGACGAAGAAATGGCAGTTGAAGAGGAGCAACCTAAGCTTGTTCTAACAAATGAATTCGAGTTTGAAGGTTGTTGGCTAGCAGATAGGGTAAGATTCATGCATATCGACAAATATCCACCAGACCTTCCTTCTCAGAAGAAAAGATTCTATAGATTGTAGAAAAGAGGATATGCACTCATTGAAGGGGTCCTTTTCAAAAGGAACTTCAATGGCGTTCTACGGTAGTGTGTCACCACAAGAACAAGCAAAGAAAATTCTCGACACTTTCCACAACAGTCTTGCAGGAAGACATTTCTCTATAAAGATCACCGCCATCAAAATTATGTGTGCTAGATATTTCTAGCCTACACTATTGAATGACTCACACTCTTTGGTTAAGGCCTACAAGGAATGCCAATTCTTCACCAGAAGGAGGAAAAATTCAGCAATGCCTCTCAACCCAATACTGGTTGATGAACCCTTTGTACAATGGGGCCTTGATTTTATCAGGATGATTAATCCCACCTCCAGTGATGGAAACAAATGGATCCTCATGGCTATATACTACTTTACTAGCTGGACTGGGGATATGCCCCTAAAAGATGTGACGGAGGCAGAGACTGTGAATTTTCTCAAGGAACTGGTAATGAGATTTGGCCCACCAAAGACCATCATCTCTAAAAATGCTAAGTCTTTCCTAGGCTGAAAGGTATGTCAATTTATGCTCAATCATGGCATATTCATAAAAATGTCTTTGAACTACTACTAGTAGGGGAATGGTCTAGCCAAGTTGACTAATAAAAATTTAGTTTGACTCATTAAAAGAATCAGGTCAAAGCATCAAAACGAGTGGCATAAGAACCTCTAGGAAGAACTCTGGGTAGACCAGATAACTCCTAAGCAAGTCCTTAAGACTTCACCATACAAGCTGGTATACGAGAAGGAAGTGCTATTTCCCATCTCCATGGAGATTCCTGTGCTTCAGCTGCTCAAGTGAGGTTGAAAAAAATGGAGCCATGGAGGTCTGATTGTTTGAGTTACTAGAAGTATAGGAGAAAGAGAAAAAGCCCTGACAAACATGTCTAACCACCAATAGGTGGTTAAAAGGTGGTTTGACAAGAAAACCTCAGACCAAGGTCTTAAATGTAGAGAACTAGTGCTAAATTTCAATGAGAAGGATGCAAAGCCTGGCCAAGATGGAAAATTCGATAGTTTGTGGGATGGCCCTTTTAGAATAATTCAATGCAAGTAACATAAGACATTCAAATTAGAAAATATGGAGAAAGAATCATTGGGGATTTCATATAATAGAATCCACCTCAAATTGTTCAATTAAGCTTCACTAATTATTTTTCCAGTGTAAATATGTAATTATTGTAAATTTTCTTTTGTTCTTTTGTTCAGCTAGTCTTTCTAAAAGCAACCCATAATGTATGAAGCAGAAAGAAAAATAGATAGAAATTTAATAAAAGTTGTATATTCATTAGATGGTATTATATACTTCAATATTACACTTTCATAATGGCTCTCAGGCCTTAATTTTTGAGTATATCTATATATACTATGCATTTTTTTCAAGTATATTCATAAAATCCTTTTCTTGGTGTATATACAAAAAAATAGGAAGATTAAAATGTCCATTCTTAGATAGTGGCAACATTGGGAAGAGCATCATCAACATCTTTTGGAACAACTACAGGAGCAACAGAAACAACATCAGGAGCATTAACAATAGTAGGAGCGTCAGTAGCATCAATGGAAAGTGGTGGAGGAAACACCAGGTTTTTGAAATCAATAAACCAGTCCACGTCATAAAACAACACCATGTTGTAGCACCTCAGAAGTGGCAAGCACGAATGACCCTCTCGCAGTGCTTTCCAATTGACAGAATGTGAAATCTGCTCAGAAACGACATCCACAGCACCACTACATCTTCTTCTACATGCTTGTGAAGATCGCTCGTTGTAGGGAGTCCAAGGCCATACACTGTATTTGTCACAACCTCACCAAGGCCACCGAGGTAGTGCTTTGGAAATATCTCTATCATTAGGCACATAATCATCTACTTAGGGACCTGTATATCAAGCAAGGACTCAACAAAGTGAGAGCAGATGTCGGTATTGACCTTATACATGTCTTCATACTCTATACAATCCCTACCCAATATCCATTTCATTACTATGATAGCCAACAAATGCTTTTTCTTTGTCATTCATTTCAAATGCTTGTTAGAAATTTCACCTAAAAGAGTTGTCTCCAGCTTATTGCTAGTGAGCCTAATTGGAGTACTCATGATGCCTATCTCTACCCAACTAGAAAATGCTAATTTTTCCCATTCACTAAGTGCAATTATGTTGTTGTCTTAGGGTCTATTTATAGAAATATCTAGGAGACCTACATGCCATAAGCATGATGCTAATCGAGTATTAACTCAAAAATATCACCAAGAACCAACTTGAATTTCCCACCCAATTGCGTCTCCTATGTATGAATTGTTGCGTGTGAAGTTAAAGAGAAGTAATTAATTAATACAAATTGGTGGCAGTCCTAAGTGATTATCCATATGGTCAAGTGTTGATGTGTCATGTTGTAGGAATTTTTCAATCTCCAAGGATGAACTCAAATCTTTGTGTGTACTCATACGCTTTGTCTATATTATTCTTTTTAAGATATTAATTGCAAAGCATGCAAAAGGTTTTTTATGCCTTCAATCATCGACTCAATTTTTGAAGAAATCACACCATAGGACATAATGACCAATTGTCATTATGAATTGGTGTCTTTTCAAAAGGGAAAGAAATTCATTTCGCATGAGCAAAGGATTTGGCGGTACATGTCAAATTTAATGTTAAAAGGCAACCGTTGTCTACAACTCCAAGTAAGAAAAATCTAAGTGTTGCATGTGAAAGAACAACAATGTGCAAAGTTTCTTGAGTATGCTATTTAGTGCAAAGAGCTTTTGAGTGTAGAATTTTTGAAGAACCCCAGTGAATTGCAGTAAGTTTGAGCATTGAAAAAGTCCACAGAATCCTAAGATGGCCTAGAATCCTCAAATGGAAGTGCAAGGAGAGGCGACCCAAAGCTTGTTTGACACCATGCATGTGGCACCAATGGCCAATATTTTCACTGTCACCTCCTAGGCTTCCCTTGGGATACTAGAGAAGTGAAAGTGGATCCACATGTGGGCCGCAAAAAAGAATGATCATAGGGATTGGACCCAGATAACGAAAGAATGGGATAAAATTCATGATACCATCCTCAAAACTAACCCAAAGAGTCCTAGGGAAGTAGCTTACGAAAGAATGAAATTTGCCACTAATGAACATCAGTTGGCGTATATGCTATGGTTCTGTGGTCTCCCAAAATATATGGTCCCTTTTGTGCATTATTGCTTGGAGATAGTTCATGAGGGCATTCAACATTTCAACCCAAATACTAGCGCCATTGAAGGCTAGGAGCTAAGGGTTATAATCAGCATGGAGGCTATTAGGGACATGCTGTGAATCCCTAAAAGGGACTCTAGAGTAGAAAAGATGGAGTCGTTCACTCCAAAAAAGGGGGACGATTTCTGAAGAACTAGAGATCTTGCTTTCAGCTTTTATAACCAAGAAACCAAAAGGACTAAAGAAGATTTTAAGAAGCCACCATAGATTCCAGTCATGCACCTCACTTTTAACATGGACTTGTAGGAGGCCTTCTCTATGATGGCTTTCATTTGTGGCATGGACAGTGATAAGTACGTGCATGAATTTTGACTGGGTCTGAGTTTTCAATTGAGGAGACACCATTCTTTATTCTGATATGACTTCATGGAAGTCATCATCCAGGAAATTCTAAGTCAGATCAAAGAATACAGTACACAACATAAATTCAGGTATTCTTCTCTCCTCGCTCATATATTTTTGCACCAGAACCCTAATTTCTTTAGAAGATGTCTGTACTTGGATATTTTTGATGAACATGGAGTAAGAAGGCTAGTTTCTATATGGACTCCCCTCCTCTCTACAACATATGATTACTATACATTTTTGAAGTGCTTCTTGACTCCGATTTTGCAATATTTTAGTGAAGATGGAAAGCTTTATTGGCTTTTCACTGATCAAACAGGGTGGATGCAAAGTTTTCGTCCTCCTTGCGATTGGTTTCTCGAGGAGAATTTCACATTTATTAGGTTGTGTGGATTTATTGAGGAGTCATTCCAACTCCTGGCATGTGTCACTAATAGGGTGTTGGCCCTCGAAGTGTTCGGCAACTGTCAATTATCAACAACAACTTTTGTGAAGGAAAGAAGTAGAAAGGGTTCTTCTTCTACCTGTTGAGCTTCAAAATGGTGGAAATGGAAAAGAAGCAGACACATGGTCTACTAGAAGAAAAGTTGGCTTATTTGGGGATGGTGGTAATTTGTGATGAGTGGAAATACAACCTTGAAAATGACTTAGCGGACCTAAACATCAAGGCGAATCATATCTCCTAGCCTTACTGGGAAGCGCAGTCGGATCCGTAGTCTGAATAGGATGATCTATTTGTAGACTTGGTTTACTTTCCTATAGAAGATAGAAGGCCACCATGGCTCTCTTTCTATTTTCCTCTGGTGAAGCCTAATGAAAAGCACCAAATGGGGGCCACCCTTCATAGTGAATTGGTCAAGCATTGGCAGTGGAGTCAGGAAAAAATTGCAGCCTTTTGGATTTATCGTCAAGAGACCCAATGCCTTGATGCCGCATTCCAAGAGGTAGACAAGGAAAAAAGATTTGATACTCTATGGAATAGAGGGAATGAAGATACTGACACAAGTGATGATTAGGATATAGACCCAAAGGGGGCTAAGAAATATACAGTGAAGGGGAAGGAGGTGAAATAGGCCCAAGCACAGAAGAAAGAAAAGGCAACAGACCAGTCCGACCAGACTTTCTTGAAAGTGTGTCTGACTCTAGCATAGTCAGAGGCTTCATTACCATGTACATGGACTTCAAAAAGATCTAAGGGAACCCAACAACCTTCAAAGGTCATAGAGGTGGAAAATTATCCGCCTGATAAGAGGAAATGCATAAATGCAACCTCCGGAGAGGGCTCACAGGAACCTGAAATGAGCCAAGGATCGGAGTCCTCTATAGCTCAGGTATCTTTCTCTCCCCCTCTTCTCACTACACAATCTCTGGTTACTTCTGATGGTTGATGAGTCTAATTTATGGCTCAATTTTGATAGAGTTTATCATCCATTTGTTGTAGTTCTCATAGACTTTGATACTTGGATGCTGACATTTTCATGATATTTCCTCAAAACCATAGACATTGGGCATAAGCTTATTTTTTCAACTTTTAAATGACATTGACATGCTATATGAACTATCTAAGTTAATTTTACATGTGGATTAATGAATTAAACTTTAAGATAGTTATAGATATGCAAATTGTTGTGCATACTAATGTTGTCATGCAGATATAATTAGAGCTTTCAAAATTGAGGAAGATTCTGCTAGCTGGTCATTTGCCATATAGGTCAACAAGGTGATCATTCAAAGGTCAATGGAGGGAAGACTCTCAATGGAGGGAGATTCCTATTTTAGATCGAAGAATTGTAATTTCCTTATAAATGGTCTTAATAGTTTGTTGAGCGAATATAGGAGCTATTGTTATGCTAGATATGTGTTAAGGTAAACTTGCTTGATTAGATTCCATGCATGCATAACCTCCTTTCCACTTTTTATGTTTTCCCTAAAGTGGTGTCCCCCTAATCTGTTGGAGTGTACCACCTTTCTAGGTAGTTAATTAGTAATACAGTTATGTTGCTCTATTGTACTCATGCTTTCCAATGAATAAAATGAAGTTATAAATTTGTGCATTTGAGTTTACATTTGTCTTAGGAGATACTCATCCAAGGGGGCCCACTTGGTGAGCATTCTATCCTTTAGTTTAGTTAGTACTTTCTGTTCAACAATTAGTTAAGAATCTGGCAACTTTTTGTTCCTACGACCACTAGAATTCCATTCTATGACTATTCCTACAACCAAAGCAGATAGAGTAGTTTCCTTTCTATTTGCTCAGATTTTCATTTATGTCATTTACTTCAGCTTAGTATATTTATTGGTTGATGCTCAACACTCATGTTATTTCTTTCCAAGCAATTTACTTTTAGCATTATGTCTTTCTTAGTTGTAGAATGAATGTGGAGCTACTTTGGATTCCTAGTACACATACTATGCTGACCCATTTCAAGTCTATATCCTTGGGTTGACAAGTTAAATGCACCTTCATGATGATTAAGATAGTTATTTAGATTAGATGTCCAATATTTGAATCACAACTTTAAGGGCTTAGTTTCTAAATCATTGTAGGAGGCCAACACTACCTTTGTCATCTCTGCACCCCCAATTACTTCAAGTGTCAACCTATCTTTTTCTGCTTCTGCTTCCATGGTTGAGGGAGGTTTCTCCCAATTCTCCTAGATAAGACATGTAGCTTTTACTCCCTTGCAATCTATCCCACCTTTCATTTCTGCTCAGTCCAGATCCACCATTGCTACCCCTTTTACTCCCACTACATCGGCTCTGACTAATCCTACCTTACAAATGGACTCCATTGTATCTCTGCTACCACTACTGCTCCCCATGAGTCCTTCTGTCACTTCACAGACTGGGCCTTGGTATAACATTCCCCCATTCTCCCCACTAAGGATCTTTTTTTCAAAGAAGAAATCAATTGGGACCACTACTCTCTCGTTCCCTTTTTCTCTTCCTCCTGGTGCACCCTTTGCTAGTGAGTTGATTATATCACCAGCAAAATTTATTAGTGAAGGTGAAAAAACAAGAGCAGCACAGACTCTTAGGATCTAGAGGAGAAGGGAAAAAGATGCTAAAAAGATGGAAGAGCCACAAGTGCAAACCCTTTTCAATGAGGCTCAATATTCATTACATTTTGCAACCATGCATCCAAATGTCATCAAACCATAGGGGGAGATGCAACCCAAATATTACACCATCTATGCTATGGGAATTGATATACATGTGGCCCAAATGAAAAATAAAGTTGATTAATGATATCAAGTTTCCACAATCTATAATGTTCTTTGCAATGGTTTCTAGTTTTGATTGTATTTATACATATATATATTTGAGAAATTTATATTTTTATAAACTTTTTTACATTTATTTTAAGTTAAGATTCATATAATTTTATTTCTCTATTGAGTCCTTGTCTTTTTTTAAGTGAGATTCCTTATTTATCTATTTAATTGTTTCCCTATAAACATATATTTATATTGTTTTTATTTTTATTTTGGTTTGTTTCCTATCATCCTTATTTTTATTTATTTCTTTGTTTCCTATTATTTGAGTTAATTCTTTTTAACATTTTTACTTTTATATAATGTTTAGATATATATATTTATTTCTTTATTGGTTCCTTGTCTTTTATATATTTTAAATAGATTTTCACACAATCAAAACCAAAAACCATTGTAAAGAAATAAAGTTGATCTGAGGGTATGTGCAAGATCATGATGGGACAAAAAGTGAAGATATGATGGGTATGTGTACGGTACGTGGCTAGCGACTTTTTTTTACCCAAATTGATGAAATGAAAAGGGTTTTTAAAGGAGATTCTCAACTTTCCATCAATATAAATTTATGTTTTACATTGAATTTAATAAATAATTATTATTCATTTTCTATTTGAATTACGACTAAAGTCCTGATTGATAGGTTGATTAAAAAACATTTATAACTTTCAAACAATATCACATTTTTTGAATCTGAAACATGCATCACATTCTATGCTTCACATACTATATGATTAAAAAAACAAATGATTTTCATGAAGTTTTGACCAAGTTAAGGTGGTCAGACATATGAGTTTTTATATTTTTTAAAAGTTGTAATAAAAAATTCAGAATTAATTATTTACATGGAAAAAAATTACAAAAAAAATGCATCACATCGAGACATGAGACCTCTACTTATATCTAAAATATTATAAAAAAATATTATCATTTTATTGTGGTTAGGGTGGTCAGACAAACACCTACTTCCTATTTTTTCCCTAAAATTTAAGTGCTACTGCATTGAAATTTCAAATTTTCACCAAATAGATTTTTCTTTTTTTTAAAATAAACCTAGTAGTTTAGAAACTACATTCAATTTTCTACAGATTCTATTCTTACATATTTTTGAAATAATATAGATAACTTATTCAATTTTTTATGTCAGGTTGTCTAACTCTAATTTTTCTAAATTTTATTGCCACTTAAGGGCTTGTTTTTTCCATGATGATCCTACACATACCCTTGATGGAGGAAACTCAATGTGTGGTGACTACCAACTTTCTCCAGTCTAGTCACCAATTGAAGAAGAAGGAAGATGAGCAAAAAAATATCAAGGAGAGGATAGAGGTCCTACTAAAGAAGGAAAAAGAAAGGGATGTTGAATTTTCACAGTTGTCTCAACAAGCATAGGTGGAACATGCTAGACTCCAAGGGAAACTTGCAAAGTTCCAATCCAAAGATCCCAACCTGGTCACTAATCTACAGTAGAAAAACCATGAATTATAGGACCGATTGGCTCGGGAAAAGGAGGAGATGCAACAAAAGAATGAGGAGTTTCAAGATCAATGAGCTCAATTGGAGCAGAGAATTCAACAAAATGACATGGACTTCCAAGGTTGACAAGGAGATCTAGGAAGTAAAGCTCTAGGAGATCTAGGAAATAAAGCTCTCCCTAGAAATGGAATTTGCAACTAGAGGCCACATTGAGGAAAAATTGCTTGCTGAGTTGAAAACTTTGTAGGAACAACTCTTCATTGCGAACAAGAGAATTGCAGAGCTAATGTAGGATGTCGGGTTGAGGGAGGCGGTAATTGGTCCTTTGAAGAATCCTCCCCAACCCCTTGCTACCCAGTCAGACCTCATTCTAGTAGCCCAAAAACTATATATTTCATACTAGGAAAAGGTTAAGACTTTTTGTTTGACTCTTTAGCCGACACTTCAATTCATGGTGGAAGCAGAAAATTTGAGTAGAGAGGTTCGTGGAATAATAGAGCAGTTCCCACAGTTCATAGTAGAGATGGTTTCTGAGGTGGAGAAATTGTTGGACAAGCAATGCACGCTAGTGAACGAGGACCTAGTGAATGCAGGGATTGAAGACCAGAGGTCAGCTGCAAAGACAACTAAAGAATTCATCCATTGCCACACGACCATCCTTCATGCCAGCGATTGCTTGGAAATAATGGGTTGAACTATGAATAGTATATGGGTGAAATTTTCCCAATTAACTCAGATGGGCTTGTCCTCCTTATTTCTTTCTGATGATACATTGGCCACAATAGAACATATCATGGAAAAAATCAGGGAGAATCAGTAGGACTTGTTTTCCTTTCAGCATTTCAGTCAACCCCTATTGTTGAGGACATTGAAGGTGTCACCCACAAGATAGTGCTACTACTCTTTCAGCTTGAGTCCAGGACTGGGATATCCATGAAGCTGCCCTTCAAAGAGGTGATCAATTTGCATGAGGTGCAAGAGAATCTACATGCCATATCAATACCATCTGAGGCCAATTGGCTATCTCTGCAAACCACGCTCTTGAAGATCTAGTTTCATTGCTCAATGGATAAGGCTCTAGTCCTCAAACCAAAAATTTTGGGTTCCCATTCTGTAAGCGAAATTCCCCTAGAAGTTGTCAAAAGCTATGGATTGAAAATCCCTTGAGCTCCCTTTGGGTGATAATATTGTTTTGTTGATCCTCGACCCCTACCTTATATCTTTGGATATCCTCATCCCTTTTTGAAGAGTCTTTCCCGCTTGCGCCATGTATCCGTCATGCACTCCTTGCAAAGATTTCCTCCCTTGCTTCTTTATCAAGCCTCATTGTGCCTCCCATGTATTAGCAGTGCGGGCCTTCATGAGCCCACTCCCCTTTGCTTCTCTACCAAGCTCCTCTTGCATGCCATGTAGCATCATTTTGTGGGTACCTTTTGGTGGATCCCATGGTTAACGCTTGAGGCAAAGGCTTTGCCATGTGTCTTCCCTGTGAGAAGTTTCATTGTAAGGAGGGGAGGAACGAACAACGAGCCCCGCCACATGTCCTAACCAACTCTATTGGCTAGTGACATGTGTCTGCACAAATATTTTGCTACTTCCACACTAGGACCACAACCATCATTTGCAAGGGATGCATCTAGCTCAAAGGTGACTACATTCTATGTCTCAGAATCTTTTCTGTTGCAATGGCCTTGGGAAATCAATACTATAGACATCATTGCTTGTGTTGAAGGAATCTTTTTGGTGAATGGCTTTCAGGTAGTGGGATTTTTCTCTATTTATATTGCTTCTTCTTTCCGAAAATGTTTTCAGAACATATAGAGAAAATTATGGAAAGAAACCAGGCTTTTTATATTATTTTTTATTATTGCATTAAGACTCATAGATTGTGCCATTATTGTTTGGCCTTTTTGTTTCTTAGCTATTTGACAAAACATTATACTGTGTTGTTATTGGACTAAGTAGTTTATTTGCAAAACTTATATAATTTCAATATAAGTTTTCTAATTTAGACCATGTCTTGGACTCTTCTTTTCAGTAAATGCGTATGGAATTTATTTTATGTTATTTAATAGATTGCTTGGGTTTTTCATCTATATTTTTTGTTATTCTGAGACATGCAGATTGTTGAACAGACCCTTAAATCCCATCTAAAAGGGAGATTTACCATTCCCACACCTACGTCTTGGTGCATCGCCTTAGGTTAAATCTTTATTTTTTATATCTGCTTCCATTTCCCATTCTAAACCCCCAAAATATAGGAGTCGACTTCTTTAAAAAACCCGGAGGTCACTCAGTTTAGTGCAATTGGTCCCCCATTAACTGAGTTAACCATAAAGTTGTTTCTTATCAATTTTAGGCATCAACGGTTCCTATTATTTTTAGGATATTAGTTTTGAGGATTTTTTAACTTTCTTCATTCATGTTGGGTAGGAAAAGTAATCCTAGTTCTAATCAGGATAAATAATATTATATCAAAGTTTCACTTGAATCAATATTAAACATTAATTCACTAGGGTTTGATGATTAGCTTGTTGCCACAATGGATAGACAATCCCTTAGTGTTTATGTTTATTTTTAAATTTCTGAGGATGATAATTTTTATGTTTGATTTGATAGGCCTACTTGACATACAACCCCAGATTTGAAAATGTAATTTAACAGAAACAGAAAAAAAAAAAAAAAAAAAAAGAAAGTTACAAAAACAACCTCAAATCTAAGACTAAGACACATAGAGGAACTTGTGATTGAATTTTAGCTTGAATTGTTTTGTCTAAGGTGCCCTACACCCTAGACTAGACTCCCTTTTTTTGGATTTGAATTTTTTGTACTAAAGGTTGTAGTTTGTGGTCTATTTTCCTAGACTATCTTCTACTAAAAAGTTTAGATCAAACCTATAAACATGAAA
The DNA here is from genome assembly GCA_007258455.2 of Sequoia sempervirens. Classification (NCBI taxonomy): domain Eukaryota; kingdom Viridiplantae; phylum Streptophyta; class Pinopsida; order Cupressales; family Cupressaceae; genus Sequoia; species Sequoia sempervirens. Next base: position 653,956,559 of record VDFB02271358.1, read on the forward strand.
ATAGGGGAAATTTTATGTTGTATAGGGCCTTTCCTAATTCAAACCCCATTTCGGTATTTATACCTTCATGTACAATGATTGATGATGATCAAGAGGGCATTCCCTAAGGTGGGAAAAGGCCAAAACAAAAATAATTGATTGAAATTGATAAATGTTAAAGGATAATGCTAGCTTGATTTGAAAACCCTTGAATAAGATATGCCACACACAAGTTGATTGAAGGATTCCTTTATTTCTTGATAGACTTGCATAAGGCTAGCTCATAAAACATAATAGATTGTTGTAAGTAGCCTATAGAGGATAACTCAATACATCTTCATGATTTGGCATGATTTATCATATAATAGCTCCTTGAAAATAATTTCTTCCATCATCTTGATTTCTTACAAACTTGAAATTGAGAGGCATTGACTGATTTTAGGATCCTCAATTTTCTTAATAGATTTTCTAGCTCTTTCTAATTGAAATGATTAAAAAGAATTGTATTTATTTGCAATTCTTCAAATTTTCTAAAAAACAAATACCAATGGCTAACAATTAAAATTATAAATTTAAATAATAAAATACCAACATTGACATATTTGAATTTGGTGTCAAATTAGGTGGTATAAGGAACAACATGCCCTAGACTAGATCCACCTTTTTCAGGGTCTAAAAGTGTCAAGGGAAAAATATTAAATGCATGATTCTATTTCCTGTATTTTATTTTCTAATAATTTTTATAAAATGTGTAATTAATGTATAATTAGGTCCAAGCACATAGGGGGGAGAAAAACCTAGTGCAAAAATTTCAAGGGTCACAATTTTCGATGCTACAATTATCCTTTCTCTCTTTTGGAGAGGAGTTTTTCCCATGGCTTTTACTCCTTTTATCTCTAGTTGTGAGAGAGATTTTTTGTACATGGGTACCTCATCAAAGCCTTGTTTTTTGAAACCCATAATGCATTCTCTTTTTAGGGTTTTTAGCAACTCCATAAGTTCATTTTAAGGGGGGGAGTGTTTGAGTAATCATGCATTAGCTAATAATTAATTAATCTCTAACTGATTATTAGTATAATTAATTTCTTACACTTTAGATAAACTTAGGAGTAATCTTTTTATGTTAATTGAAGTGAGCTATTATTAGATTATTCAATGCCATCACATTGGATATTGAAACTTGTCATGATCTAATCCCAAGTTATCATTTAGGGTTGCTCCTATAAAGCACTTGACCATCATTGTAATATCTCTCAAAATCTTGATGATCTCCTTTGAAGATTCTTGAGGTTGATTCTACAAGTTTTTCTTGTTGAGGATATTGCAAATCATTGTTTGAAACTTTATTGCATGGAAGGTAGTTTTTTTCATTGTTTGATCCCACACATTATGTTTATTCACAATTCTAACATTTTTTTATTTCTTAGTGCATAAGAAAATTGCAATATCATTATGTTGTTTAAAAGGTTAACATTTATCATATTTTATTGATCATTGTTGAAGTGTATTTCTTAGACCAAATACTCCTTCCATAATATGTGGATGCCTTGATAATTCAAAATTCAATAAACATGTGTCCATTCCCCATTTGAGAGCATAATGATAATATATTATATTTTCACTCAGAGCTTTTAAAACCATTTTTATGGTATACCTTAAATGAATGCACAAGTTTTCCATCATCCCACAACATTTTATGATCAAAAATTATTATTCAGAGTGGAAAATAAAGAACTACTTATAGAAAACAAGCTTCATCCACATGAACCATTACTACAACAATTAGGTCACAGTGATGGTGCAAGAGCACCCAAGGCCTTCAAGGAGCTCTTCAAGGATCAAGAGTGTGCAAGGGTCAGGAGGACCTTTCAAGCAAATCAAAACGTCAACTATGACCTTTTAAAGCCTATAATGGCATGTGGAAAGGATAAATGTGTTAAGAGAGTCAACTGTCCTAAGGGTCCTGATAAGGACCCTAGGACCAAAATGCTATGTAAATGGAATTGTCATGTTCTAGGGGTTTAATTAGTAATCTAATGCTTTAAGTAGGTCGAATAAGGTTGGATATTGAAGATCCAATAGTTTTTAGGTGGTAGAATTTAATAAATTTCAAGTTTGTAAATTCAAATTTTTGAATTCCACTTTAGGCAGGTAAATGGGTTTTAGGAAATTTAGTCACTTTAATGAAAGAAAATCAATGCAAAACGGTTGGATCAGTTGGGGAATGGTTCTATAACACCAAAATGATCATTTTTATAGAGGTTGGTCATGTGGAGAAGTGATTGTACGGACTGTTCTCAGAAAAAAAAAAAACAAGAAAACTTCATTTTTTGCATCTTTTTGTGTTCTTTTTGATGTTCTATTGATTCCTCTTGAACTTTGATTCATTTTGATGGCTTAAGGACTTGCATTTATATGATTTAAGACCTTTGTATGCTCTAAAATTCAATAGAAATCAATTTTTTGTACAAAACTTCTGACTGTCCTCAAGGAAACACATAATTTGCGCTAGTTTTGAGGGTTTTTCATGATGAATGATCCATTTCATGGGAATATATGACTAAGACCAATGAAATGGATCATAATTAACTTTTATCATATCAATCTAACAACCTAAATTTTAGGAAAGAGGAATCAAGTAGTGTACACCAAGAAATAAGAGTGAAAATGCTTAAAGATGGAGGCTAGGGTATAGCAGTAGAAGATCTGCCTTAAGGAGGGGTGTTTTTTTGAGTTGTAATAGTTGATACATGTTGAATTAATGGTGAAAAGTCTAAAATAAAGTTCTGGAAGTGATTGGAAGGCTAGTTTTCAAGAAGCCCTAGTTTTGAGGCAAGTTAAGGAGGGTTTTGTGTTTGAGCATGTTAGGGGTGTCATAGAGGACTAAAAGTATAAAAATCCTTGGTTTGGGGATGTTTTAAGAGACTGTTGAAAGTTTCATGGTTAGGGGTTGAGTTTAAAGAGGGGTTGCTTTGGAAAAGAGGGCTAATTAGGCCTAGTTTTTTAGGAGACAACAGATTTTGGAAGGGTTTGTATAAATCAAGTGATATCAAGGTTTGGTTATGTTGTTTGTCATCAAAAACCACATCTGAAATAGTCATTAGATTGGAGGTTCCTTTGGAAAGTTTGAGTGCAAAGTCAAAAATCCTTCGCTAGAGGCCTAGTTGGGCTAGAAGCCTAGTTAAGGTGAAAATTTGGTTTTGTGTCTAAGAAAAAGGGTTGGGTTTTGAAATCTTTCAATACAAGTTTGTTTGAGTCTTTTAAGAGTATTTCTAGGGTTTGGGTCCATAAGGAAGGAAAATAAGTCATTTGGTGCATTATTGAGGTTTGTCTCCACTAGGGTGCCTGAAGAAGGGTTGAGATTGCATCATTAAGTTCCTGGAAATCTTTGTATGTGTTTCAAAGTCCCAGACCCTCTGCATCAGAGTGGTATCAGAGCAGTGAGTAGGTCCTTTAGGGATTGAAGAAATAGCAATGGCACCAAAAAATCAATTGGCAAGAGAGTTGGAGGAGTTGAAGGAAATATTGGAAAGGGAAAGAAGAGAAAGAAGGGAACAAGAAGCAGCAAGAGAGTAGGCTAGAGAAAGGGAAGAAAGGCAATGGAAAAGGGAGAGAGATACTATGCAAGCAAGGATAAACAACCTTGAGAGAAATAGAAGAGAAGAACAAGAAAATCAAGAGGATAATGATGAAGATGAAAAGCATGTGAGGGTAAATCAAGAGCAACCTGCAAGTGAGATAGAAGACCCTGAGGAAAGGAGGCTACTGAGATTGTTGAAGGTAGTACAAGGTCATGGAGGAAAGAGTCACATATATTTTCCTATCTATCAAGGGAAGATGGATAGGGAAGAGGTGTTAGGATGGCTTCATGCCTTAGAGAACTACTTTGAGTTTAAAGAGATGGATGAAGAGAGGAAGGTTAAGTTTGCAAAAGCTAAGTTGAGAGGCACAACATTGACATGGTGGAGTAGTTTTCAGAATGATAGGATGGCTAGGGGATTGTCAAAAGTCTCTACATGGGCAAGGATGAAGAGTTTGGTCAAGGAACAATTCCTACCATCTGATTACACAATTCATGTGAGAGGATGAGGCAGAATTTAAGACAAAAGGACATGGATGTGATGTCCTATACTGAGCAATTTCACAAGCTTGGTATTAGAGGAGGTTATGAGGAAGAAGATGAGAAAGTAGCTAGGTATATCAATGGCTTGAGGTATAATCTACAAGATGAGATTGGTTTTCAATTGCCAAGGACATTAGGAGAATGTTTTCAATTGGCCATTAGAGCTAAGGAAAAGGTGAAGAGGAAGCAAGAAAGATCAAGCAATGGTGGAAGAGGAGGTAGTTCAAATAGGGGTAGAGGTAATAGAGAACAAGGGCAAGGAAACAATGAAAAGAGCAGCAATGACAAAGGTAAAGAGGTATTTTTTGATCAAAGAGGTGGATACACTCCTAGAGGAGGAGGAAGATTTGGACAAGGTAGAGGACCATTCACAGGTAGTTGTTTCAATTGCAATGAACCAGGGCATCCTTCCTTCAAGTGTCCTAAATGGGAACAAGCTGATAAGGGCAGAGATAGGAAAGCTAACTTGGTACAAGAAGAAGAGGACAAAAAGGAAGAATCAAAAACATTCATGGCAGACCCTGTGACTGATGGTGAGTTTCTTATGGTCAAGCAAGGAGAAATACTTCATCAAGATCCAAAGGTAACTATCTTTAAGGCTAATTGTCTCAGTCATGGTAAGATCTGTAGATTTATCATAGATTCAGGGTCACATAGCAATTTAGTTTCACTTGATATGATAACCAAGTTGGGGATTGAAACATTTGATCATCCTACTCCCTACAAGGCACTTGGGTAACTCAAGGAAAACATGTAGAGATTGGTAAGAGGGCTTTTGTGGATTTTTCAATTGGATCTTATCATGACATGGTGCTTTGTGATGTCATTCCAATGACTTGTGGTCATATCATCTTGGGGAGACCATGGTAGTATACTAGGCAGACATTGCATGATGGTTTTCACAATACATACTTGGTACATAAAGATGCAGTGAGATACAAATTAGTGCCTTTTCCTTTGGAGCAGTCAAATGAAAGTTTTATGATCTATTTTGAGAAACATTTGCAGGTAAACAAGCAGGGTAAGATAGGGGAAGACATTGGTAGGTTGAGACAAGACAAGTTGCAGTAGGGTTGTGAAGGATATGGTCCTAAAAACAAGAATTTGTGGGACTTGGACAATATTAAGGTGGGGAATATTGAATGCCCTATAGTTGAGGGTGATAGAGGTGATGCCATTTCATAAAGGAGATAGTGAAGTAAGGGAAAGAATAGGGTACAAGGGCAAGCTGAGATCAAACAGCCAAGGGAGCAATCTCATCAAAGTTTTGATTCTAACAAGAGTGCAGATTGGCAGAACAGGAAGGCAGTGACTTTGGGAGATTACATGCCCTGTCATTTGAAGATGAAAACATATGAGAGCAAGGGGTCTTTTGGTGGCAACACGTGGGATACTTCTTGGGGCAAGAATTCCTTCTTTCTTGGGGAGAATGGTGCAGGATCACCCAAGGCCTTCAAGGAGCTCTTCAAGGATCAAGAATGTGCAGGGGTCAGGAGGACCTGTCAAGCAAATCATAACATCAACTATGAACTTTTAAAGCCTATAATGGCATTTGGAATGGATAAATGTGTTAAGAGAGTCAACTGTCCTAAGGGTCCTGATAAGGACCCTAGGACCAAAATGCTATGTAAATGGAATTGTCATGTTCTAGGAGTTTAATTAGTAATCTAATGCTTTAAGTAGATCAAATAAGGTTGGCTATTGAAGATCCAATAGTTTTTAGGTGGTAGAATTTAATAAATTTCAAGTTTGTAAATTCAAATTTTAAATTACACTTTAGGCGGGTAAATGGGTTTTAGGAGATTTAGTCACTTTAATGAAAAAAAATAAATGCAAAATGGTTGGATCAGTTGGGGAATGGTTCTATAACCCCAAAATGATCATTTGTACGAAGGTTGGGTGTGTGGAGAAGTGATTGTATGGACTGTTCTCAGAATAAACACAAAAACTTCAGTTTTTGCATCTTTTTGTGTTCTTTTTTATGTTCTATTGATTCCTCTTGAACTTTGATTCATTTTGATGGCTTAAGGACTTGCATTTACATGATTTAAGACCTTTGTATGCTCTAAAAGTCAATAGAAATCAATTTTTTATACAAAACTTCTGACTGTCCTCAAGGAAACATAGAATTTGCACTAATTTTGAGGGTTTTTCATGATGAATGATCCATTTCATGGGAATATATGACTGAGACCAATGGAATGGATCATAATTAACTTGTATCATATCAATCTAACAACCTAAATTGTAGGAAAGAGGAATCAGGTGGTGTACACCAAGAAATCAGAGTGAAAATGCTTGAAGATGGAGGCTAGGGTATAGCAATAGAAGATCTGACTTAAGGAGGGGTGTGTTTTTGAGTTGTAATAGTTGATACATGTTGAATGAATGGTGAAAAGTCTAAAATAAAGTTCTGGAAGTGATTGGAAGGCTAGTTTTCAAGAAGCCCTAGTTTTGAGGCAAGTTAAGGAGGGTTTTGTGTTTGAGCATGTTAGGGGTGTCATAGAGGACTAAAAGTCTGAAAATCCTTGGTTTGGGGATGTTTTAAGAGACGGTTGAAAGTTTCATGGTCAGGGGTTGCTTAGGAAAAGAGGGCTAATTAGGTCTAGTTTTTGAGGAGACAACAGATTTTGGAAGGGTTTTTCTAAAGCAAGTGATATCAAGGTTTGGATATGTTGTTTGTCATCACAAACCACATATGAAATAGTCATTAGATTGGAGGTTCCTTTGGAAAGTTTGAGTGCAAAGTCAAAAATCCTTCGCTAGAGGCCTAGTTGGGCTAGAAGCCTAGTTAAGGTGAAAATTTGGTTTTGTATCTAAGACAAAGGGTTGGTTTTGAAATCATTCAAGACAAGTTTTTTTGAGTCTTTTAAGATTATTCCTAGGGTTTGGGTCCATAAGGAAGGAAAATAAGTCATTTGGTGCATTATTGAGGTTTGTCTCCACCAAGGTGCCTGAAGAAGGGTTGAGATTGCATCATTAAGTTCCTTGAAATCTTTGTGTTTTTTTCAAAGTCCCAGAGCCTTTGCATCAAGTGATCATTGTTTGAAAGAAATTGATTTGATATTTTTTTATCATTATTTTTAAGGAAATTTTGAATTTGCGGTATGAGAAGTTTGAACTCCTAAAAAAAATTTATAGTCAAAAATTAGGGTTTCCAAGAAAATTCATGAGTAAGTTGCTTTGTTACATCCAAGATCTTGTGATAGTATTTAAAATTACTTGTAATTGCTAAATACGATTTTGAGAAGTTCTCTACCTATTATTCTAAATATTTTAAAAGAGATCAAAACCATGGGTTTTTCAAGAACCAAAAATAAACACTAATTATCTGAGAGATACTCAAAATGAGTGAATATTGTACCAAGTCTAGAGGGGTTAAAAGGTCTCCTGAGGATGAATTGATGAAACAACTATTTGGGTCCACTAAAAGAGAAAATAATGCTCAATATATTGGGGGTTTAATAGATAGAATTGTTGAAAGAGATGGTCAAGTTAGAGATGACATTATTCCTTAGTAGGGGTGGAACCATTTTGAATATGGCTATAAAATAAGTAAATCCGATAGACATATCTCTAATCTATGTAGGGGTATGTGTAGGATCATTATGGAAAAAATAGGCCCTTAAGTGGCGAAAAATTTAGAAAAATCAGAGTTAGGAAACTTGACATAAAAATTTGAATAAGTTATCTATATTATTTCAAAAATATGTAAGAATAGAATCTGTAGAAAATTAAATGTAGTTTCTAAACTACTAGGTTTTTTAAATCTATTTGGTGAGAATTTGAAATTTCAATGTAATAGTACTTAAATTTCAAGGAAAAAAGAAGTGGGTGTTTGTCTGACCACCCTAACCACAATAAAATGATAATATTTTTTTTATAAGATTTTAGATATAAGTAGAGGACTCATGTCCCAATGTGATGCATATTTTTTGTATTTTTTTCCCAAGTAAATAATTAATTATGATTTTTTTATTACAACTTTTAAAAAATATAAAAAACTCGTATGTCTGACCACCTTAACTTGGTCAAAACTTCATGAAATTCAATTTTTTTTTTAATCCTATAGTATGTGAAGCATAGAATGTGACACATGTTTTGGATTCAAAAAGTGTGATATTGTTTGAAAGCTATAGATATTTTTCAATAAGCCTATCAATTAGGACTTTAGTCATAACTCAAATTGAAAATGAATAATAATCATTTATTAAATTCAAATTAAAGCATAATTTATATTGGTGGAAAGCTGAGAATCTCCTTTAAAAACCCTTTTCGTTTCATCAATTTTCGGTTAAAAAAATTCGTCAGCCACATACCCTACACATACCCATCATATCGCCACTTTTTGGCCCATCATGATCCTACACATACTCGTAGTCAGGATTGGGGTAAATTGGTTGTTCCAAATGTGCTCATTAGTATTGATATAATTAAGTCTCTAGTATAAAATTATAATGTTCAGAATTGAGTTATCAGAATTAGTAATGGATCCCCCTTATTGGAGATAAATAGCCATGTCATTATGGATGTTTTAAGCCTCAATGTCATAACCAATGTACAACTATTGATTTTGGTTCTCTGAATAGAGATTATTTTAAGGATAAGAATAGTTTAAAATTAATATGGTTGCCTCAACACAAAAAAAGAGGGCCAAATAGAAAAATGGTAAAATTTTCTAAAGATGAAGTCGAACCCTTTTATTTTGATATTTTTGAGGATTACTTCATCAACACTTTTCTTTGTGCCAATTTTTTAGAGAAGATTTCAAGATACATATGTTTTTTTACATGATGATGTTAGCTACTAATGTACAACATCAATTTTTAAATTGAATTATTGATTGTGCATCATTTATTGCAGAGTATATTCATAAACAATTAAAAGCCATGAATGATCTTAAGCTGAGTTTTTATTTTAGATGGTATTCTTTGTTGTACCACTTATTGTTGTAAAATGGAATAAATATCTAGAATAAACTTTTAAATTTAAGAATTATAGAAAAAATTGGTGTCCAATTACCTATCCAAATATGAACATATTGGTGGATTTTAATTCCCCTCTATTGATTACTTAATATTTGAAATTTTATTTGTGTAAGATTTTTTTGAAAATATAGGCCTCCGATATAAATAAAGATTACCAAGAAAGGTAACCAAGTTTTGTAGGCCCCTGGAATTAGATCCTAATAAGGAGAGTGATCATAATTGGGGTGATTGGTACTTGCATTCTAGTTATACAATGATTAGGTTTACAAATCTCTTGTCCAACCCCATCTCCTAAAAAAATTGTATTAGATAAAATTGTCTACATGGAAATAATATGACAATCATATGAATTAGAAAAAATTCATCTTAGGTCAATAAAGAAGGATTCTCATATTCCTGTTGGAATGTACTTTTGTAAATTCAACATCACATCTATGAATGTTTTAGAGGTATTACCTTCTATGTTGAAAACTTATAGAATGAAGGTTGATGTTGTAGGAAATTATGACCCTTAGCATTATATAAATAAAATTAGAGTGCTGGCCAAAAGGTTAAAGAAGTAAAGAAAAAATGGATAAAATTGGGAATGATAGTGGAATGAATGAATAAGTTAAACCCATCCTATAAAGTATCCTTTCCTAACATAACAAACCCATTTGATAGGATGACAATTTTATTGGACAACATTGATAGTATTGTATTTGGAGAAAAGCCTCTTGTTGAGGATAGGACCATTGAAAAGGAAGTTGAAAATTTAGTTCAAAAAGAAGCTATGCTGGTGCAGTTAGTAGTGCATCATATGTCATCTCATGTAGTACCAAGTGGCATACTATGTTGATACTAAGGATGTTGGAGAGATAATTGCAAGATATGAGGAAGTTGATCATGCTTTCCCTTCTCCTCAAAGAAATCAAGCTAAAGAATAGGTACCAAAAACAAGGCTCTTAATGGTCTTTAGTGACTCCAATATAATAGAAAATGATGTAATAAATGTTCCTTCTATCAAATTTATTTATAATGGTAATTTTGTTAATTCCTAGGAGTTCAAGGATTTTGTATTAAGAATCAAGAGAGTGGAATTTCAAGATAGTATTAACCAAGCTAAGAGATAGGTTCATCCTTAACAATATGAGAATGTTACTCAATGTGTATTAAAAGAAGTGGATTTTGATATTAAGGATAACACCCTAGATAAAGGATGGTGACTAGTAAGAGAAATTGTTTTTTTTAGATTTAAATATCAAGACTATCATGTATCAAAGGTCTTTTAGCTTAAGAAAGGAGGAGATAGTTTTGTAATAGAAGAGTTATTTGATAAAGGAAATATACTTCTCAATTGAATTTTGTTAAAATATACTTTTTCATTGTAATTATCTTCAATTTATAATATATTTCATCTTATTAGTAAAATTATCAAACATAATTGAAATGTTGCCTATGAAATTTACCAATATGATAAGGCTCACAAACTTTGACTAAATAAACATTGTTTATTTTTTTAAGTTTTTGATTAAAAAAGCAAGGGGAAGGTCCCTTGAACCAAAATTGAGAACAAAAAATAGGCTAGATGACCAAAAAAAATAGAAATGACAAGACAAGATGACCAAAACTATGAACTAACACCACACACCAAAAATAATGACCCAACCTAGGATGAAATAGAAAAATGCCTAACAGTTGAGAAATCACCATAAACAAGAGAGCATTAAAATTTCAAATACATAGTAAAACTGATAACCCTAAAACCATAGTGGTTCAAAGACCCAAGAAGTACCAGACACCTATTCCAAAACATAGAGAAATAGAAAACCCAAACTACTTTCTTGGATTGCAAATCAAGTCCCATTCTATAATTAGTTGTTCCATTTCTCCATCTTCTCGGTTCTTCTTTACTCCTACTACATATCTGCATCTTGAGAGGAATTCTTCCTCTTGTGACCTTTCCTGAATTTCACCATACCCTTAACCATTCCAAAAATCACCCTTCTCATAATACCCAGAGTGATAGACGTCAACCTATTAAACGCCTTGTCCATTTTGTTAACCTTTTCTTAGAGCTCACAGAACTGAGTTAGATAAAACTCAAAGGGATTATTTTCTAGCTACATTTCCTCTTCATAGTCCTCCATTGCATGCCCACTAACATCATTCATTGCTTTCATTATCACAACTTCAACTTCTTTTGTTGCTTTTTTTTCACCTTCTTCCTCGTTATGCTTTGAATCCTACATGACCTCTTGATCAACACCATTTTTCTCTCCTTCTTCTTTGCTACTAATGGAATCATCCTCAAGTTCCTCACCAAGAATCCCATAAAGTTCCTCATTACTTAGGTCTAGGGGAGCCTGTTCTTCCAAGGGTTCATCTTTAGGTTCTTCATAGCTTAATTTTTTCTTTTGGCAGATTGACCTGCCAACCTTGCTAATGTCCTTCCTTTTCCAATACTTGAGTCATCCAAATTTCCTTATTCTTCCTCATTCCATATTTCAATAGTAACCTTTTTTCGCCATTTTAGGTTTAGATTTGTTATGTATTTTCCTCTTAACACCCACATGATTACCAGGAGGGTACCAATACTCTTCTTGTCTTTGATAGTTGAAACAATTAGGTCCTCTTTTAGTAAGAGAACTTAATGAAGGACTATTTTAGAATAGTGGGTTCACCCAGGGGGTTTTTGAGGGGATCCTTAGCTAAAGAGGTACCCATACAAAGAGATTTAATGGGATAAGGATGAGGGTGGGGGTTTGACTAGTTAATTTGGGCTTCGTTTAGATGGGGTTCATCATCCAAGGAGGGGATAGATAGGGGCATGATAGTAGAGACATAATTATAAATACATTAGATAAGGCCCTGGTGAAGAGGCAACAAAGCCCCTTTGGCTTTACACTACTTTAAAGAAGACAATAGAAAAAATGGAATGTTTTTCTTCTCATTCCTCCTAATGTGATAGAGAAAAGGGAAGTGATAACCATGGATGGTAGTGTACCTACCTTCTAGATTGAAGTGTTTCATGAGTGCATGTTGACCACCCCATACAGAGCCAAGAGCCTTTCTCTATCATAACCATTCTGGAAATGTTGGAGTTTGTCCTCCCCTTTGAGGAAACTATCAATGAATCTTTGATAGTTTCCATTGCTTATTTTTTCCACCTTTAGACCACTATATTTCAAACCAGTTGCCTCTGCTACCAATTTAGGAGTCACCAAAAACCTTATACTTCTAATTTTCCCTCTGTCCTCATGTCAGGAGTTATAAAATTTAATAATAATGTCATAGTTAGATCCCCTCATCGCCATGAAAAAGGGAGTCATACCATCATTTTCAAAGAGCCTCCAAAGCTCTACCTTTTGGCATAAAGGTACACAAGAAAGTGGCTAAGACTGATTCCCTGAACCTGCCATGAATTTACTATGATAGTGAAAAAGATTAACTTTTTACCTTCAACCTTAACAACAACAATGAGAGAAGGGTTAACAATTTGTAGAATAACATAATCCTCACAAAAGTTTAGGGGAAATTTAAAGGTCCTTACATCTACTAAAAAATGTTTTCCAAAACCTCTTCCATTCTGGAAAGATCTATCAAATTCTTTAGTTAAGGTCTTTTCATGGAATAAATCTAGATAAATCTTAGTCTGGATATCTGAGATCTTAGGCCAGCACCCAAAATCCATCCAACTAAAGGCTCAATTAATAATAATAATAATATATATAAATATCCACCTGAAGCTCAAGGGCATTTTGAAGTGACACCTAATGGCAAGAGGCTTAGGAAATATGCAACTCTGTTATCCAAAAATCATGATTAAAATAAGTCCCAAGGCCTTAGTGACAAGAAAAATGGGATCAAAGGTCTTGTCAAATACACCCCCTTGTAATACCCAATCTAAAATAAATGATTTACCTTGAGGGAAATAAGTTTATAAAGATAAGTCTTGCCAAAACTTACCTTTACATTATCTAGAGTCTTTTCCAAGATCATGGTATATAATTAGGGGCATTATGAATGAGGGGAAATTTTCCCTTATAGCTATTTTTCATAATCATTTGATACTTAATTTTTTATCGAACCATATGCAAGCACATGGTTAAAATACATAAGCAAGTTGACATCAACAAAACCTCTTTGTTCACCACCATTCTATCACTTCTTTTACACATCACCATCTGAGCTTGTAAGAACATGGTTAAGACACATAGGAAAGTTGACATTAGCATAACCTCTTTGTTTGCCACTATTTTGTCACTTATTTTAAATATCATCATCTAAGCTAGATGATTTAAATTCAAAAAGGGGTATGAAAAGCTAAGACTTAGCCCAACCCCTAGGCTAGTGAGCAACTCCATAGCCAGAGTTGATAGAAGCTTCATAATCACCATTAGAGTAGACCCCTCTCAACCAATGCTCAAAAACCCAATCTTAACCTATAGAAGAATATTTTCAAACTTCTTGGAGAGACATTTTGGATTAGAGAGAGCCACATTTGAGACCGAGTCCATCAGAGTGCTTCCCTCTCTAAATTATGAGTCAAGGAGTACCTTTCCATAGAATTAATCACACATTTTAAGCCTTGGATTAAGTTCTTGATTTTACAGTGGGCTCAGCCTGACCTTTAAGAAAGTCAATAATCAATTTAGAGTCCCCCTCAATTATGGCCTTATTAAAACCAAGTTCCTTTAGCCTCTTTATGTCTCTTCATGCAACAATAGCCTTTGTTTCCATGCTATTAGAAAATCACAGGAATTTTGCATATGCTTCAATACATCTCCCTTTATGATATCTAATCAAACCCCCAGTAGCAACAATCCTTGAGTTTCCTTTAGAACAATTGTCAAAATTTAATTTTATCTAGTCAACTAGCGCAGGTTTGCATGGTTTCATTTTTCTACTTAGGATGTTGGCCCAATTAATCTTAGTTAGATCATGATTTAGGCACCATAGTTGCTTGACTCTGAGGTCTTTATAATTTGGTGTAACTTTTGATAAACCTAAGACTTTAGAGTTCAGGTTTTCCATGTTTTATTATTTTATGACATAAAAAACCTCTCCACAACTCCACTTCTCCCTAAAAATTCTATTGTTCCTCTCTTTCCATAGGTTCCAGGAAACAAAGGGGGGAACTTGCAGCCATAATTCCTTAATGATGGAATGTAAGAAAGGACTACAACCCCATTAGATCACAAGGTCTTTCAGATCACCCGAGAACACCCAATCAATCAGAAGATTTTGAAGGGCCATAGACCAAACCTCTTTAGCAAAAGGACAATGGATAAACAAATGATAAATTGATTCTTCAGTAGATGGACAAAGGGGACATTTATTGACAAATTGAAATACTTTCTTATTGAGGACATCAATAGTGAGATTCTTCCATGCATCACAACCCACCAAAAATAGTTGTCTTTTGGAATTAATTTGGCATTCCAAATCAATTACAATTGAAGTTTTGATCATTAAAAGAAGCTTCATCTAGTCTATTATAAGTAGATTTGATAGAGAACGCTCTAGAGGGTTTATCACCCTAGATCCAATCATCAACTCCACCTTGAAGGGTCAGAAAATAGTCTCCAATTAGAGATTTAAGAGTGGAAAACAACTCAAAACAAGGCAACACATTGCTACCTCTTCTTATCCTCAAGTCTAAGACATCATGTTGGATTTTTTTCCATCTAGGAGTCTCTTTAAACTAGTTAACATAGATATAGAGAGTGGTACCATAAAGTATTGTAAGGTCTTGTTTTAGATGAATTAATTGGTCCATCAAAGACAAAGTAGGGCCTTTTCCCCACATCTCATCCCAAAAACTAATAGATCTCCCATTCCCCAGTTTTCTTCTAGCTCCTTACTACAAAATATTTCTTATTTTTAGGTTATTATTTCAAAAAGTAGACCCATTAGGCAGGCCTTGGGAGGATAACAAGCAACCAGGGGGATCATTCCCCATATATTTGGCACTAAGAATACTAGACTAGTCTTTTTTCCTTGAATCATGATCCAACCCAATTTAGTTAGCAAGGACATATTGAATTCCTTTAATCTTCTAATCCCCAACCCCCCATGTATTTTTGGGAACACTCTTTCTCCCAACTCATAGGAGAAATCCTTGATCTCTCCTCAGTCTTATTCCAGAGGAAGGAATTTTGGATTTGTTCAATCTTCCTCATCATGAAAGTTGGTATCTTAAAGAGGGATTGTAGACACCTAAAAATGGTCTAGAGAATCTAATTAATTGAATACGACTTATTTGATTAATTAATCTTAAATTCTTCTACTTAGTAAATAAATAGAAATATTTATTTATATTAAGTTCATTTATAATTCTTCTATTTTTCTCTCCTAATTAAATAAACAAAATTAAAAACTTTGTTTTATTTAATTATTATCATTTTTATCACATTATTTCTCTCTTAATTAAATAAACAAAATTAAAAACTTTGTTTTATTTAATTGTTATCATTATTTCTTCTATCTTAAAATTAATACACAATTTAAATAAATTGTGTTATTTAAAATCACATTTCTTCTTAATTAAATAAAGATTGCTAAAAATCTTTTATTTAATTATCATTCTCCTTTTAATTTAATAAAACAAACCCTATAGTTTGATTTATTAAATTATTTATTCCTCCTTTTGCTAAATTTAAATAAATTAAAAATATTTAAATTTATGCATAAAATTTGCACTATTCACTCACCAATAAATATTTATTTCTCACCAATCAAATTAATGGCACTGCCATTCACGGGAAAAGCTTCAGGAAAAATTTGCAGGAAGTTCTCTCAACAACCTTCCACCCACCTTCCCTCTTATCTTGCCTAGTGTTTTCATGGGGAGAAACCATTCTCCATGATCAACTCCTTCTTCTCATCCCATGCCTTTGGATTCTCCAGAGGAAATCACAGCCCCTCATCCCGGTTTCCTGTGCAATTGTGCTGCCGTGAAAGCTATAAATACAGCTCTTGGGCTACAAGAAAAGGATCCCGACTAATGCAATCTTACTTTGCAGGTTTCCAAAGCATTCAAGCATCCAAATCATCCAACAATCATCCAACATTCATCCAGCATTCATCCAGCATTCATCCAGCATCCAGCATTTACAGTCATGGCTGCCATTAGAATAGAATTTGCACATTTAGAACATATTAGAGTAGAATAATTCATTTCTCATTCCCTAAGTGTCACTTTAATGGTTTTATTAGCTTATGAATCTGAGAGCTAAGTAAATTAGAGAAGTCTTTAGAGTTAGAGAGCAATAGGATAGATTTCTGAAGCTTTCTAGTTTAAATTAGTTTAAATTTATTAAGTTTTAGATGCAATTATCTTATTTAGAAGTGTAGATGCATAGTTTAGCTTATTTTCCCCATTCTACCGCTTAAAATTTGGCACCCACCATGGGGCAATACCCCATATTTTACTAAAATTTTGAAAATTATGTCACACAGGAATCGGCGTGAAAGTTTTCGCGGGATCGTGAGTTTTTGCAGTGCGCCGGGGGTCTGTTTCAGCGTGCCGGGTTCCTATTCTAGCGCGCCTGGTTACTGTTCCAGCATGCCGGGTTACTGTTCCAGCGTGCCTGGTTTCTGTTCCAGCGCGCCATCTTTTTATCTTTAAAAGCATTTCTTTCATCTGGATCCGACGCGTCCATGGCCAGATTTCATTTATGTCTTTTTGTTTGGTTAAAATTTACCAATCCTAGGATAGAAATGGTTAAAACTTACCAATCATAGGATAGAAATGGATTAAAATTCACCAATCCTAGGATAGAAACGTCACATTTCTTTTGGCAGTTAAAAATTGAACATCATGCTTATCATGGAGCAATATCTCCATTAGAATAAATCACTTGTCTTTTGGGTTTTAAAAAGAACAACATTTTTTTGCTGTGTTTGGGTGATAGGTTTATGCTCTCCCCTTAACTGGGTGCATCAGAATACCAGACTCACCATTTACTTTATGCAATTTCAAGTTTTCTTAAAACCTTTAGACAGGCCTGCCGTAGTGGGAAAAAGTACTCACCCTACGGGAACGACCTGAGTGGGGACAGCCAAAAGCCATGGTATTCCAACCCACTTAAAAATTTATGTGAATTTGGGGAAACCCTCTTTCAACGGAAGTGTGCAGGATAACCATCCCCAAAATCTTTGTTTTAAAGATTGAGAGGTCTTTCGAGAGAGTTTATCCATTTTCCGCTCTGAACAGAAACCCTATCTAAGAACCTAGAAATAGAAGCACGCCTGTCAGTTTCCAAACATTGTAATACTCGGCGGTGCAGGGGCGGGGAAGAATCTACCCTCAAGCACTCACCATATAATTGCCAAGGACTGTTTGCTCAGGGGATCCGGTATCCACTTCCGTCACTCTGAGTACGCACCTGGAAAAGACAAAAAACACGGGTGCCCTCTAGGGGGTGACATGGCTGTGTGAGTCGACGCAATTCCAAGCTGTGGGCCGTTCGAGTATATAATGATGACCTTTTGTCTCTAGGAGTGAGTCTATTTGATGTGTTTTATCTTGTTATCAAACCAATGAAAATCAAGAAGAATCATTGATTCTTAAGAACATACACTACTTGTTTAGATTCTAGGATTTTAAATACAACCATTCTATTCTTGATTGATGTGTTTTCTATTATTAAACTCAGATAAGATCATCACAAAAATCCTTAAAATCAAAGAACTTGTGGATTTCTCATGATTCGAGATTGGGTATCCACTAAGTTTGTCAAGAAATCTCTTGCCAAACGAATCTGAAAACTAAAGAGAACACTTGCATACAAACAACTCCTAAGAAAACAAAGGTTTCTATATCAAAGCAGGAAATTTCTACTCCAACATAGAACTTTTGTTCATAGGTATCACGATTTCTCTAGAGGTTATACAGACGACTACGCTGTAGCTCCCTTAGATTCACAAGCATATTTCCAAAGAAGAGCTCTTAGGCAACACCACAATCATAGTCAGAGAATTCGTCTAGAATACATCCCACAACCAGCCATCCAATATGATACCAGACCAAGTGAGTTTCATAGAATAAGATAGTTTTTCTATCTTAAAAATCTTAAGGTCATAGTTTTAGTGCTCCCAGTATCTGTTTTAGCGCGCCCGGTATCTATTTTAGTGCTCCCGGTATCTGTTTCAGCACGCCCAGTTTCTGTTTTAGCGCACCTGGTTTCTGTTTTAGTGCGCCCGGTATCTATTTTAGCGCACCCGGTATTTGTTTTAGCGCACCTGATTTCTATTTTAGCGTGCCCGATTTCTATTTTAGCACACCCGGTATCTGTTTTAGCGCACCCAGTCTCTATTTTAGTGTGCCCAGTCTCTGTTTTAGCGTGCCCAGTATCTGTTTTAGCGCGCCCAGTCTCTGTTTTAGAGTGCCCGGTCTCTGTTTTAGCGCGCCACAAAACCAAAAAAAAAATAGAGAGTTAATAGGACATTTTGTCAGTTTGCCCATATCGAATACAAGGTTTCCGTCAGTCCAAAACATTTTTTTCAATCCAGAAACACTAAAGTCACGCAAAAGAAAAAGCTTTACCCCTACACCTAGATCTTGCAGCATCTTGCATAGTGTCATTTTCACCAAAAATATGAGATTTTCTGTCAAAGTTTCCCTATCAAGGATTCTATCATCCTTTCATCATGAAACTAGATAAGACGAAATCAGATTTTAAATCAACAACCTTGGCACTTATCCAATCAAATCCAAGATCAAAGTCTAGAGTAAACTTTAAACGTTTGTATGCCTATTTTCACACGAGCAGCATATCAAAAACAACAAGAACAAGAAAATGAAAGAATAGCAGCCATGGCTGAAGAAAACCCTTGGGGATGATATAGCAACACTGATCCTCTTATTAACTCGCATGAGAAAGAAATAACTGCAGAGGAAATCGAGAAAGTTCAACAAGACCCTCATTTCCATAAATTTATGGAAAATATGCTAGAGCAAGATATGGAAAAGTATCTTCTATTATTAGCTGACAAAGGTGCTAAGCTTCCTAAAGACTTTGATGTCAATCAACTCAAGGAAACAACCACACCTAATTCAACTAATATAGAAAATCCAAATCAAATAGATGCTTTGACAAGAAAAATCCAACAATTGCAATTACAATTCCAAAATATCCAACAAGGGCCAACAAAGAGATATCTATTACAAAACATTTGCCCTTATCCATTTGACTCAAGCATTAACATGATACCATTTCCAAGGTATTGTGAGTACCCAACATACAACAAGTATAATGGAAGAACCGATCCATTTGATCACGTACGAGAATTTTGAGCCATGAGCATAGAGTTCGCACACGAGGACTCTTACCTACTACGATTATTTCCAAGGAGCTTAGGGAATACTTGCATGGAGTGGTTTTCTAAACTAGAACCTGGGATTCAATCCTTTGAAGAATTAATCAATAGGTTCATAACACACTTCTCATTCAACATCCAACATGGGGTAACCTTAAAAGAGCTCTACAACACCAAACAAGCAAAAGGTGAAAAATTTCTTTCCTTTCTCCAACGATGGAGAAGGCTATTTGCTAAATACCCTAGATCTATTCCTGAAGAGGAGAAGATAGAGATGTTCATTGATAACTTAGTAGATGACATGAATTACAGATTGGACTTACAATGTCCATCCACATTTGAACAAGTTATCGAAAAGGGACTCAAAATCGAAGAGGCTCTAATCAAAAGAGGAACAATCAAACACTTCATTGAAGGTTCAAACAATAACCATTCCTCTAACAACAACAACGAAAAGCCAAGATTTTGGCAAAAGAACAAGAATACTGATACCATGATCGATACACACGCACCTAAACCAGTATTCACCTTGACACCAACCACTACAAACAAACAAAACAATGGTTTTAATGTCAAACAAAGTAGTGATCAAGGAAATAATCAAAACAGTGGAGAAACAAAAGCCCAATCATTCCAACGACCATCCAATAAACGGAAATTCACGCCATTAGGACAATCATTGGAATCAGTCCTCAAAGAACTTTTAAACGAAAAACTCATTCAAGTGCAAGAGGCTAGAAATTGGGACCCTCAAGTCAAACCATCATGGTGGAATGACTTACATTACTATCACTATCATCAAAATAAAGGTCACATGACTGAAAATTGTTGGCAATTAAAACATGCGGTACAAGACCTCATAGATCAAAAGAAAGTATTTGTAGAGGGCCCTCAAACAAACAAAGATCATACAACATTCAAAAATACTCTACCCAATTATTAGAAGGGAGAATCTTCTTCCGCAAACACCAAAGGTAAAAACGTTGGCTATGTTTATGACACAACAATCCTTTGTTTGTCCGCTGTCAAGGAGGATGAAGAGTTATGCAACCAAATCAATCAGAACAATGACATTACATCTACCAATTTGGTACAACATATGAACAAATCTGAAAACCAAATCAATGTAGTCACACTCAAAGGGAAACAAGAGTACCAACCGGTTAATGCCACAACAAGGGCACAATCCAAAGTTATATTGAAAGGAGCATCAATATCATCCCCATCAGTGGATCCTCCCTCCAATCAATATAACCTCATCGATCAATTGCAGAAAATACCAGCACAAATATCAATCTTGGAACTTTTGAAGATTTCCCCATCACACAAAGAGGTTCTTGAACAAGCTCTTGTATCAACTACGGTACCTAACAATCTGGATGTGTGTCAATTCCAAGCTATGGTGGGACATCTATCTACACCTCATTGCCTTTCATTTTCTGAACATGATGATGTATCACTCACCCATCCACACAATTCTGCCCTTCACATTGAAGTCCTTATCCATAAACATCGTGTAAAACGTGTCCTGATAGATGGAGGGGCTGGTTTAAATATTTGTACCTTAAAGCTGATTCGTGCACTAGGATACTCAGATGAAGCTATTGATACAAGAAGAAAAATCACAATCAAAGCATATGATGAAGAAGAAAGGTCCTCTAAAGGGTTGATCATATTACCCATTCAAGTTGGGCCTATTGTCCAAAAAGTGGTTTGCCAAGTTTTAGATAGAGAACTAACATACAACATACTGTTGGGACGCCCTTGGATCCATGATATGCAAGCAGTACCTTCTACATATCATCAATGTCTGAAATTTCCCGTCAATGGACAGGAGGTAACAATCACAGCAGACTACAATGACACCCAAGCTTGTCATACCTTGAAGACATCTCAGGATACATTCATACCTAACAACAGAGAAGTTAGCACAACAGATAGTGAGCAACAGCAGAGCTTCATTTCAAAGTGGCTTCCAAAACAACAAAAATCACAAGAGATAAGGGTGGCACAATCTAACCCTTCAAATGTTGAAGAACAATTGGCTCCACTCTCACAACAATTCACCAAGGAAGTACAGATAAGTGACAAAGGAATAAGTGAATATGGTGTTGGACACTCATTTCATCTATCGCAAATGTTACCCTCCTTACAAACATATGGACAGCCATCTACAAACACCCACAATTCAGAACAATCTACAACAGCATTAGATGGCAGATTTGTAAAAGCTGGGAGTTTAGATGAAGAATCAGAAGATAAGGCCATACTAAATTGGCTTTATAAAGATGAAGAAGCTTCCGCTTCCACAAGTAACATCATACAAACAAATCAATATGGGAAAGGAAAAACTATTCTGGAGAAGATGGGATATTCAGGACAGGGACCTCTCGGGTTAAGGAAACAAGGCATAACAGAACCAATCCAGCCTCTTACGCTCCAACATAAGGATAAAACGGGACTAGGATATGTAGCAGAACAAGGATCTCTTGATCGAGGGAAACAAAGTGTGATAGAACCAATCCAAGTCCTCACAATTCAGCAGAATGTCCAAACTGGACACACAGAAAAAGCAAAAGCAGAAATCACCAATAAAACTGTGGAGCGTATTCTTCAAATAAGAGATAACTATGAAATAGATTCAAATGAGTATGAGTGGGACAACTTATCAGATGTTTCCTATGAAGATATTCAGATTGACATTATCAAAAAGTATACCCCCAAACACGAGGAGGGTCAAAGCTCAAACTTTAATCCTATTGTCTTTGAAACACAAAATTTCGATGACTCAAGTGAAGATGAACGGACATCGATTGAGATAAATGATGTGGAAGAAAATACCTTTGTAGGCCTCGACATAACCACAAACAACCTAGATGACATTTCCGTCTGAGCTTTCACTATCGCTGACCTCAACCCATCTAATGATTCGTTGCCTTTACTACATCCCGAACTTATCGAATGGGAACCCCAACATCCTATTAATCTCCCTATTTTTGACAATGACTCCTCCATTATTAACTACCTTTGCTGTGAGGAATCTGATACTTGTTCTACCAATACTTCTTTTAATGACGCTTTTAGGCAGGAGGATGCCAAGCCTTCCAGTTGCAAAAATATGAAAGAAAAAAATGGATCTAATGGTGAAAACCATTCTATGGCAGTATTTGATCCTAAAATAGTAAAAACAAAGAACGCATCCGATGGCGAAAACCTCATTGAGGCACCAAAGGATGGAAGGTTTGACATCCTCCCGCAACATTACCATGAAATATCATCAGTGTTGATAGAACCCACACAGTCTATTAATATTGGCACAACAGAGAAAGCAAGAATACTACACCTGGCCGCATCCATGACAGATACAGAAAAGCCAGATTTTATCAAATTCTTTGAAGAACGATGCATCAATTTTGCTTGGTCATACTCTGACATGCCAGGCTTGGACACAGATCTCATTATGCATCACTTATCCTTACCAGCTGGCACTAAACCAGTAAAACAGAAGCTGAGAAAAATGCATCCACATGTTGCATTATTAGTGAAAAATGATTTGAAGAAATTACTAGATGCTGGATTCATCAGATCTATTGATTATGCAGAATGGATATCCAACATTGTACCTGTTTCAAAGCCAGATAACACCATTAGAATATGTACTGATTTTTGGGATTTAAATAAGGCATGTCCAAAGGATGATTTTCCTTTGCCAAACATAGACATGATTGTAGATCTCACAGCCGGTCATCAAATGCTATCACTCATGGATGGATTTTCAGGATACAATCAAATCAAGATAGCCCCTGAAGACCAAGAGAAGACAACATTTACATGTCCATGGGGCACCTTTTGCTGGAACGTCATGCCTTTTGGGTTAAAGAATGCAGGAGCTACATACCAGCGAGCTATGACAACAATCTTCCATGATATGATGCACACCTTCATGGAGGACTATGTGGATGATATCTTAGCCAAGTCTTACACCAGGGAAGGACATCTAGAGATATTGGCCAAAATATTCGACAGGTTGGAAAAATTCAAAGTCAGATTGAATCCTAAGAAATGTGCCTTTGGAGTAACATCAGCAAAACTCCTAGGATACATAGTTTCTACAAAGGGAATTGAAGTAGATCCAGCAAAAGTCCAAGCCATTATGGAAATGCCACCTCCTAAGAATATCAGTACATTAAGATCTCTACAAGGCCGACTACAGTCCATCAGAAGATTCATCTCTCAACTAGCAGATCGGTGTCATCCATTCAACCATCTTTTGCATAAAAATGTGCCTTTTAAATGGGATGAACAGTGTGAGAGTACTTTCAATCAAATCAAGCATTATCTGATGACACCACCAATCTTGGTACCACCCAGTGAAGACAAGCCATTGTTGCTATATATCGCAACAATAGATATTTCTTTAGGAGCCTTGCTAGCACAAGAGGATAAAGAAGGAAAAGAACAGGCAATATACTATATCAGCAGGACACTCAATGGACATGAAGTAAACTACACCTTCATTGAAAAATCATGCTTAGCAGTAATATTTGTAACACAAAAATTGCGACATTATATGCTCACTCACACTATCAAACTCATTGCAAAAATTGATCCTCTCAAGTATCTACTGAGCAAAGCAGCTTTAACAGGAAGGTTGGCAAAGTGGGTCATGCTCCTCAGTGAGTTTGATATTCAATATGTTGAAAGGTGAGCTATCAAAGGACAAGTCATTGCCGATCAATTAGTAGAAGCTCCATTATCAGACAGTCATCCTATGACCATGGAATTTCCCGATGCAGATATCCTCAACATTACAACACAACCATGGCAACTCTACTTCGATGGATCCTACACACAACATGGATCAGGGGCAGGAATTCTATTTGTCACACCTCTTGGGCACACAATCCCGCGATCATACAGGCTTACCTTCCGTTGCACTAACAATGTGGCAGAATATGAGGCTTTGATCCTTGGAATTAAAGTGGCTATTGAATGGAAAATCACAGAACTACAGGTGTATGGAGACTCCCAATTAATCATCTACCAAGTCAACAATGATTACCAAACTAAGGATGACACACTGATTTTATACAAAAGGCTGGTGGATGACCTAAGAAAATACTTCATAGAAATCAAATTTGAGCAGATACCAAGATCAGAGAACAAAGTAGCAGATGCCATGGCCACAATAGCATCTCTTCTACAAATGCCTGAAACGCAAGATCGTTATCGATTTATTGTAGAACAAGTATCAAATCCTGCATACGCAAATCCCAAATCCCAAACCATAAGCCTTTTGGATAGTACCCAATCTTCCATTTATGGAGACATTTATACTTATCTGAAAGATAATATCTTACCGCCAGATCTTTCTCGCAACCAAAAGCGCAACTTCATACGCCAATCCGCCAAACATACCATTATTGCCGACACCCTTTACCGTCGAGGCCTAGATGGTACTCTTTTACGTTGTTTAGAACATGACGAATCTGCTTCCGCTTTACACGAGGTCCATGAAGGAATTTGTGGAACACATTCAAGTGGATTATCTTTAGCCAAGAAACTCCTTTGTTTGGGGTATTACTGGCCACACATGGAGCAAGAATCTTATCAGTTTGTCAAAAGATGTTCAAAATGCCAGATCCATGGCAATCTTATACATGCACCAGTGCAGTAGCTGCATCCATTTGCAACTACATGGCCTTTCTGTCAGTGGGGATTAGACCTGGTAGGGAAAATTCACCCATCTTCATCTAATGGACACAAGTTCATTATCACAGCAACCGAATATTTTACAAAATGGGTGGAGGTAGTTCCTTTAACCACAATCACTGGAAAGCAAATATCATCTTTCATTCTTAATTATCTCATTTGTAGATATGGGATACCCTAGTCAATCATCATAGATAATGGCAGGCCTTTCAAAAACCAAGACGTCCAAGAGCTGTGTGAAAAGTTCCACATTCAACATCGCTTTTCAACCCCGTATTACCCTCAAGTAATGGGCAGGCAGAGGCTTCAAATAAAACAATCCTAAAGATTCTCAAGAAGACTGTAAATGAAGTGGGACGTGATTGGCACGTTCAGCTTAACCCTGCTCTTTGGGCTTACAGGACTAGCATCAGAACACCAACAGGAGCTACACCATATGCTCTTGTTTATGGATTAGAAGCAATATTACCTATTGAGGTAGAAATTCCATCCCTTCGGGTTTCACTAAAGGGACTCATTTCAGATGAGGATTATAGGGTCTCTAGACTATAGGAATTAGAGCTACTTGATGAACATCGACAACAAGCTGTCAATCATTTGATAGCCTATCAACAAAGGATGTCTAGGAACTATAATCATAGGGTTAAGCCTAGAGTCTTCCAGATCGGAGACTTGGTCCTACGGGAAAACCCTAGAAATCAAGCAGACAGAGAAAAGAAGGGAAAGTTTGAACCTAACTGGATAGGACCTTATGTCATCATATCAGTCTATGGATCAGGAGCATACCGACTATCTACACCAGAAGGAGACATGTTGGAGGAGCCCATGAACAGCATTCATCTCAGGCGATTCTACACTTGAGGATATCTAGTGCACGGTCAATAAAGTTGTCTTGATGAAAACCTGGCAAACAGGCGTCATGATGACAGAAAAGGGAAAAATACAAAAAATAATAATAATAATAAAAAATACAAAAAAAAATGAAAGAGGACACAATAAAAACAAGTGATGAAAACCTGGCAAACAGGCGTTACTTGTGATTTTCACCAAACTTCTCTATCTACTGGGTACAGTGTTGTTACGATTGTTTCCTTTCATATCATTTCCATCTATCGGGTAGATTCTCACTATCCATATCATAGCAGAGACACCATGTTTTACCCTAGCTTGGGGGCAACATCCTATTGTTATCTAGTACAAGTAGACTTTCAGCTTGCATGGAAGGGCAGTCAAACATGACACCATCAAGTGGCAATAAATCCAAAATCCAAAAACATCAGAAAATTCAAAATCCAAAAACATTAGAAAATTCAAAATCCAAAAACATCAGAAAACCCAAAATCCAAAAACATCAGAAAATCCAAAATCCAAAAACATCAGAAAATCCATCAAAATCCAAAAACATCAGAAAATCCAAAATCCAAAAAACATCAGAAAATCCAAAAATCCAAAAACATCAGAAAATCCAAAATCCAAAAACATCAGAAAATAAAAAAAACACAAAAATAGAGTCTACATCAGTCAAAAGTGGAGTCTGTGTCAGTCGAACTACGTGGTCTCTGCGTGTATAACGTAGGCAAGACTAATCTTTGATCAGTCCCCGAGACCCCTAGGATAAGTCTTTTAGGTCACATCATTTAGTTAAACGTTTGGAAATATCATGCACACATCAGCACACACATCTCAACACTGATGATCTAATCTGAATAATGATTTGAAAATACATTAAGTAGAATTGAATTGTTGTGCTTTTCATTTTATCATTTGATTATCATTTCTTTGGAACTACTCAATGATGTATTGAACTAGAGAAGTAAGGAAGAAGAATGATACCCTTTCTTTGTTTGTTGTTTGTGAGTTAGTCGTTATTATTTTGTGAATTGTCACGGGAAGTGCTCTAGCAAGTATCATGGATGACATTCCAATTCACTTAAGAAAATGATTAATTCTTGTTTGTTTACGCAAGAAATGCTCAGGTCATCATTGGTCTATCTTATACCATGATGCTTGTGTTCGCTTGCAATATCAAAAATCATGAAAGAAATACTCAGGTCATCATTGGTCTATCTCATATCATTGATGCTTGTATTCGCTTTCAACATTTTTAAAAGCTCAGTGATGATACAAAGCAGAATTAAAAGATTATTGAAATGACACTTAGAATGGCATGGTTAAAATAAATTGCATCCATATTAGTCTTGCATATGCATTTATAGATTGTTTCAAAAGCTACCAAATTTCAATCTCAAAAGCTACATGTATGCCCTCTCCTCATCATATCACCATCTCTTCAATAAATTCTTAGGATAATATATAATTGTTTTCCTAATCACCTCTTTCTAAATCATTTTCTTTCATTTCAATCATCTCAAATTCCATCCAATCTTAATCTATTAAGTCTAGCACAAATCATTTAATTGAATTATTGGTTTTATTCCCAACCTTGTTACAGGCCTTGATCCAATCATCATCATCATCGGGATGTATCTTTCCCCATCCTTTTGTGTTGTTTTGGGAGGTATCTTTCCCTCATCAACAACACTCTTATCATCATCATCATCATCAATCAATCTTGGCTTGCAACTTGACCGGGGCAACATCACGTTTATCCTCGAATCCATTTGTGCTTACTTACTTTTCATCTTCTCCTTCCATTATCTCTTCTTCATCCTATCCCCTATTCTATTCATAATTTTGCAACATCAAGTCCCAGTACATTAATTGATCTTATACTGGGGCATATCAATCAATCAGTGAAGTCAAATCACAAATCAACAATCATATCAAATCAATCAACATCAATCAATAAGTCTATCAATCAATCAAATCTAATCAGCTTTGTTCAAATCTTGTGATCATCAATCAATCATTGAACCTCGCCTATCATGAGGTTAATCAATCATCAATCTATCATTGATCCTCACCTATCATGAGGTCAATTATCAATCAATCTATCATTGAATTTCACCTATCATGAGATCAATAATCTTCTAATCTATCAAGATCAACAATCAGCTGACGTGATCATCAATCATCATCATAATCAACTGGAGCAATCAATATTTCTTTATCGGGAGATAAATTGTTTCATCATTGTTTCTTCATCAAATCATCATCAAATCATCAAATCATCATAAAAATTCAAATTTCTTGAAAAATCATAAAAAAATCAAAATTCATCAATTTATCTCCCGAGGGGGCATATATCGCTATCATTTCGGAATTCATCATCTGGGGCAAGTCTGGGGCATGCTTTAAAACCTTTCATCAATACTGGCAGCTAAAGCAAAATCATTCTTTGAAGCACTGCGTAAACACATCACTTCAAAGAGG
The DNA here is from genome assembly GCA_007258455.2 of Sequoia sempervirens. NCBI lineage: Eukaryota > Viridiplantae > Streptophyta > Pinopsida > Cupressales > Cupressaceae > Sequoia > Sequoia sempervirens. Next base: position 653,984,999 of record VDFB02271358.1, read on the forward strand.
GGCAAAATGTAGACACCTAAAAATGGTCTAGAGAATCTAATTAATTGAATACGACTTATTTGATTAATTAATCTTAAATTCTTCTACTTAGTAAATAAATAGAAATATTTATTTATATTAAGTTCATTTATAATTATTCTATTTTTCTCTCCTAATTAAATAAACAAAATTAAAAACTTTGTTTTATTTAATTGTTATCATTATTTCTTTTATTAAATACACAATTTAAATAAATTGTGTTATTTAAAATCACATTTCTTCTTAATTAAATAAAGATTGCTAAAAATCTTTTATTTAATTATCATTCTCCTTTTAATTTAATAAAACAAACCCTATAGTTTGATTTATTAAATTATTTATTCCTCCTTTTGCTAAATTTAAATAAATTAAAATTATTTAAATTTATGCATAAAATTTGCACTATTCACTCACCAATAAATATTTATTTCTCACCAATCAAATTAATGGCACTGCCATTCACGGGAAAAGCTTTCAGGGAAAATTTGTAGGAAGTTCTCTCAACAACCTTCCACCCACCTTCCCTCTTATCTTGCCTGGTGTTTTCATGGGGAGAAACCATTCTCCATGATCAGCTCCTTCTTCTCATCCCATGCCTTTGGATTCTCCAGAGGAAATCACAGCCCCTCATCCCGGTTTCCTGTGCAATTGTGCTGCCGTGAAAGCTATAAATACAGCTCTTGGGCTACAAGAAAAGGATCCCGACTAATGCAATCTTACTTGCAGGTTTCCAAAGCATTCAAGCATCCAAATCATCCAACAATCATCCAACATTCATCCAGCATTCATCCAGCATTCATCCAGCATCCAACATTTGCAGTCATGGCTGCCATTAGAATAGAATTTGCACATTTAGAACATATTAGAGTAGAATAATTCATTTATCATTCTCTAAGTGTCACTTTAATGGTTTTATTAGCTTACGAATCTGAGAGCTAAGTAAATTAGAGAAGTCTTTAGAGTTAGAGAGCAATAGGATAGATTTCTGAAGCTTTCTAGTTTAAATTAGTTTAAATTTATTAAGTTTTAGATGCAATTATCTTATTTAGAAGCGTAGATGCATAGTTTAGCTTATTTCCCTCGTTCTACCGCTTACAGGGATAAGTAATAGACCAAAACATTTTGGAGAGAAGATTTCAGAAGCTAGAGGTTACCTACTTGACTAAGCAATTTTCCTTTCTATTGAATGAGCTTCCTTTGGATTCTCTCAATGATGTCATTCCATAAGCAGTTGGAAGGTTTCTTATTGTTAAGAGGGAGACCTAGATAAACATCAAGAAAACTTGACTCTTAACATCCCAAAATTCTTAGAATCCCATCTTTCACTTACTGAGTGGTATTAAACAATATAATTTACTCTTGTTATAGTTTATGAATTAGCCAGAAGATTCATCATACTTGTTAAGAACAACCTTCCAATTTTCTTCTTCCACAATAGAGGCAACCCCAAAAGGAATGGTGTCATCAACGAATTGTTGGTGAGAGGCTATAGCCAAGGAAGAAGCAACACAAATCCCATACAGGCAGTCGTGATCAATATTTTTTGGAGATTTCAGCCTGAAACTTTAGCAACAATTATAAAATGATAAGAAGATAAGGGTTCACCTTGTCTTAAACCCTTACCAAAAGTGAGTTGACTAGTAAGGACACCATTAAGAAAAATAGAATAACTAGTGGTAGAAACACACTTCTTGATTAATCTCACAAATTTCCCACTAATTTTGATTTTTTCTAAAACAACTAATAAAAAGTTCTAAGAAACCCTATCATAAGCTTTTGAAATAGCCAACTTAAGCACCATAATGAGATTCTTGAAATGTTTTATAGAATGAATAAGTTCATGGGAAACAATATTCGCATCAATACTTTTTCTTCCAACCACAAATCCTTTCTAATTTCTAGAGATCAATTTATCCAGAAAGGGTTTTAGCCTATTAACCATGATCTTAGAAAATATTTTGTAAATCATATTACAAAGACTGATAGGGTGGTAGTCAGAAATAGAAGTGGCATCTTCCTTATTAGGAACAGCAACATTGTAAGTAGAATTAAGTTAATGAAGAAGTCTACCAGCTCTAAAGAAGTCTTTGGCAACAAGAAGGAGATGGATGGAGATGATATCCTAGAAATCCTAAAAAAAGGTTGGGGGAAATTCATCTGGACCAGGGGGCTTTTAAGATGCCAAAGGAGAAAAAAATCATTTTAACCTCTTGCATAGAAACCTTATTCTCTAGAGACTTAAGATCCTCCTGATCAATTACCCTTGGGATAACCTCTAGAATGGAATACAGATCACCATGAGGGGGTGTTGATGTCTTCCATCATTTTTTAAGAAGGAGATGGCCTCAGATTCCAAATCCTCATCTTTGGTGAGAATATCCCCATTTTCTCTTACTAGAGAACAAATCTTGTTTGTTCTTCTATTCTTAAGTATCGATTTATGGAAGAATTTTGTATTTTTTCCCCCTTCATTCAGCCACTACACTCTAGATTTTTATTTCAGAATATCAAATCTTTTGTAAAAACATAAAACCATTCATTCCTTAATTCCCTTTCTCTAGCTAAGGTTTCATCATTAATTGCGCCAAATTCCATCATGTCTTGAATAGAGTTGAGCTCAAGGAGGATATTTTTCTATCTAAAATATATTTCCAAACATAACTCTATTCCACCCTTGAACATTAAATGATGCAAGACCATACAAAAGCATTCAGAACAATTGAGACAATTGACAGTAAGTTACAGAGTGTTAGGGAAGCATATTGGAGATTACTACATTTTACTGCACTTAATTGTTATAGGTTGCAGAGCTGGAATTAGTTACTAGACACCATGAGCTATGACATATCAAAAATTTAGATCATTTGGATTTGATTTTAGAGATATATCACTATCAAAAGATTTCATGTTCGTACCTCTTTTCACAGAGTAGAGCCGACAGTGTTCAATGAAGCCTAACCGGCTTGGAGAGAAAATTCATGACTTGTGGAGCCTAAAGGAACATTATTCAATGAATTATAGGACCTTTCCAACCTTCATGGAGATACGCACAAATTTCTACGTATCAACAGAGCAATGCCTTATGTTTAGGTCCGACCTATCCGTATCTACACATTTCATAACTAGCCATTGCAATTAGGCCGACTTGATAATGATTAGAAGGCTTGCAAAGGATATAAATGGAAGATAGATGATTTTTACAAGGCAAGTGATCAATAATATGAAGTTAGGAAGAAAAATGAAGAAGTGTTTTTGATCCAGAAAAGTAGGAGAAGAAGGCAAAGCATAGAGCAGAATAAGTTGCAAAGTAGAAGGTTGAGAATTAGCAGAATCATATCATGGAAGAATGTTGATGTATAAATCTTTTGTAATCCTTGGGCTACAGCCTAGAATCTATAAGGCACTTGAGGAATCTGTAATTTTTTTTGAAATTAGGATATATGAGGAATGAGCTTTAAAGGTTGGGTTTTTCCCAGGATATATCTTGTGTCATGTTTTCATAAATATCTTTTATCTTTTTGTTGACTAGTTGTTATATTTCATTGCATATCTATTATGATCATGGAGTTAGTGGATTAGGCTGCAAGGCTGGACAATCCTTCATTGGACCCTCTAACCTTGACTGCATTAAATGGTATCAGAGCTAGTTGCAAATTTGTTGGGATGGTTGTGGATCTGTAAAGAAGGAAGAAAGTGTTGAAAGAAGTGTGAAACCCTAGAAGTAACAAGTGTCGTCATCAAAGAAAGATAAAGGCAAGAAAGATTTGGGTAAGCTTTTCAAATTTAGTTCTTCATATGATTTGTTTCAATGGGGAAATTTGGAAAGAGGATGGAGAAAGAAAATGAAACCCTAATATGTGAAAGGGATACTCTGGAAGAAGAATTGTGTGAAATCAAGAAGTGTAATTCAAAATTTATGGAAAGTATGAAGGAACTAGGAGAAGATAAATATGATGCTCTTAAAGAAGAATTGAAAAATGTAAAAGGAAGGAATGAAGAATTAGAAGTAGAGTTTAAGTTATTTGAAGATGTTGAAAAGAGATTTGCGGAATTGGAAGAAGGATTCAAGTTGTTTGTAAAGATGGAAAAGAGGAATATAGATCTGGAGGAATGTTTGAAAGAGCTGAACAAGGAGAACAATTTGCAAAAGAGTGAAATATCTAAGTTAAAGGAACATGTTAATCAATTGGAACCAATCACTTGTAGCATGCAAGAAGGAGAATGAGAATCTAAGATCTAAGCCTAAATTTTTTTATGTTTCTTGTGATACTAATGATTTGTGTGATGTTGTAGAAGCCCATTTAGGAAGTGAGATTGAAGATAACAAAGTAACTAAGCCTACAATTTTTGGTGATGGTATTGGTTTCAAAATCATGTAGAGAATGAGATATGAAGGAAAAGGATTGGGAAAGCATCAACAAGGAATTACAAAACCTATTGAACCAGTAATGAGACCCAAAAGTGAAGGCCTTGTATATGACAGAGGTAAGGATGTTGTTACAAGTTCAAACAAGGAAAAGCAACAAAGAAAAAGTATGTATTTTTTACATTGTAATAGGAATGGACATGAAAAGGAGTTATGTTGGGATATACACCCTTGTAATTTCTTTGGATTAAGGAATCATTCTAAAAAGATTTGTTGGATTAGAATGAGAAGAAGAAATTCTATGACAGATTGTATGCAGATGGATTATGGATGGATTGATGGAGCAAAATGGAAACATGTTACTTGTATGTTTAGAAGTTTGTATAGATGGAAGTATTCATATGTTGGAGGAAAAGAGGGATCAAGATATAGAGAAAGAAGACCTTATGTAGAGTAGAAAAAGGATAGTTATTCAAACTACAGAGGGAGAGATGACAAGAGTCACAATTCTTATCATAGTAAAGGATATAGAAGAGATGAAAGAGGAGTTGATAGCAGACCATTCCGAAGGACCTATTTTCAATTTTGGAGGAGAAAATAATCAAGCATTAAAAGTCATCAAGAACCTACTACCAGAGAAGTTGATGAAGGAGAAGTAGTAAATAATACAAAGATAGTTTATGTAGAGGAAGAAGAACCTTTTGAGTCATCAAATATGATAGAGAAACTAGAAGAAGGTGAAACATTGATCTTAAGGAGAATTAAGTTGTAGACTAAAAATCTTAGAATCTAGAACAAGTTTGTAAAACCACCTGAGAAAGTAGTGCAAGAGAAATTTTGTGTGAATTGGTGTGAAGCATAATAGGAAAATGGGATTCATATTGTAGAGAAGAAGTGAAAAATATTCTACTAAAAGAAAAGGTTCGTACACTAGATTGAAGTGAATATGGATAAGGAAATAGAGAAAAATATAGGAATAGTATATGTGGAAAGAAACTATAAGATCCTCATGAGTGCAGAGGAAATTATATCTAGAATCAGAGATTAGATAGTGTTGCAGAGAGAATTTAGTATTGTATCGGGAAGTAATTGGTTGTTCTAGAGGATGCATGTATGTATTGATTGAAGCAAAAATTGATATTGAGGAAACTTGTGGAGAATACTTGCTTAGACTACCAATCATTGAGGTAGTGCAAGTCTTGCAAGTAGAGGGTCGAATCTAGATCACACTTGAGGCAGTTTTGTAGGGTGGAATTGAATAGAATTCCAACTTTGAGGCAGTTGCAAGTACCTGTGGATGAATCGTCGAACCAATTCAAAGAGACAACATTGAACTTGAAACAATACAGACCAAAGTGAAGAGGCTCACTTTTCAAATAACTCCAAGAGTCTAATGTAGGATCATCCAAAAGCATTCAGAATAATTGAGACATTTGAAAATAAGTTATAGAGTGCTAAGGAAGCACATTGGAGATTACTACATTTAATTGTTAGAGGTTGTAGAGCTAGAATTAGCTACTAGACACCATGAGCTATGACATATCGAGAATTTAGATCATTTGGGTTCGATTCTAGAGAGATATCATTATCAGAAAATTTCATGTTCTTACTTGTTTTCACATAGCAGAGCTGATAGTGTTCAATGAAGTCTAATCAGCTTGCAGAGAAAATTTGTGACTTGTGGATCCTAAAGGAACACTATTCAATGAATTATAGGACCTGACCGATGTTCATGGAGATCCGCATGAAGTTCTATGTATCAACAGAGTAATTCTTTTTTTTTAGGTTTGACCTATCCATGTCTACACATTTCATAACTAGTTGTTGCAATTAGGCTAACTTGATAATGATTAGAAGGCTTGCAGATGATATAAATGGAAGATAGAGGATTTTTACAAGGCAAGTAATCGATAACATGAAGTTAGGAAGAAAAATGAAGAAGTGTTTTGATCCAAAAAAGTAGGAGAAGAGGGTAGAGCATAGAGCAAAAGAAGTTGCAGAGTAGAAGGTTGAGAATTAGCAGAATCATATCATGGAAGAATGTTGATGTATAAATGTTTTGTAATCCCTGGGCAATAGCCTAGAATCTGTAAGGCTCTTGAGGCATGTTTAATTTAGTTTGAAATTATGATATATGAGGAATGAGCTTTGAAGGTTGGGTTTTTCCCTGTTAAGGTTTTCCTAGGATATAACTCAAGTTTCATGTCTTCATAAATATCTTTTATCTTTCTATTGATTAGCTTTTAGTTTTAGTTGTATATCTTTTATGATAATGGAGTTAATGGATTAGGCTACAAGGCTGGGGAGTCCTTCATTGGAACCTCCTACCTTGACTGCATTATTAAACCTTACTTTAGTATTTGAGCCACACAAAACATTGGAGTCCCTTGACATAAAATATTCCACAAAAGTTTGATAAGATATTTCAATGTCATATGAAGATTCCACATAATCTCATATGTAAAGGGGAAGGGGCTAGACTTTCATTTTTCCTCCTAGTTCAAAATCAAAGCACTATCGTCAGAAGTATCTATCTAGGAAAAGCAAATAACTGAAGCTTGGCTAAGATATCTCAATCACCAGAGATCAAGACTCTATCTAACTTATCCTTAATATGATCTTGTCCATTATGCCTATTCAACCAAGTGAATTTGGAGCTTGAAAGCTCAACATCAAGAAGACCTTGAGCAGAGATAAAATTAGCAAAGTATAGCATACTGTCGAAGAAGTCATCAATCCTTCCAAGCTTCTCTAAAGGGTAGAGGGGGGTGTTAAAGTCCCTAGCGATAATCTACTTCGCATTCTAGTTGTTAGAAAGGAGCACCAGAAAGGAATCCCATGAAATATTTCTTGCAACTCTAGTACTAGAGGCATAAATATTGACAAGGTTCCACTTTACAAGAGTTCTACCATCTTCAAAGGAAACTTCTAAACAGTTGTGGTTACTGAAGCCTTCGTTACTAGAAAGCATGTATGGGTTCCTGAGGGTGGTGATTCCTCTACAAGCATCATATGCATCACAAACACAATAGTATGCTTTTGGAAAAATATATTTAATCATTTTATCAAAAATATCCTTCTTCGTTTTAGTCTCCTGAATTAAGAGAATATCAATTTTAAATCAATAATAGAACACTTAAGAATATGTTTCTTAAGAGGACTATTAATTCCCCTAATGTTCCATGAAAAAATATTTATCACAAAAATTAAAAGGAACCAAAAAAATATTTTCTCAAACTCAAGGGGAGAGAAATCGTTGATCATTTCTCCGATTTAGTCCCATTAGAGAGACCCTCTACGGTCCTCTGCTTTCTTGAGGTAATATCTCTAGCTACTTCTCTCAATTTGACCTACTTATTGTTTTCTCTAGAAAATTTTCAATCACTTCCAACATCCATTTTCTTCTTTTTCTTGGACTTACCACTATCCCGAGTCTAGGGGTGTTCATTAACTTCATTCAAAAGAGGGGAAGAAGGGGCTAACTCTGTGAAGCCAAAAATAGCCAATGATTCTTGGATTTTCAAATGTAAAGAATCATGAGGAATAGATTCCTCCTTTGTCAAGGAGCCACATAGGTCTAGGCCATTATCCAATTCCATGGTATTAGCAGAAGAGTGGGGAACTTTAACCTTAGTTGAAACAAACCTAGTGCCATCATGACTAATGGGAGTGGGGAGGGAGGCACCAACATTCAAGACAAAATCATCTTCCTTTGGTTCATTTCCATCCACCATAAACTTTCTTGAAGCATCCATACCACACCCCATCTGTAATTGAGATTTCATTTCACTGGCCAAAGACTTGCTATGACCAGCACTGTTAATAGGTGGAATAGGGACTGTGACCTCCTTGTCTTTTTGGAAAGGTTGTTTCTTACAAGTATAACTAATATGTCCAAACTTTTAGTAGAGCTGACAAAACAACTTACCATTCTCATATTCCAAAATTTGAGTCCTAGAGCCAAACTTGGAATTCAAGGTAATAAAAGTGGAAAGGACACTATTAACAACAATGTTAACACAAATCATAGCAAAAACGAGCCTAGATCTTTGAGAAGTAAATTTTGCCATAGTAAGAAGACTTCCAAAGGTGTTAGCAATCTAGAGGTAAACCCAAGAGCCTAACCCATGTAGGAGCAATAGAACTGAGATCCATTAAGGGAGCTAATCTATGCTTCCATTTGCACAATACCAAATAATTCTTGATTTTTATTAGTTAATGTATTATTCCTAATTGAAATATATATCTTATCCCCTGAATGGCCCAAGAATAGGAATAATTTATGACCAAAAGTTGCATAAATTATTTCTCAACAAAATAATTTTCCTCTAAACTTTAAGGGGTGTAGCTCCCCTTTCAAATACATAAATTATGTTATATTTAAAATTTAAATTTTACTATGAGTATGATTTTAATCAAAAAGAAGTAAACATGACAATAGTGGGATAACAATTTAAAAAATCTATAAAATGCCACTAATGGGTCTTTTATCATTAAACTAGTAGTTGCACAATTAATATGTGCAATGTAATAGTCGATAGGCACCACAGACTGATTTTCCATAAAGTTTGTGTAAATAGTAGTTTAAATCACTGGAAACAAAATATTTCTACTAGAAAACCCTGGCCTACTCTCTTCATTGTTTGAGCAGCTCCATAGTAGTTCAAACATGACAACCATGTTATAACCCAATCTGTTTGATATACACCCATTCCATTCTCACAAACAGTTTGTTAAGGGTCCATTTCATTCTTGCACTGCTTTGTCATGCCTTGCCATTCCCAATGGCCATACATAGAACCTCTTATCAAACTTTGCCTCCACCAAATATAACATGTCTGAGGCCAATATTACTTAGATATATAGATGGTCTGCCTACTTGCAGAATCTTCGAACCCTTGACAAAGTTGAGTAGTTTAGTCATAATTTGAAGAAGTGTGGCTTCACTGATGTCTAAATTTCCAATATAACGAGGAAGCACCCCTTAATACTCGACTTTTCAAAAAAAAATTGGAACCCAAGATCAAGTTTCTAGAAGAATTTGGTTTTGAGGGTCAAACTCTGGCGAAGCTTTTGATGCACAATCCATTCATCTTGAATCTCAGCCTCGAGAAAGGCCTTATTCCCAAGATAATGTTTCTGAAGAGCATATTTTAGCCCCAGGATGTGCTCATTAAATCCATGTTCAGAGCACCACAACTTATCAATTATAACCTAGAGAAGACCCTAAAGCCCTCACTTGCTTTCTGGGAGGGTTTTGGTTTAAGTAGGTAGGAACTCTCTAAATTCTTACAGATAAATCCGCAAGCACTGTCACACACTTATCTAATGTTTGCTCAAGTTGTTCTCATTCAGAACATTGGCCTTGAAAAAGGAAGCAAAATGTTCAAATACATTTTACGGATAGTGACTATCAGTCGCATGGAAATGTTAGAGGCCAAGATAGAGAATTTAAAATCTTGGGGTCTCTCAGCCAAGGAAATCTGGCGACTATTTAGGGTTCCTCCTTTTGTCTTACATTTCTCCAAGGAAAATGTTCGTGAAAAGAAGAACTTTGTAGTTAATCATTTGGAGGTCCCTGCAAATTCTTGGAGTACTCTTACTTGATGCAAAAGAGTGTTGAAAGGGAAATGAGGCCCAGGTTTCTAGTTTGGTAGAAAATCAAGTCCACCATTGGCCTCGGTCTTTCTATTTTCAGGGTATTGCAGATTCCAGAGGAGCCTCAGTCTTTCTATTTTCAGGGTATTGCGAATGCCAGGCCTATCTCATCTAAGCGTTGGTTGTGAGCATTTTACTTTCCTGTAGGCACCATATTCAATGTTAGGAGTGACAATGTTATTTCCTATGTCATTTGTTCTATGTAATTTCTCTTCAAGTGAGGTATGCATGACAATTATTGAATGTTTAAAATGAGCTTCTAATTGCTTTATTTTCACCCATTCAGTGTGATTTAATTGGTGATTTTTTAATAGCTAGAAGTTTTGTATTAACTAAAGCAACAAGGAGTGAACCATTGTACATAATGTGTTAAGAAAAATAGGGCAGAATAGAGCAATATAAACTTGCAGCAAAGTAAATAGAGAAAAACCACCAAACACACAGAGATCACGAAATTACGTGGTTCACCAATCAAAGCAACAAGGAGTGAACCGTTGTACATAATTTGTTAAGAAAAGCAGGGTAGAACATAGCAATATAAACCTGCAGCAAAGTAAATAGAGACAAAACACCAAACACACAAAGATCACAAAATTACATGGTTCACCAATTAATTGGCTACATCCATGGGAAAAGTGGATTAACATAGAGAATGGTCAATGAAGATGAAGGGACGGAGGGAAAAAGAAGAGACACAAAGACAAAGGGAATGTGAAGATGAATGTGATTAAACTAGGGTAGAAATTTTTGCAAACACCAATAACACTCTATGATTTTTGTAAAATACTCGGGCCACTTGCTCAGATTGTATGCCTTAAAAGATTCAACCATAACACAGTACACTCAACAATAATCAGTAGATCAAAATGGTGCATTGAACTATAGTTCTTTTATTCCATTTAAACTCAGATTGATGGTCACACAACATATGAATATATAATAGAGCCGTCTTCGCATCTATAGAAATTAAGCAGGGATGATACAAATGGTTCAATCCTCAATAACAATCGCCTACCTTAGAACTCCGCCATGGCTAGCGTCATTCTAAATCTTATTCGCAGAGACTGTGCCAAACTTTGTTCTGATGATGATGTGTCCCTGATAGATCTATCGCTTGTCCACGGAGGAGTAGGCAAGAGCACCAAGGTTCACACCTAGCTGATTGTGGAATGTATGGATATGCGTGGCCAGAGCCATGAGGCTCGGCCAAGCTGAAAATGCTTCTCTCCCAGCACTGATCTCAGTGGTATGTCATCTGGAGATAAACATGCGTAGGGAACATGGTAGTGTGGGGTTCCCGGTGGGATTTCCGGCGTCAAACTGCTGGAAATCTTGGTGGGGTTCCCCCACATAAAGGCCTATCGGCTAAAAAAAGTGGTTCCAAAGAAAACAATCAAAATATAGGCTAATTGAGTTCCACATGATATAAATCAACAACTTTATCAACTAAAGATATTTCAAACTTGAGAAGAGTGAATAATTGAAATAGTTCTCAAATTTGCATAGAAACATAAGCACTAAAAAAACCTATTATAACATAGATTATAACAAATTTATTTAATTGATTCATAGACACAAGCTCACATACTTACAACTATTACAATTGTGAATAAATACAAGACATAGGATCAAATAACTAAAAATAACACCTTCCATGCAAGAGCTCTGCAAAATAAATATTTTTTATTTCTCAACAAGAAAATAGTTACAAAAGGAAAAGCTTCCATAAACTCAAGAGAGATAATACAATGAGGATTGAGTGCTTTATAAGAGCAACCTTAAATGATAAAAGAGATTAAATCATAAAAAGTTTCAACATCCTATGTGATGAGACAAAATGATATAATAATAGCTTGCTTCATTTAATATAAAAAAGCACTCATAAGTTTATCTTAAGTGCATAAAATGAATTAGACTAATAATCAATTAAAGATGAACGTAGGGAGTAGCTACAAACCCTTAAAGAATAATGCATAAAAAATAAAGAATGAATGATGTATTCTAGAAAACAAGGCTTGATGAGGTACCCATGTACAAAAAATCTAATCTATCAATCAATGTCTAGGTTGAAGATTGAGAGAGAGTGAAAGGCTGTATAAAAGAGAAGCCTCCATTAGAACAAAGTAGGAAAGAGGAGTTGCTAGAGGAGATCAAAAGATCAAAAGAGGATAGGTGTCTCATTTTGTGCAATGATAAGCAAGTGAAGTTGTAAATTGGTAAAGAAATAATATGGTTGGATGTTGTAACATTCTGTATTTGTGTTAATGAGGACAATAGAGCCAACTGAAACTAGGATCCCAGAGCACTAGTAATATGGCTTAAAGTGAGGTGTTGAAAAAAAAATCAATGTTATCACACTTGAACCTACAATGGACTGGTGACAAGAAGTCAAAGCTCATGGTTAGAGCATCCCAATAGAAATATGGGATTCCTATGTTTGATCTCTAGATCTTGAAGATTGTAAATGTTGAAGCATCAGTGAAAGGAATTTGTAGTTGTGATTAAGAGGGAGTGTTGGAAATATAATCCCAACTACTCCAACTTTCCATGTCAGCCTTTGTGTCAGCAATGAATCTTCAATCAATCTCAATATTAAAGAAAAACAATGAAATCAAATCTGGGCAATGATTCAACTAGATTGCATATTAATTTCTCCAGTCTATTCCATGTTCAATCAACAAACTTCACACATTTTGTGGGTAGTTTGAAATACAATATTTTATTTATGTTCTCTCTCCTCTGTTGATGGTTAGTTTTCTACATATTGTTTAAGTTTGGATTTTTATAAGTACTCTGTCAAAAGAGTCCAGCTTTGCAGAGCTGTAAGAAGTTTGCAATGATGTTCATGTCTATGTAAGAGTTGAAGCTTAGTCAGTCTATTTATTGGTAACCAATATTTGTAATGGTGAAACAATCGAAACTCTATAAAACTTGGGTCTCTATAATATTTCATTATGATCAATACAAAAGTTCCATGTTTGTATTTTTTTGTATTTGTTTGTTTCATTTTCCTCTCCCACTTCCATCCTTCACTTTTTACAGTCCTCATTTATAATTTCACCACCAATAAGTGGTATGAGATTTTTGTGCATATGATTTTCAATATTGGATAAAGAATTATTAAGGCACCTTTCTATAATAGATCTCTTTTTAGTTTTTTTAAACAAGTTTCCAAAATCATCTTTATCGCTCACGGTTCAAATAAGATTCTGGGACTTCCATTAGCAATGGCCCATTATCACTATCATTATTAGACTATGCATCAACTTTCAAGACAAATTTCCCTCTAATAACATTTTTTTCTTTTTTCAGAAGACCTTAGGAAAAATTAGAAGAATACTGGTGTAAGTTGCAAAACTTGGCTTTACAACTACCAAATGCATTTTCTTGAAAGCTTCTCAAAATGCATTTCAATAAATCAATTTTTGTGCATATCGTGCAGTCATAGCATTATATGAACCATATTTCTTCGATACATTTTCTCAAACATTTAGTGGCTGCAGCTCATACTAGTCCACACAATTATGAGACATTCTTTCAAACAGTTTGCATGCCTCAACTTTATGCACCCCTACTCTACCCCTAGCTGCACCTTTTTCTTGGAGCATTTTGTCAAACATTCTAATTCCTTGCTTCATTTTCCATCATGCCTTCTATTTACTCATGCCCTATCTGCAATTACAACATCTAACAAAAATCCACTTTCCATTATGTTGCTTTACACCTACAAACTATTGGAATATTTTATTCTGTAGTCAGCAGACCTGACATCTCAACCCCCACATCAGATGAAGATTTTCAAGTTGCCCCCCAACGTAACCTGGAGCATTTAATTTTGGTAGATAAATTTGAAATTCAAATTGTGTGCTTATTTTTGGGCTTGCAACAACAAATGAATACTTGCAACAAGTAATGTGCTAGGTGATGAAAAATGAATTTGAAATGAAGGATCTAGGTTTTTTGAAGTATTTTCTTGGGATAGAAGTTCAACAAACACAACATGGAATTTTTATTTCATAATATAACTATTCCAAATAGATTTTAAGAAGGTTTAAAATGCATAACAACAAACCTACCCCCACACCAATAGCAACAGGTCTAAAACTGCGCAAGAATGAACACAATAAGGAAGTGAACCCAACCCTCTACAAAAGCATGGTTGGAAGTTTGATGTACTTGACATCAACTAGGCCTGATTTAATGTATGCAATAAGCTTGATATCTAGGTTCATGGAGGAACCTAAGGATACACATTGGCAAGCACGAAAAAGGATTTTGAGGTATGTCAATGGAACAACCGGTTATGGCATTTTGTATGCAACATCTAATGAATTCAAGTTGGATGGTTTCATAAATAGTGATTGGGAAGGAAATGTGGATCATAGGAAGAGCACATCTGACTATGTCTTCAACATGGGATCAGGTGCAATCTCATGGGAATCAAAGAAGCATCTGATTGTCTCTCTTAGCATAGTAGAAGTAGAATACATAGCGAAAAATGCAGTAGCTTTTCAGGCTATTTGGTTGAGGAGGATCCTTGTAGATTTACAACAACAACAAGTTGACAACACAGTCATTCATTGTGACAATGTGTCCTCCATAGCGCTAACAAAGAATTCGATATTCCATGGATGAAGCAAACACATTGAGATTCGTTATCACTTCATAAGGGAGTTGGTAGAACAAGGTGAGATAGAAGACAAAAAGAATGTATTCGTTGGAGTTAGAAGAAGAAGTCAGTTTTTTGTATTGGGATTGGTTGATCCTGTAGCAACAGATGAAGTGGAGAATCTTCAGCATATAACCAGTGACAACAACAACACAAAAGGAATGTTTTAGCAGATGCAACACATTGTTAGCTGCAGCTACAGGATTGTAGCAATTTATTTTTTTGAGGTGTGAGTGTAGCACCTAGTCATTGGACATCTATCCAAATAGTTTAGTTTTATTTTGTTCATGGAAAACAAAGCATGTTCTTTGTGTTTTTGTAATTTTGGAAAGAAGAAGGAATATATGCAACAACAAAAAAAATTGTGGGTCATATTTTATGCTATGTTGTCTCTATGTGTCCTCTATGTGTTGTTTTTTTGTTTTGTCAATCCAGTAATAGCAGTGAAGCCATGTGGTTGCACCCCTTCCTGCCATCAAGTGGTATTAGAGCCCTATTTTTCTAGGCAGTAAGTTTATTGTGGGTGTCTTTAGTAAAGCCCTAGGTTATCTAGGAATTGTTTAGTCTTCTCAAATTTGAGAAATACAGCAGTGAAGTTGTGTGGCTTCACCCCTACCTACCAACAAGAGTGGTTTAAGGCCACAGTTGAGGAGAGTGGTCACTATATCAAATCCCTTAGAACAGATAGAGGAGGAGAGTACATCTCCAATGAATTTCTGAATTTTTGTAGGAATGAGGGCATTCACAAAAAATTTACAACAAGGTATACCCCACAACAAAATGGAGTGGCAGAAAGGAAGAATAGGACCATTCAAGATATGGCATCAAGTATGCTAAAAGCAAAAGGGCTATCACACATATTTTGGGGAGAAGTAGTAACAATAGACTATATACTGAATAGGTGCCCCACAAAGGCTTTCTGTGATAGGATTCCACAAGAGGCATGGACAAACAACAAATGGGGTGTTGAACATTTAATGATATTTAGGTGTGTGGCATACACACTCGTGCCAAAAGAGAAGAGGCAAAAATTTGATGACAAAGGAGAAAAGTGCATCTTCATAGGCTATAGTGAGGAGTCAAAAGCCTACAAATTATACAATCCCATCGCTAAGAATGTTGTGATCAACATAGATGCTATATTTATTGAGAATGAAGCATGGGATGGAATGGTGGATGACACCACAGGTATTTTAGTTACAATACCCATTGATGATGAAGAAGTTGTAGATGATAGCAACATAGGGGGAGCTCAAGAGAGTAGTAGCTTAGGAAGAAACCATCATAAAGCATTGGAAAATAGCAGCTTTGATGATCTATAGTAGAACAATAACTCTGGTAGTGTTCAATAGAGACAACAGTCTAGCAGCACTGAATAGAGACAATAGTCTAGTAGCTCCAGAATTCAACAGAGTAGTAGCTCCAATAGTCAGCAGTATAGTAGCTCCAGAGGTCAAAGTAGTAGCAGCTCAGAAACTAATTTGGATCCTACACTCGCATCATTGATGCCACGTAAGATAGAGTGTGAGGGAGATCTATGAAAACACATAGCATGCTGATTTTGATGAGAATTTGGATTTTTCACTATTCTCCTATAGTGATCCAACACACTTTGAGGAAGTAGTGAAAGAAGATAAATGGTGTAATGCCATGGATGAAGATTTGGAGGCTATAGAGAGGAACCAAACATGGGAGTTGATCAAGTTACCTAAGGGTAAAAAAGTGATTGGAGTGAAGTAGGTCTATAAGACCAAGTGTACTGCGGAAGGGAAAATCAAAAGACACAAAGCAAGGTGTGTTGTCAAAGGGTACAAACATCAACCCAGTATAGATTATGATGACCCACATGCACCAGTTGCAAGGCTGGGAATAGTGCAGACAGTGATAGTAGTTGTAGCATAACATCAGTGGAAAGTGTTTCAGATGGATGTAAAGTCAACCTTCTTGAACGAAGTGTTGAAGGAGGAAGTGTACGTGGAGCAGTCGCCTAGCTATGAAGTCCCAGGGCAAGAGGACAAAGTGTATAGGCTCTACAAAGCTCTTTATGGGATGAAACAAGCACCTCAAGTGTGGTACAATAGAATGAACTCCTATTTGTTGAGCAATGGATTTAGCAAGAGAAGCAGTGAGCCCACACTCTACATGAAATCAACCAAAGGTGATATTTTAATTGATGTTTTGTATGTAGATGATTTGATTTTTACTGGTAACCATGACAAAAGAATTGCAAATTTTAAAGAGGTGAGAGCAAAGGTTGGCAACATCCACCAAAATTTGATGGACAAAATTATGATATATGGGCTAAGAAGATGAGAACCATCTTAGTTGCAAATGACCTATGGGATTTGGTCACTAATGGGTTCAATGATATCACAGACCCAAATGCATTTGCATCCCTTTCAAATGCACAAAAAAATCAGTTGAAAGAGAAAAGAATGAAGGATGCAAAATCCCTAAGTTTGATTGAGGCAGCCTTGGGTGAGGCTATTTTCCCACGTATTGCAACATCAAACTATGTAAAACAAGCTTGGGATATATTGAAAAATAGTTATAAAGGGACTGAAAAAGTGAGATTAGCTAAGTTGTAGCTCTTGAGAAGAAATTTTGAGACTCTACAAATGAAAGAGAATGAGTCCATTTCAAATTATCACACTAAGGTTTCAACCTTGGTAAATCAGCTGAGAATCAATGGAGAAAAAATAGAAGAGAAAAGGATTGCTGAGAAAATCCTAAGAAGTCTGCCTACTAAGTTTGATTATGTAGTCATTGTCATTGAAGAGGCAAAGGATTTGTCTCAAATGACTTTAGATGAGTTGATGGATTCACTACAAACCCATGAGCAGTGGTTGAATAGATATGCTCCTTCCCTAGAGAAAGCTTTCAAATCTTAGACCAATGCAAAAGGTCAGGGAAGAGGAAGAAACAATAGAGGTAGAGGTCAAAAAGGTATAGGAAGAAGCAATTCTAGAAGAGGAGGTTCTGACAGCACAAAGGAGATGAGCAACTCATAGTTAGAAAACCAAAACTAGAGGAAGAACAATAGTTTGAATTAGAGGTCTGACAAAAGTAATGTGTACTATTATTACTATCACAAATATGGCCATTATGCTAGTGAGTGTAGAAAAAAGCAGCATGACCATGGAGGTCAAAATGCTAATGTAGGAAATGAGAACAAAGCTGATAATGACAAACAGTCAAATGTTTTTATTGTTTGCAACCTTGTTGAATGCAACAATGATGAAGTATGGTACTTGGACAGTGGATGCAGCAACCACATGAGTGGTAACAAGAACTTATTTTCCTCCATTGATAGCATTATAAAAATAGAAATAAAAATGAGAAATGATGAGAGGGTTCCCATCATTGGAAGAGGTGTAGTCAGCATCCAAATGAAGAATGGTGAGAGGAAGCAAATCCAAGATGTTTATTATTCCCCTAGCATAAAACATAACATATTGAGCATTGGACACACGGTCCAAAATGGCTACAAAATCCTGATGGGGAACGAAGAATGCAAGATATTTGATAGAGGAGGCAACAAGAAAGTGATGGTTGTAGTGTAGATGACAAGAAACAAAATGTTTCCTCTCAGGATGCACATAATGTCTACAACAGGAACAACAGACAGTCAACAACAACATTGTTCGTTGGCACTCACAACATTTTCACAACAGTCGGTGGTTGAACAATAGTTTGCATTCAAGATAGTTATCAAAGACCCATCAAAACTATAACATTTAAGGTATGGGAATTTAAACATTTCAAGTTTGAGTTTATTGTCTAGGAAAGGAATGGTTAGGGGTTTACCATCCATTGTAGAACCCAATGGAAAGTGTGAGGCTTGCATTTTAGGTGAACAACATAGGCAACCATTTCAATCTGGGTATTCTAGGAGAGCAAAAACACCTCTTGAGTTAGGGCACTCAGATTTATGTAGACCCATGAAAACCATCACTTTAGCTGGAAATACATATTTCATGACTTTCATAGATGACTATAGCAAAAAAATATGGGTCTATTTCTTGAAAAAAAATTGGAAGCCTTTGAGAAGTTTAAGCAGTATCAGAGCCCTATTTTTCTGGGTAGTAAGTTTATTGTGGGTGTCTTTAGTAAAGCCCTAGGTTATCTAGGCATTGTTTAGTCTTCTCAAATTTGAGAAATACAATAGTGAAGTTGTGTGGATACAACCCTTCCTGCCAACATAATCTATATTCACTTGAAAGTTTCAAACATGTTTTCAACAAATCAATTTTGTGCCTATTCTACAATCATTACAATTAGTGAGACCACGTTTCTTTTGGGAACTTTGTCAAACAGATCTCCTCCCTTGTCTTTACTTCCATGTTTTGCATGCATGCCTACATATACCATTTGAATTTTTTTAAAGTTTCCAAAGACATTTCAATAAACCATGTGCCTTTTTTATCCCTCCACACCACCCATAAATTATATTTCCCTGGAATTCCATATAGAATTTTCAACAGACTATTTTTGCAATCTTGTGTCCCATGAGATACATCTCTTTGGGGTATTTTATCTGACATTTTATATGCCTTGTCTATGCCTCCACATGCACTACATGCAAGGAATCAGTATTTCTTGAACAATATCAATCTTTGGCACCCCTCATGTGGTACAGACAGAGAAGCTATCAAAGGTTGTGGTGTTTGGCTTTACACTTGCTAGTTGCATTTTCTTGAAAGTTTACTAAAGTCTTTTCAAACCATTTTAATGTATATCATAGACACTACTTTCACATTTTGCATCCATGTCCAAGCGAGCTATAATAACTACCAAATCTAACAACATCCTACAACTCCCACTTTGGCACATCTGAGAGAAATATAAAAGATTGTGGAGTTCAATTTTACATATATCAGTTGCCTTCACTTGAATTTTTTTGAAACCTTTTCAACAAATCAATTTGTGCATATTCTACAACATGGCATCCCATGGGATGGAATCTTTGTTGAGGCATGGTTGTAATAGAGGGAGGCATAGAAATTTTTAAATAGTTTCTAAAGTCCTCAACAATCCCATTATGAACATTTCCTGCAATCGTGGCATTTCAAGAAGCGACACTTTGAAATCCTTTAAAAAAATCTATTAATGCATGTTATGCATCATGACATGCATAAATTTCACTTGCAAAATGCATCCGCTTTAACCATTTCCTTTCCTCCCCTTTAAAAGCTCATATTTTGAGGTTTTGAAATGGCTAGCATGCTAGCAACAAAGAGGTTTTGAAGTTTCAATTGAAGTATCATGTGAGCAACAAGAAGTTTTGGAGTTTTGAACAAGGTGGCATGTGAGCAGTAAGAATTTTTGGAGTTTTGAATAAGGTAGCATGCGAGCATAGTAGAAATAGAGAGGTTAGGATTTTCAAATGAGTGAGCATAGTAGAATTAGTGAAGGGAATGCATATGAAACCTCACTCAATTCTTACCATTAATTATTAAAATCTTCTTTTAAAGGCTGAAAACTCTTTTTATGGAAAAATTAATGCTTAGGAAAGGTTTTCAAATATTTTCACATTCTTTTTCAGTAAACTCCTTGATCACCCTTAACATCAAAAAATGGGAACACACATAAATTTTGATTGAAAAAAATTTTTCCTTGAAATTTTGCCAAGATGACAAAAACACAATTACAACAAAAGCCTAGAAAAATAATTTATTTTTGAGCAAATAGGCTTTTATTTTAATTTTTTATGAAATTTGGCTAGAAAAACAAAAACTATAATTTCTCCTAGATCGGGAGCTGTGTAACTACAGAAAATGGCCATATTTCTTGAAATACCATCAAGAACATCCCCCTAAATCATTATTTTCCAAAACCTCACAGTTCTCAAAATTTCATTATTTTTACATTTTTAGCCAATGCATGAGGTCAATTTTGAGTATAATTTGAAGTATACTTAAAAAATATATAAATCTAGTGTCTAACATTTGAACTAAAATCATAAACCTATACTAACCAATTGGAGTTGAGAATTATAAATTTTGTTTGATGGATTACAAAAATGGAAAATGACTTAACCAACTAACAATAGGTTACAAAATGAACAACCTTGAACATGGTCAAATGGTAACCGATCCTAAAGACTTTATGGATATATAGATTATTTATCAATGAAATGAATTATTTGAAGTGAAAATTTAAAAAATGAGTTATTCAAAATTAAGGGATAACATAACTACATCCCAATGACTTATTAATATTAGACATATGTTAGGAAAGAAATCCCACTCCTTCAAAAATGTCTGGTCTAGTGCAGACCATAGCATACATAAAACTTCCAACTACACTTTGTTAAAGAACTCTAGTCATGTCTTACGTCTCCAATGGGGATGTTGGACAATCCAAAGTAGATAACTTTGTTTCAACTATTAAAGGAACACACAATGGTCTACAATCATGCATGTTAAACCTCTATAAAACTGAATTGACATACTTACTCCAACCAAGCCATAGTTTGTATTCACTCTATCTCTTTTGATTTCCATCCCAAAAATGTGTTTAGCTACATCTAGATATTTCATTTCAAATTTAGCTACAAGTTGAGACTTTAGTTCTGAAATCATTCCTTTCCCTTCACTAATAAATAACATATCATCAACATATAATGCAATAAACCAGAAATGATCACCATCATATTTATAATAAATGCATTGATCTGATTTAGAACACTTAAACCTTAAAACTCAACACACACACACACACACACACACACACACACACACACACATATATATCAAATTTTGCATCAATTTCTTCTCAAATGTAAACATACTATAAATAATAACCTCATGAAATTGTAAGTTTGAGACACCATTTTCCTAACACAAGTGAGACTATTATTATCTAGGAGTGGGGATGTACATTATAGACCCAATACTAGTCAAAGGAGGATGGTATATTCCCTAGTTCTTGATTTTAGAGTTATAATATTTCTAAGGAAACTTGCACATGCATGTGTTCTAAAATATATTTAATTATTCGGGATATTAAAAGATTTAGATATTATCTTAAATGGTACCAGTTTTATCATCTAGTGGTGCATGGTCATTAATTGAGTTTTATTCGACAGATAAAGATAGGGTCCATAACATGATAGTGTAAAGATTACTCAATAAAATGATCTCACCACCATACAAGTGTTACATGACAAGATATCATGATCATTCCCACATGATTAAGATACTAAGATCACAACCCAAAACATCATTTGAAATCGTGACATCTTAATCAACACCTAGGATAATTTGAAAACATGGAAAATGATACCACTTACTAGTCTAGAGTACTAATAAAACTAACATACATATATTACATATTAATATATATATAATACGCTAAGAGTTATCATTCTCTAATTTTCTTTTTTGATTAATTTATCTTTGTGATCAAATCTTTTAGTTTATGCAAATATGTGATTTTTTTTTAATTGTTTATTTATTCTTTTTGTTTCATTGAATCTCTTTGATTGGATTTATTTGTTTCATCAAATCTCTTTGATTTGATTTTTTGTTTCAACAAATCTCTTTGATTTGATTTTTTGTTTCATCAAATCTCTTTTATTTGATTTTAAGATAATAAATAAAGGAAGAATCTATGCTTGTGCTTCTTGCACAAGAGATATGACTAAGTCCTTAAGGAGATGTGCGATTTTAGGAGGAGCTAACCATTGCATTATTTTAGCTCCATGGAGAAGACGAATCAAGATAGAATGGTGACAACTTGTACTAATAGGTCAATATTAAAATGATTCAGATTTGTAGGATGAGAGCATCAATATATTTGAAAATCATATAGAAGTTAAGAAATTAAATAAAAATCCTGAAGACAACAGGAATCAGTGATACTACTCATCTAGGGCAACCAAATGCAGATGCAAAAACCAAGCAAGTTGAAGGTCAATTTAGAGTTTTACAAAAATGTAGGATTTGTTCTAAATTTGATATAGCATATCACTCTAGTATGAATGAAGAAAATGATTCAGATTTGTAGGATGAGAGAATCAATATCTTTGAAAATCATATAGAAGTTAAGAAATTAAATAAAAATCCTGAAGAAAACAATGATATCATATATATCAGAGATTATACTGGCAACACTTTGCTAGAAGTTGGTACAAAAAACAAAAAACAAACTTCTGAAAGAGAAAATAACTCAAATCCAAAAACTCAAATCGATATCAATAAGGAAAAACAAATCATTATGTTTTGTATTACGATTAAAAAAAAATTATTACAAGTAAAATAAGAAATGCATGCACAATCCACAATTGTTTCCCTCTCCCAATCACAATATGGACTTTTGTCTCTCCCTTTCCAAAGATGGTTTCCTTTGGTTCAATGTTAAATCCCTTTTTTAACTCCACCAACATACAAAACTTGTGTAGTTAAAATCATTTACTATTGATTGAGGCAGCTTTGAACAAAATAAAACAAGATCTAGATCTTATCTACAATAATATGCAACCAAGCAAATCATGAATCCAATATGCATAAAGTAAACCATGACTAAAGCTTGCATTACCAAGTGAAGCTTGATACAATCTAGACAACATACACTCTTGAAAAATTTTGTTTGGTAAATAGTGTACATGCACTCTAAGCTCTTTGTGCATTATATAGTTGAAGGGTAGTGTTCACATAAGTTTATATACAAAATGAAACGTTGGCAATACAACTTTAAAAAATCTCTAACACTAAAATTAATATTAAAAATAACATCTTATCAAGATTTTAACAAGATTATCTTAATAATTTTAAAAATATTTTTAACAAGATTATCTTGAATTTTTTAATATTAATTTAGCAATTGTCATTTTATTGTAATATTAAATTCAAGATTTTATTTATGTGTAAGTTTTAAAATTATTCATTATTATCATCCTATATATATATATAATATTGTATTTATTTAATTTTTTTGTACTAGATATTCAAGATAATCTTGTTAAAAATCTTCTAAAAATTATAAAAGCGTGAAAATATTGTAAATTAATATGTATTTCCCTAAGAAATATTATAAACTAAAAATCATGTATATTCTAAAAATGTATATTTTGGTTTTTTGAAAATATTCTAAATTAATATGTATTTGGACATAACAAATATTATAAAATGATATATATTACTATTACAAATTAGAATACTATATTATATTTCCTTAAAAATGTCATATATAGTAAAACTATAAAAGGATGATAATACATGCTTTTAAAGCTTACATATAAAAACAAAATCTTAAATATAATATTTGAATTAAATAAAAATTCTAAATTGATATTAAAAAAATATTCAAGATTATCTTGTCTAAAACAAAGAAATTTTCGCAATATGTAAACTTCTTTAAAATCTGATTTAAAAGCATAAATCTATTGATAAATACTTTACTTTGTGACAGGTTAGTAGACGTCAATTTTAATGGGGGGAATAAAAATGTACACATACTCATTGATGTGAGTGTAAGAAACCTCTCAGCTAATAATTTGAGTCCAATATTCCATAATGTTGCACTTCAAAGAAAACCCCTGAACCATAGGTACATTTATCACACACACATTATTGTGCCTAATAAGGCCTCTACTACACACCCACGTTGGTTAATCATAATGTCCAAATCAAAATCCTCCTCAATTCTTGATCCATTAATCAAGATTGAGATCTAAAGCTATGTGGTTCACCAAAAGGTGACTTAACACCAAGTGGCCAATATTCTAGTATGGTACTAACATGTTTCTTTGAACTCAAATAGGCTTATAGAGATTGTAGATATTATATTCTATTCAAATTTGATGGTTAGAAAAACCAACATTAATATTGAACTTTGACACATCTTAGGGATATACCTACCATATTATTATTCATTGAGCAAGAAAATATTTGATGCAAGAGCATCCTTGGTCATAAAGCAATCATGTATCAACCAAAAACATTTATTTTCTTTCAGTTCAGTCTATAGCCATCTCATGAGTTTCTTCCAGATTTTACCACATTATCATTTCTTAACTCTCAAAGAAGGATATATCTTCTACACAAGGTCATCTACAACATATCCAAATTTCAAGTGATTTACATTCATTTGTAGAAAGTTATCACTCTCATAATTCCATTGTCAATTCTCTAGAAGAGCATTCAAGGCCTACCTAGCTTAGATTAGTTGCGCAAACCTTTTATAGAATGTGTAGATCTTAATGGATCATCTTACAAGGAATTTTAGGTCTAGGAGAACTTTCTTGGAGATCCATCATACATTTCCATTTCTTGATGGGTTATCTTTCATGTTCTTGGCCAACCTACATGTTTGTTCTTGCATTGGGGTTTGTAAGCCCTTCAACATAGATCATAATTGGAGCTAGAGATTCATATTTAATACTATTTGTAATCCTTTGGAAATCATATAGAAAGTTCATAATCTCTCAGTTAGTAGTTAGGAAATAGATCGAAAGGCCATAATAAGGCATTTTTTCAATTCTAATATCTTTTAATGCCCTTGTGGCAGGTCTATGAGCCCTAGAGTTATTCCACATATAAGGCATATGATTCATGTAATATTGGAAGTTATTGAATCAATGATAATTCATGTTTACTAAGAATTTCTATGTTATTACCATTGTGTTAAACTCTAGGCTACATGGTTGGACAGTCCTTTTAAGACAATCCATTTGTGACTACACCAAGTGGTATTAGATAAAGTTTATGAGACTTCAGAAGGCATTCCTTGTGGCGAATTGGTCGCCGAACTAAGGCAACCTACATGTATTTTCAACTAAGCGTTGACTGTGAGGTAGTTGCACCAAATCCAAGGAAGATATACAGCCAAGGAGAGTTCTTGTTATGGAAAATGTTGTGGGAAGAATAGATGAAATTTTGGAAATGATGGGAGCAATGAGCATGCAGTTGGATGTTGTAGAAGAAGATAGGAGAGGTCTAAATGATAGACATGAAGATGAAATCGATGATGAATTAGATCATGATACAAATCAAAATAAAGAAAACCTAGAAGAAGAAGAAGAATCAGATCAGGTATAGAGCTTGAAAGCTATTTCCAAGATTGGTAAGAGACCTAGAATTGAAATTCAAAATTATGCGAGAAATTTAAACCCTGAGGAATTGATTGATTAGACAATGATATGGAGGAATACTTTGAATATGAAGAAATTGAAGATTATGAAAAAGTGAGATGTGCAAAAAAAAATTGAAAGTACATGCTACTATATGATGGAAAGAAGTTTAGTTGGATAGGAATAGGAGAGGAAAGGAAAAAATCACAAGTGGGATAGTATGGTGACAAAGATGAATCAATTTATACCAGCTAATTATGAGCTTGAAATTTTGAAAAGATTAAAAAACTTGAGGAAAAAGGAGAAATCTGTGGAGTATACTAAATAATTCTACAAGATTATCATTAAAGTTGGACATACTGAAGCAAGCAAGGAGAAGGTTGTGTGATACATCAATAGACTGAGAACAAAAATTGAAGAAGAGTTGATCTTGGTGAAGATGACAATAGTTGAAGAAGCATACCAACTTTTGCTAGAGGTAGAAGACAAGCTAAATAAGAAGTTTGAACAAATATAAAGAAGTGCAAGAGGAAGATTCTAGAGGAGTGGATCACAATCTGGAGAGACAAAACCTTATGTAGAGAAAAATAAGGATGGAAAACTCCACCATAGTGAAGAGAAGGACAATAATTAATACTGAATAGGAAGAGAGGACAAAAACTTATACCATAGTGATAGAGAAGGTCATAATTCTTACTGCAATAATGGATATATGAGAGATGAAGGAAGATCTGGGAAGAGGCCATTCAGAGGAACTTGTTTCAAGTGTGGAGATGAAGGACATGGAGCATTTGAATGTTACCAAGGAAGCACTGGTAAGAGAATTGAGAATACCGAAAGAACAACTTATGTGGATGAAGAACTTGTTGGATCCCCTAGTTTAGTTGGGAAACTAGAGAAAGAAGAGGGTATGTGTAGGATCATGATGGGCCAAAAAGTGGCAATATGATGGCTATGTGGCTGATGACTTTGTTTTTACCCTAAATTGATGAAACGAAAAGGGTTTTTAAAGGAGATTCTCAACTTTCCACCAATATAAATTATGCTTTACTTTGAATTTAATAAATAATTATTATTCATTTTCTATTTGAATTATGACTAAAGTCTTGATTGATAGGCTGATTGAAAAACATATATAACTTTCAAACATTATCACATTTTTGAATCTAAAACATGATTCACATTCTATGCTTTGCATACTATAGGATTAAAAAAGAAAAATTGAATTTCATGAAGTTTTGACCAAGTTAAGGTGGTCAGACATACAAGTTTTTATATTTTTTAAAAGTTTTATTAAAAAATTCATCATTAATTATTTACTTGGAAAAAAATTACAAAGAAAATAAGCATCACATTGGGACATGAGTCTTGTACTTCTATCTAAAATCTTATAAAAAAATATTATCATTTTATTGTGGTTAGGGTGGTTAGACAGACACCTACTTATTTTTTCCCTAAAAATTAAGTACTACTGCATTGAAATTTCAAATTTTCACATAATAGATTTTCATTTTTTAAAAATAAACCAAGTAGTTTAGAAACTACATTCAAATTTCTATAGATTCTATTCTTACATATTTTTGAAATAATATAGATAACTTATTCAAATTTTTACATCAAGTTGCCTAACTCTGATTTTTCTGAATTTTTCACCACTTAAGGGCCTATTTTTCCATGATGATCTTGTACATACCTGAGAGTCGTTGGTAATGAGAAGATCTTTGATGCATGGAGAAGTGACTAAAGAACCATCGCAAAGGAATAATTCTCTTAGGACAAGATGTAAATCCAAAGGAAAGGTATGTAAAGTTATCATTAATAGTGGTAGTAATGATAATTTAGTTTCAAAAGAGATGGTAAACATGTTGAATTTGAAGATATTGAAACATCTGAAGCCCTATAAGATAATAGATTCAGGATGAACATAAGATATTGGTAAGTGAGCAGTGTTTGGTGAAATTTCATATAATACCATATTAGGATGATCATGACAATATGATAGAAAATCTATTCATGATGGCAAGAAGAATACCTATACTGTGACTTCAAATGGAAAAAAATCATATTGATACATTTGGGAGAAGAGGACAAAAGTGAAGTTTGTAGCACTGCTAGACTATGTTTGGTAGATGGAAGGAAGTTTTTGGAATTATTTAGGCATGATAACATGATTTTTGTATTTATTCCAAAGAAGGGTGGTAATCTGGAAACAAATAAGGGTGCTGGCAAGAAGTTGAGTCCACTTTTTGGCCAAAAAGTGTTTTCCCTGATTTTTTAGAACTTGACACATTTGACCTTAAAATTTGAAGCACTTAAAGATGGAATCTTCAAAAAAGTCACTAATCATAAAATATAGTACTCAGATTTTAGTTTCCAAATATGCAATTTATTTCAATACCCAGATGATACAAATTGAGTTTCAATAGGTGAACATTTCTAAAAACCACTATTTAAAAGTCATTTTTTTTTACCATACCATGCACGTGTACGACATTCATATTTTGACCTAAATTATCATATTTTTCTTCCTTTTGGGAAAAGATTTGTGACTCACTAAAGCACATTTTTTGATTATTTTTTGTAATTTTTTATTGAATATATATATTTTTTTTTGTTAAATTTGTATTAGCCATATTTGTCATTTTGAAAAATCACCATGTACGACAGGCATAAGATAACCTAAACTTATCATTTTTTTATTTTATTTTTAAATTGAAAAGAATTGTCTTAAGTATGTTCTCGTGCAATTTGTTTGTCAAAATGTTATGTTGATCAAAAGTTATTAAAATAGTAAAAAACTCTAATATTTAAAGTTTATGGACCAATTTCATCATAAATTAATTGAAAAATAGAAAAAATAATCCAATTGTAAAAGAAAATACATATTTGGAATCTGCACTGCCTCATCTAAAATGGGTTTTAATTTCATCAAAATATTCTGCAAAAACAGTCATCAACCATATGTCCAAACTCGGTATTTTTCTGTGACATTGTTAGAACCTTCAACTTGCAGGTCAAACAAAGTTGAAGGCCTAGGTTCAAATTCCCAATGCTTTTCCTGAACCAAAATACAAGCCAAAAACCTGACCACAAAGAAAATCCAATTTCAAATTTTTAGAAATAGGATCTCGTTTACAAAATGGGATCCTGTTTTGTAAATCGGGATCTCGTTTCTTAATATTAAATGTGGTGACCATTGACTGGGAAATGGGATCCCACTTTATAAATGGGATCCCATTCCTTTTTCAATGGTCCACACATTTAATATTGGGGAACATGATCCCATTTGTTTTTAACCATTTTTTTAAATTTACTGGCAAATTTTACTGTGAATTATGCAACTTCACATGTACGACTGAGTGCGACATATTGGGTTATTTCTCATCAACTATTGTCTTTACAGCTGGTGAACTTGCATTTTTTATTGATTTTTTCAAAGGAGGCATCATGTAAACCATTTTTGAAGTGGAATTGTTTTAGTTTTGTACTCGTTTGGAGGAACAAAAGGTCTTCAACTTGCAATATGGATTGAATTTTTCAAAGGAGGCATGAAGAAAACAGTTTTTAAAGTGGAATTGTGCTAGTTTTCTACTTGTTTTGAGGAACACAAGTGGAAGAATTTTTTCCTTATAGGTCTTCAACTTGCAATTTGGATTGAATTTTTTGAATAATTTCGCTATTGACATTCATTTGTGCTTGAGAATTTTATAATCATGGGTTCAAAAGCTTGTAATAAGAGGAGGAAGACATTGACTACTAAAGAAATTGAAGCAAATAGAGAGAAGGAGAAACAAAGACAAAGAGAAATAAGAATGGGAGTTAAATCAATGAATGATGGTGGAGCATCCAATTCCACAACTATTGAGGATGAAAACATTGAGGAGAGCATGGTTGTAGATGAAGCTAATTTGCAAGAAGTCAATTTGGAGAAGAATATGATTATACAAGAAAGTCCTACTATGTCTTCAAATCCCTCTTTCAATGCTATGGAGAATGTTTCAATATGCACAAATCTAGGTACGTCTTCAAATCCACATGTTAGTGAAATGGTAAATTTGTATGTAGGAGTTTTACAAGATGTTGGACTTAACGATGTTGACATTGATAATATTCAGAGAGTTGAATCTTTTATAGAATTTGTTGAAAATGACAAAAAAATATTTTGTTCAAAATGAAAATGATAATGATCCTTTTGTTGAAAATGAAAATGAAAACCGTTTTGTTGATAAAAATGAAAATGAAAACCATTTTTTTGATGAAAATCAAGATGAAAATGTAAATCGTTTTGAAGTTGAAAATGAAAATGAAAATGAAGATGAAGATGAAAATCTAGAATGTTTTGTTGAATTTAATGAAAATACTTTTTTTTAAATTGAAAGTGGTGTTTTTGATAATCTTCTTGGTCAAATTTCTTGGAGGCAAATAAGAACACATGCGAATAGAATATACAACAAATTATTTTATCATAAAAAATTTGCATTTCAATGTCAACTAATGATGCAATTGATGAGAATGGAAAAAATGAGGAAAATAATGAAAAGTTTAGGCTTTTTGTTAAACCAAAAAGAAAAGATCAATCATTAAAATGTTCATGTTATTTCTACTATTGCTAGTGCCATTCAATCTATTGAGAAAAATAGTCGATCTAAAGATAAAAATGTAGCAAGAAGAGCTATAACGACTACTATAGTTAATAAAGAAACTTTGAATAAAAGAATGGTAAGCAATATTAGTGAAGTTTTAAAAATACATCCTAAAACATTGCTAAGAGTAGAAAAAAGAAGAGAAAGTATAGAAAATGATCCTATCAACCAATGCTGGAATTTTAGTGGTTGACTCTCGAGGTATGATATGAAATTGAATGTTGAAATTGAATCTTTGATCGAAAAATATTGGCATGATAATACTAGGGTTTCATCTAATGCTAGAGATGTTTTAAAATTAAGGGTGGGGTCCAAAGTTCATGATCCTTACTCAAAACACCTATTAGATACAACAAATCCTGAATTTTATAGAAAATTTTGTGGCGATTTAGTGTTACCTGGTAATATTAAAATAAGTCAAAGGTATTTTGAAAAATGTAAACCCTGGTATGTAAAAATTAATCAGCAACGAATATCTTGTTGTTGTAAAACGCATGTTCAATTTCATTATTTTTATGATTTTTTTCAATATATACGTTGTACCTTGCATACTAACATGATTATATAGGAATGTGGTATTAATATGCCACCTGAAGCAATAAGGGAGTTTATTTCAGGTTTGTTTTGTGAAAGATCTAATGGTAAATTGTTTTATTTAAGTTCTTGTATTTCTGGACAATGCATTAACTGTAGAAATATTTCATTCTTAAGAATTTTTATGCATGAAAGTGTTGATAATGATTTTGGACAACAATTAGTAGATGTTAAAAGATTTAAGAATGTTCACTATTCTTTAAAAGATGGAAAAATAGGAAAGCGTTGTGATTTAGTTATAGAAAAAGTTAGTGTCCATGCATTCATGAGTGAATTTAAGAATAAGATTGTACCAAAATATATCATGCACTCTCAACATGCTCAATGGCTTGATGGCCAATTTCACGCATGTAGAAACACATTTCCAATTGGTACTATACTTTCAATGGTTGATTTTGCAGAAAATTATACTCTAGCTCTGCAAGAGGAAATTCAATCATAGTATTATAATTCAGTGCAAGTAGCTATGTTTTTCCATATTATTTATAGACATGTAGATGATAGTACTAAGGATGATAAATTTTTTTTGAGGGAGTATCATTTTTATTGTAGTGACAATTGTTACACTCGTCAGAATTTGTTCAATACCATTTCAGTATATTTTATAGAAATTTAAGAGAAAGAGGAATCCAGATGAAAGAACACCTCATATGGTTAGATAATTGTATCCATGGAAGTTCAAGAATGCTCAAATGTTCTATTGGTTAAGTAGGGTTCACAAGGAACTTAATGTACAACATATATGGAGTTTTTTTGAAGCTGGGCATGGTAAAGGAGAAAATGATGGAGCTGGTGCGTGTGTCAAAAGAATTCTTGCTAGAGAAAAATTAAAACTTGAGGATGTAGTAAAATTTAAAGATACACGTGGGATTTTGGATTGGTGTAATACAATATTATCTGCACCTGGTTTGAGTGAGTACTCTACAGTTCATCGATTCTTTTGGTTGGTTGAAAAAGAGAACATTGTACCTAGAGTTGATTGTGAGATAATCAATGGATCTACTAAATGGCATTCATTTAGGAGTTCAACAACAAGCACATGGACTATCTAGACAAGGAAACTTGCATTTTTTTACCAGTTTTGTATCTCAGGAGATTGGGAAGCATGTGAAAATATAGAATGGGTTGAATAGTGGGAGCAAAGATCATTGACACCTACACAAACACATGATCAATATGAAATAACTATTGAAGAAAATGATCAAGTGTTTGCATCTGAAGACTATGACCATGTTTCAAACCTTGTACACGAAGGTAATTTAATTCAATTTATTTCATTTGATTTCACTTTATTAAGTTATTTTGTAATACTAAATTATTTATATGGATATGTGGAAGTTATTAAATCAAACATTATTTGCAGGACATGTGTATGTTGTTGCACCTGAAGGGAGTGAAGAGGAAATGAAATATTGGTTGGCTCGTTGTTTGGAGGCTAAACATAAGTTAATATCACCTCAAGAAGATGATGATGGATATCATTATCCAATAGGTACGGTGATCCCCTTAAGACATCCCCTTAAGTAAATTTTGATAACAAGTTTTTGATCCCCTTAAGAAAATTTTTAGAATAAGACTTTGATCCCCTTAAGAAAATTTTGAGAACTTATTTGTTGACGATTTTCATGTTTTCCAATAGGATCGGTGGTGGTTGTTGGAACTTGGATATGAAAGTACCTAGCAAGGAAGAATGGTCTACCTACATTCAAAGATTATGAAACACATAAAAAGATTATACATTATTCACATTTGGTGGTGGCAATAAATATAAAACTAGGTCAGTATCATGGAAGACCTACAAATAAAGTGCTATGGACAATTTCTATGGAAGAGCATGAGACAATCATAGATGCATTGCAAAAAAGAGAGGATGCAGATGGTACAATGGAATAAGTAAATACAGGTAAATATAGTTTTAGTTTTATATTTTCCTTTTAAATAGATTAAATACATGTCTCGATATTGGTCAAGTATTTTATTAGTTGAAATTGATTGAAATTGTCCTTTTATAGATCCTTAAGCCATAATCACAAAATGGGTCTAGTCCATGTAGATTCAACCTAGACAACATGGAATACTTGGTAAAAATAGGCAATTATTAGTTAAATTATATTTAAATATATGTTTTGATTACATATTGATATTGCTTGTACATTAATAGTTAAAATTGATTTATTATCCTTTTTTGTATCTATAGACACATAAAAATGGCCTCAACTTGCAAACCATAGAAATGTATTAAGGAAAAGATTTCATATTAAATTGCAAGCTACATAAAACTAAATCCCTCATTAACAATAGAGAACAATGAAAACAAGAAGCAAAATAAGATGAAACAACATCACCTAGTCTTCAAACCTCCATTGGTTGACCTCCATTGGCCTTCTCCATCTTGCTAGAAATGATATAATTGCCCTCAGAATCGAAGTGCAACTATAACCTATGCCTAAGACAAGCAAAATATTGAAGTAATGTGTATGCTCAAGCACTCAAAAGCTCTCAAGCATGTTGTGTATATCTCTTGTGTTGTCAAAATGACTTGAAAGAGGGCCTTTTAAAGAATTCCAAATTGAGAATGGATGGCTGGGATTAACAGATGGTGAAGCCCTAAGATCAAAGGCCAAGAACCAATGTCATAAGGAGGATTAGGGTTAGGGAAACATTAGGTCAAAGTTATGGTAAGCCTTGAAATGAATCCTAAGGGAAATCATAGGATTACGAGTGTGGATGTGACATACGGATAGAGTAGTACTCCCATAAACCCTATTGAGCGTAACCTCTTTAGGCTAGAGTGCCACCTAATCGGTGATTAAACTCTTGCCCCATGTATGGCCACTTGAACAGGGGTCCCGAACTAAATACTCTTGTGTAGTAGCCAAAAACCTTCTATCCGCTAGCTCAACAACGGTCGTTGTGAAGGCATCCACATCTTCACAGTCTTTAGTAGAGGTGATCAGCATGCCATGGGAGTTTTATGGGTGCTGGAAGCTTGGTTGGCCTGAGAAGAGAGTGCACTGTAAGGGGGAGCCCATGCAACCAAGCTTCTGGATTCACACGCTAAGGATATGTGGCTAGGGAAACCCAAGTGGAATCTAGCAGATATTGTCCTAGCCTAACCATAGGATTGTGCTTGTCTTCTTTGTGATTGATTACACATTCAAAACATTGTGTTTGCTAAGTGTTTTCTAGATTCTCAAATCGTATACACAACGCTCACAAACCTGGAAATGAAACAATCAACTTTAGACAATTTAGACAATTGTCAAACATCACAAAATTGAATTCGAGTCCAACAATTTTGCCTATTGTCAAACATCTTTTCTCGAAGTCTTTGTTAGAAACCAGAACTGAAATTGCTCAAAATTTTCATCATTCAACCATTAGCTTGCATTTTTACCTTAGGTTCATCCTTGTTAATTTTAGTTGCATAATCATCATTTCCTACATAGACTTGTCATTAGGTTTTCATCCTTGCAGACTTTGGATTAGGCCACCTCATCACACTTTGCAAAATCATTGCCTTCAAGAGTAGGTTATCTTGGGACTTAGTCAACAATCTCCTTTTCAATCATTGTCCTTTTTGTGAGAATTTCCAACTCAACAGTCTAGTTAGGAAAACTCACTAGTCATTTTTGACCTTGTCACTTAGTCCTTTTAACAAGTCCTTTGATAACCAAAATTAAGACATAGATTAAGCTTAGAGTTGTTAGGAAAACCTTTCTCC
Source organism: Sequoia sempervirens (assembly GCA_007258455.2). Taxonomy (NCBI): domain Eukaryota; kingdom Viridiplantae; phylum Streptophyta; class Pinopsida; order Cupressales; family Cupressaceae; genus Sequoia; species Sequoia sempervirens. Next base: position 654,019,745 of record VDFB02271358.1, read on the forward strand.
ACATTGCATTCATCTTAGTCCATACTTTGCATATTTTATGCCTAAAAATCCAAAAAAATCCAAAAATAGTGTTCACCCTAGTCCTCATTTTGCACCTTTACCTTTCATTAGTCACCTTTTTAGTCAACATTATCATCTTTTTCCTCATTTTTGCACCTAGTCAATTATCTCACCTTGCATTAATCAACATTTTCATCCTAGCCATCATTGTCGCCTTGACATTTGACATCTTTCTTTGACAACTTTGTCATCTTGCATCAATCATTTCCTTAGGAAAACATCATAGTCACCTTGCATTGTCATCCTTTATCACAAAAACACCAAAAACATAGACTAGTTTTCATAATCATCATCCTCATTTGAGCAATTATCTTTTATGGTCGAAACTAGGCTTCAAAGAAAGAAAAGACAAATGGCAAACTTTGGACAAGAATTCAACACCAACATCCACACAAACACTTATGACATGAACCAAGAAATGAATTTTAATGATCCATTTACCAACATGAACATACCATCTTCCATGAACCTACCAACATCCTCTTGAAATCCATTCAAACCATTCATACAGAGAGACCACAATGGACAAGTATTCGTTGAGGATCTAGAGGCTGCAGCCCAAAATCATGATGTAGCTTCATTTGTAGAGGACTTGGTCTTGAACGATGCTGACAGATACCTTGCTATGATTTTAGACCAAGGGGTGAAAATACCAAGAGGCTTTGACATCAATACCATAAGACCTTCATCTCAAGACAACACGACACAAAACTCGATAGCTCAACAAAACACAAACAATGCCTCCAACAATAACACTATTGTTGCCACACAAATTTCTACAAGCATCATCAATGTTACATCTAGTGGCGCCATAAGTCAAAACACCTCCAACTCAATCAATGCAACATCTATTGGAGGCACACCCACCATTCCACAATCAACATCACAATCCATGCCCGCAATGTCAATGACATCTTCACAAACAGTTGGAACTACCCTTGGATCTACATCAATGGGGGAGAGTTCCTCAAACCCCATATTTGGAACTTCATCTATGACCATAGGGACATCATCATCAAATCCTTATGTTGGAATCTCATTCAACCCCTTTGGAGGAACTAAATGGTGTATTCTTATTAGAGGTCCCCAACCAAATGGTAACACATCGTCGCAATTAAACATCAATGCCTCACAAGGACAAAATACCCACATCCTGCATGGAAAATTCCAAGGAAAAATTACCAACATCCCACATGGACAATTCTTCTAATATGGACAAGGAACTCAAATGACACAACAAATGAATACCTTTGGGCACCAAAATATTCAAGGTTACCAGATCCCCTAAATATCGACAAATATGGTTGGATCACACATCCCCACATATTCATCACAAATCCACACACACCAACACATTCCTCATCAAAATTGGAAATACCAACAATCTCCAAACCAAAACATATCATACATTTCACAACACATGTCAAATTCAAACTCAAACATGCTATCATAATCAATGGGGACTCAGGGGATACCCATCACTCCCATGTGTGATACGACCAATAATCCCATAATAGATGCCTTGACAGCTAGAGTGGAAGACCTCCAAAAATAGATGGAAACCATGCAAACATCTAACAAAACGCCACCAATGTCATATGACCTATGTCTATATCCCTTTGACACAACTTTATACATGCCACCATTTCCTCCTAGATATGTGGCACCAAACTTCACCAAATACAAGGGCAAGACAAATCCTATTGAACACATTCAAGAATTCATGACCAACTGTATGGACATTGCATATGAACACACTTACTTGATGAGACTCTTCTCCAAGAGTCTAATAGGACCCACACTTGAATGGTTCTCCACTTTGAAGGGGATAAAAACATGGAATGAACTTGTAGACAAATTTGTGAAAAATTATGCCTATAACATTGACATAGGCACCTCCATCACTAGCTTATGCACACTTACACAAGAGGACATTGGTGAAACTTTCATCCCATTTTTCCAATGATGGAGAGGCCTAGCAAGTCACTACCACATAGACATACCTGAAAAGGAGAAGGTTGACATGTTTGTACAAACACTCCTAGGCCCATTGAGAAATGGCTTGCGAGTTCATTGTTGTACAACCTTCACAAACCTAGTCAAACAAGATGTCCAACTTGAGAAAGCCCTTATTGTTGAGGGAAGATTAAAATATGGTCCTAAAAACACAAATGCAAGCCCACCCACTGACAAAAACAAATAATGGGTTAAGAATAAACATGTCACCAATGATGGCGTTGTAGATGCCAAGGCTGCCAATGCAATGGGTCCTATGCTTACCCTTAAAGGGGCTCAACCGAAAAATACATAGATGACCACACAGACCCATGTTGCCAATGTTATACAGACAAATCAAAATAACCAAAATCAAAGGAAACCCCGACAACCTAGACAATTCCCGAGTCGCACATACACCCCCTTGGGTGAGCCCATTGAAGAAGTCCTCAAGAAACTCCTTCAAAATGGTGTCATAACACTTGAGGACCCAAAACCATATGACCCAGGGTAGTTTAAACCATTTTGGTGGGATGACAATGCATTTTGTGATTATCATTAGGAAAAAGGACATAAAACCTCCTCCTGTCAACAACTGAAAAATCTAGTACAAGACCTTATCAAGAATCATACCATTGAGATAGGTGGACCACAATTTGCATCTAATTCAGACCATACCATACACAAGAACCCACTATAGGACCATGGTTCTAGTAACCCTTCCATGCCAAAAGCCAATAACAATAATCGAGCCAACCATGCCCGTATTGCATATGACTATTCTGGTAGACCTATCATAAATCATATTAGAACAACTGTTGAACATGTCAACATAGTTACTATCAGAAAGGCCCCTGAATGAAATGTCACTACCCATGGGGGAAAAGTCACCATAGTCGGCCCTCCTCCTCCCGGACAACCAAAGATAACAATAGCTGGCCCGTCTACCCAACAATCACAGTCCCAGCCTAAAGGACATTTTAACCTCATTGACCAACTTGGGAAGACACTTGCACATATTTCTATACTTGAGTTGCTACGCATTTCCCTAGCACATAAGGTTATACTCGAAAAAACATTACAAGAGTCTTCCATTCCCCAAGACATTGATGTAAATAAATTTGAGGCCATGGTGGGATATCTTACCACTCCCCACCATACAACATTTTCAGACCAAGACTACTCATCATCCAAATCCAATCATAATGATGCCCTTCACATTGAAGTTTTTATCCATAAAAATAAGGTCAGACAAGTGTTAGTAGATGGTGGAGCAGAACTGAACATATGCTCCTTAAAATTGGTTAAGGCCCTAGGATTTTCTGATGCTTGTGTAGATGCTACACAGAGCATTGTTGTCAAGGCATATGATGATGAAGAACATTCCTCTTGGGGCGTAATTACACTTCCAATTAGTATAGGACCAGTCATTGTGGACACCACTTGTCAAGTCCTGGATCTAGAACTTCCATACAATATTTTACTTGGTTGACCTTGGATTCACGCCTTGAAAGTTGTCCCTTCCATGTATCACTAGTGTTTGAAATTTCCCTTTGAAGGCACTGAGATTACCATATATGGAGACCTTGACCAATTTCAATATTGTACCAATTTGAGAGGTATCTCAGAGCGCCAAGTGCCTATCAACAATGAAGCTTCGACATCTTCATCCTCTAAATTCCTTGACCCATCAACACTTGCAAAGTCTTCCACATCCACATCCACTTCCACAACATCCACTTCTGCTTCTTCGGCAACCATGACCACCTCCATGACATCTACCACTTTATCCATCACCCCAAGCATCAATGCCAGTATTAAGATCCAGGACCAAGGGTGTGGAGAGTATATGCTAAATACGGCCTATTGCATAACGAGGATGCCCAAGTCTCCCCAGGTCTACGGCAAACCTTGCTTCATGTTAAAGTCAAAAGAAATTTTCAAAGTCCCTCCAAAAATAGTATTCATAAAGTGGGGTGAAATGAGTCAAGAGGACACTGAAAACGTGCTATCTTGGATTTATAGAGAACCAGAGGATCCAACTCCCTTTCCAGTAAAAATGTATGGTAAAGGATATGACATGATAAGGGAAAAAGGCTACAATGGAATTAGTGGCCTCGGCAGGCACAAGACAGGAAGGCAAGAACCTCTAGCACCTAAGAGAAGACCTAAGCATCTTGGGTTAGGGTTAGGACCATGAGAATCTGGCGATCATAGTACCAATGTACTTTCTAGTGAGAGAGTAAATGCTTCAGACTGTGTCAAGACAATTGAAGATCCCTTTTCTAAAACTGACTCCCATGAATGGGAATTTTGCTCCCAATGATCCCTACGTGACTGTTGCCTTGATGACTTGTTCCTTGAACCTGGAGAGCCTACATTTGAAGAGAGATTCTAGAAAATGTTCAAAATTGACACAACACCAAACAACACCAAGTCGAGATCCTCTTCTACTCATATTGACCATAATCTTGACATACTTATCTACCCTGTTGAACCTAATGACCATCATTCAGATTCATTTGAATTGCCACATGAAACTACTGACCCAGAATCCACTCCCTTTGTTCCTTACTTTGTTGATGAGTGTGAATCAAGCGAGGCAGAGTACTGGATAGAATCTAATATAGAGCCCAACAATGACAATTTTATCTTTAACCTCTCTGAATCCATCAGCATGCTTTCCGCATCCTACCCACCATTCACAAATACTGATGATGGTATTTCCTTAGTCTACCCACAACTAATTGATTTGGATCAACAAGGCCTGCCAGTTATGTACATATTTCAAAATGATGAGGCCATTGCAGAATTCATGAGACTGCGTGAGGGTATACCAAGTGGAGACCACAAGGCTAGATTTTCCATTAACCTAGATTGTGCCACTTACTTTGGGGAGACTGCTCCATCTTCTAGTCGCAAAATGAAAAATAAAAATAAAGCAAAAAATGACACATCTTTAGGTGAAAACCACAAGGCACCTTCTGACGATAAAGAAATAAAAATAAAGGACGCGCCTAAGGATGGAGAATTATACTTTCTCCCCGTAGCTCAAGAAAAATTAGCCATGCTCATAGAGGACACTATGGAAGTAAACATATCTACAACAAAAGATCCTAAGATGGTCCTCCTCGCGGCATCTTTGACAGAGGAAGAGAAACCTGAGTTCCACAAATTCTTTTCAGAGCGTAAGGTCAACTTTGCATGGTATTATGTTGATATGCCTGGGTTGGATCCAGAACTTGTCTTGCCCCATTTGCCATTATTTCCAGATACCAAGCCAATGAAACAAAAGCTATGAAAGATGCACCCACAGATCGCCTTGTTAGTGAAAATAGAACTTAAGAAATTGTTAGATGTGGGATTCATATGGTCCATAGACTATGCCGAATGGATATCAAATCTTGTACTAGTCACAAAGCCAAACGGTCAAATCCGTATCTACACAAATTTTCAGGACCTAAATAAAGCTTGTCCAAAGGATGACTTTCCCTTTCCAAACATTGATATCATAGTGGACCTTACGGCAGGATATGAGATGTTATCCCTCATAGATAGTTTTTCTGGTTATAATCAGATCCGTATTGCCCCTGAAGATTAACACAAAATAGCCTTCATATGTCCTTGGGGCACATACTATTGGAACATCATGCCTTTTGGTCTTAAGAATGCAGGTACCACATATTAAAGAGCCATGACAACCATATTCCATGACATGATGCATAAGATAATGGAAGATTATGTAGACGACTTTTTGGAAAAATCTTTAACTCGAAAAGACCACTTGAAGGTGTTAGACAAAATTTTCAAGAGACTAGAAGAATACAAAGTCCACCTGAATCCAAAGAAATGTGTCTTTGGCATGACATCAGGCAAACTTTTGGGGTACATTGTTTCTCATAGAGGCATTGAAGTCGATCCAGCCAAGGTGAAAGCCATATTAGACATGCCTCCTCCAAAAGGGATAAGTGAACTCAACACATTGCAGGTAGGTTACAATCTATCTGACGCTTCATAGCACAATTGGTAGACAAGTGTCATCCATTTCAGTATCTTCTATGCAAAAGAATCCCTTTTGTGTGGACATATAAATGTCAGGAGGCCTTCCAACAAATAAAAGAGTATCTACTGTCACCACCTATTTTAGTGACACCAATCAAAGGGAAACCTTTGATTTTGTAAATTTCTACAACAACTTCAGCCCTAGGGGCATTACTGGCACATAACGACCATGAAGAAAAGGAAAGGGCCATATACTACATTAGTAGGATACTGGTTGGATATGAGCTAAATTACACAACCATCGAACGTGCTTGCCTAGAAGTTGTCTTTGTTGCTCAGAAATTAAGACACTACATGTTGAATCACCATACACACTTAGTGGTGAAGATTGATCCCCTTAAATATCTCCTAAGTCACGCAGCATTGATAGGTCGCTTGGAAAAATGGGTAATGATCTTGAGTGAGTATGATATTCAGTATGTTGAAAGAAAGGCGATAAAGGGACAAGTGATAGCAGACCAACTGGCAGACGCACCTATACAAGGTGATCATCCACTAGTAGCAGACTTTCTAGATGAGTCAATATTTCATACAAAACCTAAGTCACCTTGGAGGCTATATTTTGATAGATCTCATACTAATCATGGCTCGGGGGCAGGAATATTGTTTATCACCCATCAAGGAGACTCCATTCCTAAGTCCTTCCGCATTGCTTTTCCATGTACAAATAATGTGGCAGAATATGAGGCACTTGTCACAGGACTCAGAATGGCCATCAAATGGAAAATTAGAACACTTCATGTCTATGGAGATTCTGAGTTGGTCATTAACCAAGTCAACGATGACTATGACACTAAGGATGATAAATTAATGCCTTACAAATGAAAGGTTGAAAGCTTTCAAACATATTTTCACATGGTGACTTTTGAGCAAGTTCCAAGAACACAAAATAAGGCAGTAGAGGCAATGGCCACAATTGGCTCTCTTCTAGACATTCCTAGTAATGTGCCTCAATTTGAATTCTTGGTAGAACAACTTTTGGTTCCTACATATGACATACCAGAATCAGAGATGGTTTGCGAGCTTGTTGGTCCCAATTCTCCATGGTATCAAGACATTCATGACTACCTCAAGTCCCAAACCCTTCCCTCCAACCTATCAAATAACCAACGCAAGTCCTTTATCCAAAAAGTTTCCAGATACACCATCCTCAGTGATACCCTTTACCGCCGTAGCTTTGATAACTCCCTTCTTCAATGTCTTGACATTGACGAAGCACGAATGACCTTGCAAGAGGTACATGAGGGTATATGTGGATCCCATTCAAGTGGTCCTACTTTAGCCAAAAAGATAACAAGACTTGGGTATTACTGGCCAACCATTGAGAAAGATGCACTTGAATTTGTCAGAACGTGTCGCCAATGTTAGATACATAGTGACTTGATTCATGCACCAGCATAGGAACTTCAGCCGATTACTTCTCCTTGGCCCTTCACACAATGGGGACTCGACCTCATGGGCAAGATCCATCCTACCTTGTCCAATGGCCACAAATTCATCATTACCGCCACTGAGTACTTTACTAAGTGGATCGAAGCAATCCCGCTCACTTACATTACCGGCAAACAAATTTCCAAGTTTATCCTCAACTATATCATCTGTCGATATGGTATTCCACAATCCATCATCACAGATAACGGTCGTCCCTTCAAAAATTACGATGTCCGTGAACTTTGTGAGTGCTTTCATATCCGACACCACTTCTCCACGCCTTACTACCCACAAGGAAATGGTCAAGCTGAGGCATCTAATAAAATGATCATCAAACTTCTTAAGAAGACAATCAACGATGTTGGTTGTGACTGGCACATACAACTCAATCCTACTTTGTGGGCATATCGCACTATCGTATGTACTCCCACTAGAGCCACTCCATTCGCCCTTATCTTTGGAGTCAAAGCCATCTTGCCCATAGAGGTCAAAATTCCATCCCTATGAGTCTCTATGAAAGGTCTAATCATTGATGAAGAATATCGACAGTCACGACTGCATGAATTAGAAATGCTAGACCAACGCAGACATAATGCCTTGAACCACTTATAGGAATATCAAAATCATCTTTGCAGAAGCTACAACAAAAGAGTGATGACTCAAAAATTTGACATTGGTGACCTGGTTCTCATGCAGAATCCTAAGAATCAGTCCGATAGAGAAAAACCAGGCAAGTTTGAGCCCAATTAGTTGGGTCCATACATCATCACTGCGTCATTTGGTTATGGTTCATATCAGTTGGCTACTCCAGATGGTGAAAATTTGACATAGCTAATCAACAGTCTACATTTATGCAAGTTCTATACATAGCATCAAAAAGTCTGGTCGACAACCATTAAAAATACAAAAAAATTGAAAAATACAAAAATATCATCACTTGGATGAAAACTTGGCAAACAGGCATCCTGGTGACACCAAAAAAAAAAAATGACAAAAAATAAGAGAAATAATTCATCCAATAGTGAAAACCTGGTAAACAGGCACTTTGGATAAGTACCATGGTGAAAACTTGGCAAACATGCACCATGTGTAGTTAGTCATTGCTTTGACATCTACTATCACTCTATCTACCTTAGTCCATAATAAACATCCATTTTTCTAACATTCATCATAACATTTCACCCTGACATCATGACATTTCTTTCCATGGCTGACAGTGGTTGACATCAAAGTCTTGAGCATCGCCTATTGTCCATACCGGTCATGTCCTTTCCATGAACTTCACTAGGGACAATATTTTATCATGAGACTGCAGTGGGTATCACACATGGTCTTGACAATCGAAAAGTCCCGAAAAAAATCATAAAAATCATAAAAATTCCTTAAAAAATCATAAAAGTCATAAAAAGTCTTTAAAAAATCCTAAAAATCATTAAAAGTCCTGAAAAAATTCTAAAAATCATAAAAAGTCCTAAAAAAAGACCTAAAAATTAAAAAAAGTCTTGAAGAATACACTTTTTTTTTTCCAAAAACAAAATCAATGATAGTCAAGTCAATCAAGTCTGTCATACCAATCAATCTTTTGTTTGCCTAACTACGAGGTCTCTACACATTTGCTATGTAGGCAAGGCCATCAATCGATGTGCCCCCGAGGCCCCCTAGGTTCAGTCCCTTAGGGTTTGTCAGGTCAAGTCAAAACATGTCAATTTGTCTTCAATATGTTTGTTTGTCCTTGTCGAACTACAAGGTCTCTGAGTGCACGATGTAGGCAAGGCCATCTATCGATGACCCCTCAAGGCCACCTAGGTCAGTCCTTTAGGGTTTGTCATTTTGGTCAAATAAGTTAGACATAGTCACACTCAGAAACAAGATAGTCATTTGAACATCAACATTCAAATCATGAACCAACAGACAACATAGCCCAGTCAGTCATCAAGCCAAGCATCTGTCAAATTGACCAACACAATGTCAACCTAGTCACTTTATGGTCCCCTTCAAGATGTGTCCTTGAAATTGGACCTCATCAAAATGTCATTTGCCTTTTCAGGATGTGTCTTTCTTGACGACAGGCTTCATCACATAGTCATTGGCCTTTTCAGGATGTGTCCTTCCTGACGACAGGCTTCGTCACATAGTCAGTGGCCTTTTTAGGACGTGTCCTTCCTGACGACAAGCTTCATCACACAGTCATTGGCATTTTTAGGATGTGTCCTTCCTGATGATAGGTATCGTCAAATCATCAATACTGTTAGACTATCAAATCGTCAAACTTTCAAACTATCACACAATCAACCTTCGACACACAAATCTTGGTAGGAATATTGAATGGCTGTTGATTTTGCTGGTCTATTTTGTTTTATCTTTTTATTGTTTTATCTCTTGGTCATGTTACTAGCTACCTCGAGGATGTCTAATGAAGGATTTAGAGGTGCAATGATGTCTCGTGGCCTAATTTTCCTTGATTGTTGTCTTTGGTGTGTCTTGACAAAAAGACTGGGGCAACTTGGCCTCTAATATGAGTTAGGACATTTCTTGTCTATGGCTGTCTATTTTTCGAAAGTGGATGACCTTGCACACCTTGGTCTATGTCATATCATGGTGTTTGTTGTCCATTTGTCACATTTTACTGCCCAATGATGATTATGCAATGCCTATGATGTTATTTGGAAAAATATTGAAGTATTCCTTTTTCATCCTCACATCCATGATTTCCACGCTAACATTTCTTCTATTCCTCCATCCTCTAGTCCTCTCATCCATTTCGAGAGCACACTCACGTTCTTTCAACCCACCTGTCCTCTCAAGGGGGCATACCACTACCTCCCTGTCATCCTTCCTCTCCTCACTTTCAAACTCGGGCATATTTTTGACGTGTTTTCTTTGACACAATGTGATAGACTACATTATGTCAAAGAGGGGCAAAATGTAGACACATAAAAATGGCCTCAACTTGCAAACCATACTTTCTATGACGACCATGCTTCTCTCTCACATAATTCAATTATCTAATCATGTCCATTCCTCCATGATTATTTAAATAAATAAATTACATTTATTTATTTGAATGCATCACTGATCAATCCTTATTTCCTCCATAACATTATCATTTATCATTTATCAAATAAACTTATTTATTTAGCCCACTTTCCATCCCACCAAATAAATAATTAAAAAAATTATTTATTGTCTTTTGTCTCATTCCCATTTATGAATTAAACCATTATTTAATTCATAAGTCAACATTCCTCCATAAATTAAATAATTTATATTATTCCAACTACCTCTTTTTCTCCACCATTGATTTAATTGCTTTCAATTAAATCCCAACCCTTCATTTCAAGGCTTTCCGTAACTTTGACCTAATGTTGCCCTAACCCTAATCCTCCTTATGACATTGATTCTTGGCCTTTGATCTTAGGGCTTCACCAACTGTTAATCTTGGCCATCCATTCTCAATTTGGAATTCTTTAAAAGGCCCTATTTCAAGTCATTTTGACAACACAAGAGATATACACAACATGCTTGAGAGCTTTTGAGTGCTTGAGCATACACATTACTTCAATATTTTGCTTGTCTTTGGCATAGGTTATAGTTGCACTTCAAATCTGAGGGCAATTATATCATTTCCAGCAAGATGGAGAAGGCCAATGGAGGTCAACCAATGGAGGCTTGAAGACTAGGTGATGTTGTTTCATCTTATTTTGCTTCTTGTTCTCTATTGTTAATGAGGGATTTAGTTTTATGTTACTTGCAATTTAATCTGAAATCTTTTCCTTAATACAGTATCCTTAAGCCATCATTGCATTCATCTCATACTTTGAAACAAAAAGGAGAGGATGCATGGATTCAACCTACACACATGTGTGGAATACTTTTAAATGTAGGTACTTGAGTTGTGTACATATAGATAGTTTTATATAAATTAAAATATGTATGTTTCGATGATTTCATTGATATTGCTTGTACCTTTTTGATATCAAGTGGTGTGAAGACCTACTACATTCTAGGCACGAGTTTGAGATGTTCTTGAGATGGCATGTCCAAACTTTGTAAACATTGTTTTGAGATGACATATATGTACATACATACTTACAAAATTAAACATTTTGTACAAATTACAAATACATGTACATACACAATTATGTACTCTATGTACTTCTATGTATCAAAATCGATATTCTATATATTTTGTTTGTTAAATGTGCATGTTTTCCTACTTTGAAACTTTATATTTGATTGTATAATCACTAAATATCATGCATAAATTATTGTTAAATCAATTATATCCTTAAGACGTTGTATTACAGCCCCTTAAGACGTGGAGGTGGATTCACATATCATAAATATTATACTTAATTATATCATTTGTTATGATGACTCACCCTAAAAATTATAATACTTGTTTATATCACTTAATATTTATACTCAATTATACTCTTCTTTGATCCCCTTAAGATGTCATATTAGAACCCCTTAAGACATCCCCTTAAGACGTGTCGTATTAGCACATATCCTAAATATTATACTTAATTATATCATTTGTTATGATGACTCACCCTAAGGGTAAGTGCATGGATCTATGACATAATTTTGGCTCTTAAGATGCCACTTTTTTATGAAATCAGCAAAACCTGATTTGCACGAGAAAATGAAGATAGTTACGCTCAAAATTTCAAGATGCAGCTAGAACAAAAGTTGAAGTGCTCTGAGTCTAGTTTCTAAGCTACTAATTTTTTTTGAAATTAATGAATATTAAGGGTCTCAAAAAGGGGGGGACCAAAATAGGTCCTTTTTTTATAAAAAAAAAAATAGCATAGTGCCTGAGGGCTCCCCCCTTTTTTATTATCTTTTTTTTAGAATTTCAAAAATCCCAATAGTGAGAAATTAGCTAACACCATGTAGTTTATCCTCATTCTTTCGAATAATTTTTTTAATGAATATATAATATTTTATGAATTTTCAAAGTGGCCACATCCTAAAAAGCTGAAATTTGAGTGTGCTCCCCCCTCAATTTTTTGAAGACTAATCGAAAATTGATTTTTTTTCATCATATGTAGAATGGAGTCTAGTTTCAAAAAATGTAATTTGTTTCATGTTTTGATGAATGAGTAAAAATCTATCCTAAAACTAGCACATGTTGGTTTTTGACCAAACACAGAGGCATTTACAATAGAAGCCATAGATCAAAACCTTAACTAAATCAAAATGAAAAAAGAATTATATATTTAGATAGCTAAGAGAGAGGTTAATGCTATCACATTTTTTTTATAAACTTTCATTGAAAGACGTGCAAATGAGACAGGGAGCACGAATGAAAATATGAGGAAATTTGGAAAATCCTATCAATTAACACATCCAAAGCAGGCCATTTGGCGAGCGCCAAATTTTGCATGTGCCAAATGTGATGTGTCATTTGGCAAGTGCCAAATTTGGCGCTCGCCAAATGACCTGCTTTGAACAAAACCTGAATTTCCCCTCTTTGGTCAACAACTTTTATAATGCTTAGAGTGCACAGTTTATGATCGTAGATCTAGATAGTTGAGGTTTTACCTTTCATACGCTCTCTATTTCTTTATCCCTCTGAAGTCTCTCTCTCTCAGGTCTCACTCCCTCCAACACAACCTGGACTACTCTCTCTCAGTCCAATCCCCTCTCTTAGGTCTCTTTCCCTCCCACCTATTATGCCTTGCATAACCACCCCATTTTATTCTGGGACAAAATGGGTCCCTTTCTTTTTTCTTTTCCTTTGGTTGTCTGGTTTGGTCTTAGGAGTTCTTTTATTTTCCTCCTGAGTTTTTTTTCTTTGGTTTGGTCAAATTTGGTTCTTCCTCAATTAAAGTAGGGTTTCTTTTTGTTAAAATTAAGTGGAATGGTGAAAATAATATATTTCATATGCTTCTGAGGACTAATGCTAACCTTGTTTTGCAGGATTAAATCATGCACATGATGATATTTCTCAAGGAGCTCAGATGGAAGGCATCCCTCAATCCAATTTAGCATAAAACTCCTCAAGAAGAAAGTCGCTAAGACCTTTCAGATGTCTTGCCAACTAGCAGTGGTTCTATTCATTTGAAATGTCCTGGTCGACTAGACATTTTAGTCGTCGTGGGTTTTCATATGTCTCCCCGACATGCTGAAGTCTCGTTGACCGATTGCACACAAGGTTAGCATTACCGAAAGATTTGCACTTAATGAAAGGTCCCGGCGACTGAGTGATGTCTCGCGGAAAGGTTATACCTTCGACATAAGGTCTAGCCGAACAGGTGAGGTCTCCACGACAGAGGTGGCTTCGAGATAAAGTCTCACCGATAGGGTGGACACTTGCCAAGGTGAAGCGGTGTCGACATAGTGGTTTAAGTTTGGCAAGATGTCTGGCCGAAGGGGTAAAGTCTTGTTGACTGGGCAGAGTCTCACTGAAAGATGAAGGCATCAGAGAGAAGTTCTGCTGACCGATGAAGGGTCTCGGCAAAATTTTTGAGCTCGGTGAAGGTTCTCGCCAACCAAGCAAAGTCTCACCGAAACATAATGGGCTCGTGGAGAATGGAGGAGCTCGACATGATGTCCTGCCAACATGGGAAGGTCTTGCCGACCCGATAATATCCCAGCGAAGGGTTATGCCTTTGGCATAAGGTCTCGCCGAAGAGGTGAGGTCTCGCCGAAATGAAGTATGAGCTTGGAGAAATTTTTACACTTGGTCTAATGTCTCACCGATAGATGGTGGTCTCGCCGACAATGGCTCACAAGATTATAGATATCACCGAGACTCCTGGCCGACTAGTTGGTCTTCACCATGATGTCTCACTGACAAGATGGATTCTCCTCGAGATGAAATGAGCACGCCGAAGAATCTTGAGTTTGGTATAATGTCTGGCCGATAGCGATTCTCTCGGCGACCACTGTGGATATCGATATGACTTTGGCCGCTTGCTATGAAGTCTTGCTAACCATCGTATGTCTTGTCGATAGCTACTACGAGGTATGATCGCATCGAGGAGACACGATTAGTGTCTCACCGACATGCGATTTGGTGTGAATGACTTTTGACCACCCAAGAATCTTATGTGGCATGTGTTCAACCAATCAAAGAGAATTAAAGGTGAACCCTGGACAGTTTGACCAATTGACTACCCATATGAGGAAGATCTACAGAATGTGTGTGGCATGAATCTGCTCTATGAATGAAGCGATGGATTAGTTCAGTATCCAGGGGTGTCATTTGTGAAGATCCAGGGGGAAAATCTAATGCTACTTCCAAAAGAGGTCAACTTGTAGAAACATCTTGAGCACTAGGAAGCCGAGGGGAGAAAAGGCCACGAATCTTAGTGACAGCTGTGAGGCCTACTAAAAAAAGGCAGATTGATATTAATGGTGATGCTCCAAGGCATTCAAAGTGGCTCTGATGGAAGTTTGAAGGTGGACATGGAGGATGCAATTAAATGTAGCATTATCTTCATTCTGAAAAGATCTGAGGGTTGACCCTCCTGTAACGAACACATATTTTGTAAACCCTAAAACAGGGGCCAACGCATTCTTTTTGGTACATTCTGTATATATGGTATATTTGCCTCTTTGTAAAGGGAGTTTTTTTTAGAGAGGTTTAGATCCATAGAGACATAGAGATATAGATTTTGAACAGTAGTAATTTTCTAAGAACTAAGAGAAAATTAAGAGTATCAATAGAGTAGGAGTTAGATTCGACAGAAGGCAGTAATGTATCCTTCTGGTTCTCTTAGAATAGATGGAAAAAATCTAAAGACATAGGTTTTTTGTACACTAGTGATTGTGCTAGAGTTGTAAATGTTGCTTATCTATTTCACCAACAGTAGAAGCAACCAGATTCAAATCTACTTCATGTTGTGTTCTTGAATGGTATTCATCTTCAGTTAATCATTTGATTTGCAAAGATTTCAAGGAACAAAATCTTATTTTATGTTTTGTTTAAATGGTAAGTTACAATCTGTTGTTGAAGTTAGCACTGTGAATGAATGAAGTTGTGTGTTAATCACAAGTTGATTTTGTTCTCCAGTTTTAATTAGCAATTCCTTGAAAGGTAACAAGTCTGGTTAAGTTGGATGAATTATTATTCTCTTCAGTTCCAAGCTTTGATCTATCTTTTTCTATTTCTTTTGAAAAATGCAGTTAAAGTAGGTTTGAATTCATGCTTGATCTTAGAACAATCCACAAGCTCAACATCTGCAGGCCCCTTGAACATTATAGTTCACATCAACCACTGAGTGAAATCAGCACAGTCGAGAACCAATTACAAAGACCTTGGGAGTTAAGATATCCATGTGTTATTCTTTCTCTTTCAGGAGAGAAGAACAGTGATATTCTGTTTAACTATTATTGTGCTATTTTGACCATCAACAGAGAATTAGCACTAGAAGGAGGGCTAGAAGAGAAAACTGGATAATACTGGGTTTTTCTCACCAGAAAGGTCTGAGAGAGTTATTCAATCACTGAAAATCCACCACCTTTATAGAACTCAAGACCCCAACAAGACACAAGATTCACAAGACTTGGGCAACCATCATACCACCCTTGTCATCCACGCTTACTCCACTAGGATTTTCACCAATACCCCACTAGATTCTTATCAATCCACCACCAAACTCATCTCAATTGCCATTATAGTTGGCTCAACCACCACCAATGGTATTTTTTTAGAATAATCCCTCTCCATTGGGGACTATTCCTGGGGGTTTTCATGATATGCCTAAGAATCCTGAGAAATTTTGTCCCAAGTACATTCATGGTGAATCAAGGAATGCTAAAGAGCACATACAAGCTTTTAAGGACACTTGTACCAGAGCTTATATAGCTCACCATGATGTAGTTTGTAGGTTGTTCCCTTATTCCTTAGGGGATATGGCATACAATTGGTTCCTAAATCTTCCTCAACGCTCTATTTTGAGCTGGATAGACCCGGAGAATGCTTTCATCAATCAATTCAAAATTTACATGGATCCAACCATTTTGTTCCACCAATTTGCTACCATTAGGAAGGATCCAGGTGAGTCTTTTCCCTTGTTTAATACCAGGTTTCAACGAATGTATACGAGACTGTAGGACCCCTATCTCGTTGCTGAAAATAGTGCCATCCAAGCTTACTTTAGAGTTATAGACCCTCTGATTGGCTTATTCCTTCAAAGGACATATCAACTGGTAGATATTGATTCCCTGTCTAAAGTCTATCATCTAGCCATTAAGCTACAACAACAAATTAGTTCTCAACAAGGAAGTTTTGGAGGAGGTTTTCCTTCAATAGGGTATCAGATGCATAGCCCAAACCCTTTATTCAATATTGTCCCAGGAATGTCTCCTTCCCATTATGGATCTATGTCTGAGTTGCAGACTCAATCTCTTGTTCCATTCTTTTCCAATGAAGCTCTTAACTCTTTTCAACAATCACAAGCTCATCATAATCAAACTAGAACACCAAATCATGGTGATCAACCACCTTTTGCTAAGAGTGTTGAAAGTGAAAAGACAGTTCAAATCACAAACAAGGTAGAGACCTTAAAGAAAATGATGTCTCAAGTCACAAATGACATGGCTTAGCTTAGATTGAACCCCTCTCAAAACCAAGGTAATTATCCTAATCAGAGCAGTAACAACCAAGGTAATTATCAGAACAGCTACAATCACAACCAAAGGGGTTATCAAGGCCAAAATTCCCCTAACCAAGGCTATCAAAATCAAAATAGAGGATATAACCAGAGGCCAAATAACAACCAACAATGGAATACATGGCCAAACAATCATGGAGTTTCCTATAATTATCAAGCTAATGAGGAAAGGTCACATACTGCAAATGTGGCTGACCTTAATTTTATTACTAACTGGTGCAGGCTGCATGATACTGCAAACCATTCTAAGGTAAACTGCCCTGAAATAGAGAAAGTTGTCAAGATGGCATAGGCAGATGCCCAAACCTTCCAAGGGAATTCAAACAAAGAAGGTGGCTCAATAGATACAACAATGACTTATGACCTCTTTGAGGAGGAACCTTCATTCCCAAGGCAAGATGAGAATGAACCAGAGGAAGATTCATATGATGCCCAAGCTTTTCAGACAAAGGGAGGACACTTCCTAAGAAATCAGAATAAGGGTCTGTTCACTACCTCAGCACCGCCTAATCACATGGTGCCTCTAAACCAAAGTGTTGATAACAACCCTCCTCCACCAAAAGGCCCACCTGACTTCCATAACAAAGGTAATTCACCTGGTGGTACCAAAAGTAATGCAAGTTATAACACAGAGTTTGATATTGTTTCTGAGTTGTAGAGACATAAAAAATCTTTATCATACTTTGATATCCTAAAGTGGTGCCTTGCTCAACAAGAGATAGTGCTAAAATATTTGGAGCAAGCTGATAAATCAAAAGGGAAAAAAAAGGTGGCACCTACTGTAGATATGAACACAGCTTTGTACAGAAGCAAGGTAGGTACCCCACCATTTCTTCTGAGTTTAAGAATCTATGGGAAGAATCTGCATAATTGCTTGCTAGATTCAGGGGCTTCTGGCAATGTTATGCCATTTTCTGTATGCAAGAAATTGGGATTGAACCCTATCCAAACAAACAAGAAGGTCATCCAACTTGATAAAACAAAGGTTAATGTAGTTGGAGAATTGAGAAATATACATGTGCAAGTAGGGTCTGACCCTAGGATTTTAACAAACATAGATATTCAAGTAGTAGATATTCTTGAGACTTATGGTATGCCATTGAGCAGAGATTTGATGAAAAGTTTAGGGGGATATCTTTCCCTTGACTTTTCACATATGTGGCTACCATGGAAGGGAGTTCCTATGCAAATTAGGATTGAAATTGAACCTCGTATCAAGCATGTCATCACTGAGTATGATTGTCCCAATGAGGTAGCTTATTTTGAAACCGAGATAGGAGTTTACAAAGGAGAGGAAATTTTAACCTTTTTGGTTCTTGATACCAAGGATTTGTCAACACAAAAGTTCCCTGATCCCATGATTAATGAAAATCAGCAGGCATTGATTAGAAAGCTGCAACAGGATCAGCTGGTCTTAGGGGAAGATATCGATTTGCAAAGTCTTTTACTCCCTAATTGGTGTAGGGTGCATTACCAAAATCATTCTGAATTGAACTGCCAACCCTGCATCAACATTTTAAATCATGTTTCCCAAGCTGAGGAAACTAGCCTAAGTCACCTTGAGACCATTGCAGATCACTTCTCATTTAAAGCCAAAGAAGCAATAATGTTAACTAGGGATTAGATACCTTCAAGGGAAGTGCCTTCTCAAGTTGAACTTACCCCAGTCACATTTTTGAACCAGCATATTTATGAGAAACAACCCCAAGGTCTATTTGATATCCCTGTACTCACAAGTGTACCAAAACCCAAGGGATTAATAAAAAATGCAAGTGACTGTCAGAATGATAGCCACAAATTATATGGTATATTTGAGCAGGAATTGGAAATTACACTTGAGGAACCTATCGAACACCTCTTGCCAATATTTGATGCAAAGGATCAAGAGCCCCTACCTATGGCTCATTTTATACAAATTCCCATAATAACCCCAAAGGGATCAAATCCAGCTCATGATCAGCTGTGGACCCTCACATTTGATGGATCCAAATCCAAAACAGGTTGTGGTGTTGGGATTGAATTAAACAGCCCGAAAGGGAAAACTTTCTTTGCTTCTTATAGGTTGCAGTTTGGATGCACTAACAACGTAGCAGAATATGAAGCTCTAGCTCAGGGGCTGATGTTCACACATAAGAAGAAAGTCACTGCCTTGATGGTTAAAGGAGATTCATAAATAGTTATCATGCAAGTGCGAAACCAATACACATGTAATAATAGAAGGCTGGTAGCTTATAGAAATCGGGTATGGAACTTGATTGAAGACTTCGATGCTTTTGGGATTAGTTTAATCCCTAGAGAGGAGAATCAGATAGATGATTCATTAGCTGTTGTTGCAACTACCCTGGAACCCATGGAAGGATTCAAGCTTAAAATATTCTCAGTAGAATTGATATCCACCCCAGCTGTTCCTGATAATGTCAGGTACTTTCAAGTCTTTGATGATGATCGACATATCCTTTCTTTTCTAGCAAGTTCAAATGTTTTTGAAGGGAAGATCATTGATGAGTCTAATAGGGATCAAGGAGATTGGAACCCTGAAGATTGTGATATAGAGGGGGTTCTCAATTTAAAAAAGTAATAGCATTCCCAAGGGAATGGTGGCCTTAGAAAGAATTTTTGATTTAGACCCAAGGGCTCGGGAAAAGATATCAGCTGAAGATAAAGGAGGTGAATATCAAACTGTTAACCTAGCTGATTCTGGCCCAGAAAGAAATGTTTACATAGGGAAAGCTTGCCCTGAAGCAATCAGAAAAGATATACTGAGGGCACTAAAGAAGGATATTGTTGTGATAGCCTGGGGGTATGAGGATTTAAAAACATTTGATGCTTCTATAATGACTCATACCATTCCTCTAAAGCCCGAAGCTAAGCCATTTCGGTAGAAACAATGTCTTGTTAATGCCCTCATTGAACCACTGATCTTTAAAGAAGTTCAAAAATTTATTTCCGCAAGAATAATCTTCCCTGTACAACACTCAACGTGGGTGGCCAACCTAGTTCTAGTCCGTAAAAAAAATGGAGAGATCAGGCTATGTGTGGATTTCAGGAATTTGAATAGAGCTTCAGAAAGGATAACTACCCACTCCCTTCACTGGATGAAGTCTTGTAGACTGTCAATGGGTATCAGATGATATCATTCCTGGATGGTTATTTTGGATACAATCAGGTGATGGTAAACTATGAAGACAGAATGAAGAAAACCTTCACTACTAAGTGGGGAACATTTGCTTACAGAAGGATGTCGTTTGGTTTGATAAACACTAGGGAAACCTTTCAGCGTGCCATGGATGTAACATTCAAAGATCTGATTGGAAAATGCATCATCATCTACATGGATGACCTGACAGTGTTCTCTAAAGATAGGCTGAACCATGCTGCAAACTTAGATAAAGTTCTTGAAAGATGTATCCAGTATGGCATCTCCCTAATTCCTAAAAAGTGTGTGTTCGGGGTTTTTGAAGGGAAACTTTTGGGACACATAATCTCTAAAAGAGGAATATCGATCGATCCAGACCAAGTTGAGTCCATTCTGAAGATAACTAGGCTAGGAAGCAAGAAGGAGATGAGATATTTCATTGGAAAAATCAACTTTGTTAGAAAGTTTATCACAGGCTTTGTAGAAATCGTTAAACCACTGAATGAAATGATGAAGAAAGACGCCAAAATGGAGTGGATTAGTGAGGCAAAGGTCATGTTTTCATAGGTCAAGTGATCCATTTCGGAACTACCAGTTCTCACCAGCCTTGACTACTGAAAGACGTTCTATATTTATTCTTTTTCCTCTAAACACTCGTGTGCAGCTATCCTAACTCAACGAAGAGAAGAGGGAGAGGAGAGGCCAATCACCTTCATGAGCTCTCTATTCAAGAATGCTGAAATCAAATATCCACCTCTTGAAAAACAAGCTTTTGCGCTGGTCAGAGCTGTTAAGAAGTTCAGACATTAATCCTCTGAAGTCAAATTACTGTTGTAGTTCTTGATGTTGTTGTGAAGTCTCTACTTATGCAGAGTGAGCTGGGAGAACAAAGAGCGAAATGGATGGCCATTTTACAAGAGTTTGATCTAGAGATTCACCCTATGAAACTTGTTAGAGGTACAGGCCTGTCTAAATCCATGGAAAATGCTGGTGGAAATGTTATTTTCCAGCAATACACAACTCATTCCTTTTCCAACGACCCTTCGTATGCTGATATCATCTATTTCATGCTCAATAATCGGTGCCTAGAGGGAACAAATATGACTAAGAGGAGAGTGTTGAGAATGAAAAGCTCTCATTATATGCTCAAAGGAGGATTGTTGTATAGGAAGAATTTTGAGGGAGTGTACCTACGATGCCTTGATCAGCAAGAGGCTAAACACGTGATTGCTGAATTTCATGGGAAACATGGCACAGGTCATGGGTCTGCAGATTCGTTAGCACATCAGATCCTCAGATCTAGTTATTACTAGTTGTGTGTGTTTAAAGATTCCCATCAACATGTAAGAACATGTCACATATGTCAGATTTTAGCATCAAAAGAGCACCATTCAGCCATGCCATTGTAGCCTGTTTTTGAGGTAAGACCATTTGCCCAATGGGCACTGGACTTTATTGGGGGTAATTAACCCAAATTCTTCTATAGGATACAAATTTATTTTGACTGCCACTAATTACTACATGAGATGGATAA
This sequence comes from Sequoia sempervirens, assembly GCA_007258455.2. Taxonomy (NCBI): domain Eukaryota; kingdom Viridiplantae; phylum Streptophyta; class Pinopsida; order Cupressales; family Cupressaceae; genus Sequoia; species Sequoia sempervirens. The sequence goes on from VDFB02271358.1 coordinate 654,041,592, forward strand.
AGGCTATACCTTGTAAGAACAATACAATAGAGGTAGTGATCAAATTCCTCACCAAATGCATCACAACTAGGTTTGGAGTACCCTTCGCATTGGTATGTGACAATGGCTCTTCCTTTTCTTCTATTGAGCTCATTTCATGGGCTTATGATCACAAAATTGTCTTAAAATTTTCTTCAAACTATTACCCACAAGGAAATGGAGTTGTAGAATCAACCAATAAGAATCTCTTAGGGGTAATTAAAAAATTGTTAGAAAACAATCCTAGGGACTGCCATACCCAGCTAAGATTCACATTATGGGTAGATAGAACTAGGATCAAGGTTGCTTTAAAGACTTCACCATTTAAACTAGTGTATGGCTAAGAGCCTGTGTTCCCTATTCATTTGCAAATACCTATCCTTGAGTTCATGCATAAATTCTACTCTAGTGATGATAGGATAGAGGTAAGATTAGCTGCCTTGTTGAAATTAGAAGAACAAAGAGATGCCTCCTTGCAGCAATTCTTTAGACACCAGGTTGTTGTCAAACATTGGTTTGACAAAAGAGCCAAAATCAAGGCTTTTAGAATATCTGACCTTGTGCTGATGTGGGATAAAGCTAGTGAAAAGAAGGACAGTCACCAGACATTTGATAAGCTTTGGTTAGGTCCCTATCAAATCACTGAGATCCTAGGAGAAAATGCTTTCTGGCTGAGTAGTCTAACGGGAGAAATTGTTCCATTACGTGTCAATGGACAGTTTCTTAAACATTATTTTGAATCGTGAAGTTTGGTTATTGTTGGGCTGTGCATTTATGTAAATAATTGGTTTATCCTTATGTAAGTAGCTTATGTGTTTCTATTGATGAATGATAGCTTAGGTCAGATATAAACGATGATTGCTATAAGCATTATCATTGTTTATATAAGATCAATTGCTCTTCATATTTAATATTTCTAAAATAAGTAAAATCAAATTTTATAATGCATGTATAAAATTGAATTTAAATAAATGATGTTCAAAATACACATTGAATAAAATTCAGAATTCATATAATATATATTTTCCATGTGTGAGGGGGTATATGTGTTAAGTATGTTTAACCGAATGATAATCGGTTGTATAGGAAACTCGCACGCCCAAAGGGACACATACCTTGAGTGGACGTGTCTCCACGTGTGGAGACACGTCCTCTCAAGAGATGCATCCGTTGGGGGCGGGTCTCCTTACATACAAAAGGGAGTTCCACTCTTGATATGCAAACATCAAAATTTATTAATGTTCTGCAATCAGTACATTCAACATTAAGAGAAGAAATCTGAAAATCGTCTTTGAATTAGAATTTCTCACACAGAATTTCAGACCTTAGTTTATTCTTAGATTTTTAGGATCCTATTTGATAAAGATTTGATTACATTTACATGGTATTAGAGCCACGTTGTGTGAATCCAAATCAAATCTAAATATCAAATTGCTCAAGAAAATTCATATTTTCTAGAATCAAATTCACATCACATTCTTCATAATGTCAAGTGTGATCAAATTTGGAGATTGTCTTGTAGTAGCAGACAATTTCACATCATGGAAATTTAGAATCATGATTATCCTTAAAGAGAATAAGCTAGACTCACTTGTGAGAGAAAATATGAAGGAACCAGAGTCTGAACCTAAGAAAACTCAATGGATGGAAAACAATGAAAAGGCCATGAAAATCCTAGTAGATGCAGTTAGGGATCATATAGTGCCCATCCTAGCAAAACATGAAACTGCATACCATATGTACAAATCTCTTGAGAGTACTTATGAGATCAACAACACCTGCAGGACTCTTGCATTAAAAAGGAAAATCAACAATGCTCAAATAAACAAAGGAGAGTCCATTAATGCATACTTTATGAGGTTTATTGCACTAAGGGATCAATTATCCACAATTGGATATTAGATTGAAAGCAAAGAATTAACTCTAATTGCACTAGGAGGCCTACCAAACTCATGGGAGTCATTTGTTCAAGGAGTAAGTGTGAGATCTAAACTCCCTAAGTTTGATAGGCTAAGAACTGACTGCCTTCAAGAAGAAACCAGACTCTCCACAAAAGAAAATAAACAAAAGAACATAGATGAAGACATTCATGTACTCAACTCAACGTCTAATAAAAGGAGTAAGAAAAACTCCTTCAAGAGAGGATCTTTTAAAAGAAAGAGAAATTCCAATGGAAAGGGATCTTATAAGAAGAAAGATATCACTCAAATACAATGCTTTAGATGTGATGAATATGGTCACTATGCAATGAAGTGCCTTGATAGGACTAAACAACAAGCATCCTTTGCTAAAGTAGGAAAGTCAAATTCAGATCATGAATCTGAGAACTTTGTGTTCTATACAGCCTTATCCAGTCAAGTATCCAACAACACCCACAACTGGATAATTGATAGTGGTTCCTCTAGACATATCACAAGGTTCATAGAACACTTAGATACCATGACCGAAAGGTCTGATGAAGAAGTAACCATTGGGGATGATTATGCACACCCAGTAAAAGGGGTTGGAACTTGTTCCATCAAGTTGAAATCTGAGCTTTCTCTACAACTCACTAGAGTCTTATTTGTACCTAGAATAAAGAGGAATCTTATATCCATCTCTGCCATTGAAGAAAATGGTTATAGAGTTACCTTTATGGATGGGAAAGTTCTAGCATGGCCTAAGAACTCAACAATCAAGAAAGCCCAAATCATAGGTGTGAGACAGGGGTACCTTTACAAACTATGCACTGAAGTTAAACAAGCCCTTACCCTTGACACCTTTGATTCAAATGAGATTTGGCATAGAAGATTTGGACACCTTCATTTACGTGCCCTACCTTCTGTAGAAAAACTTGTAACAGGCTTACCTAAGTTAAAACCATCTCATGAAGGAACTTGCAAAGGTTGTGCCTTAGGAAAGAATACAAAGGGGTCCTTTCCCAATAGTTTGAGCAAAACCCTAAATGTGTTAGAATTGGTTCACTCAGACTTATGTGGACCCATGTTTGTACCCTCTAAAGCAGGATTTCTATACTATGTCATATTTGTAGATGACTTCTCTAGATAATCCTGGATCTATTTCCTTGAGTTTAAAGAGTCAATAGAAATCCTCAAAAGGTTCAAAGAGTTTAAAGCCCTCACTAAAAACTTCTCCAGAAAGAAAATAAAAACCTTAAGGACAAACAATGGGAAAGAATACACCTCTAAATTTTTTAAAGAATTTTGCATGAGTGCTGGAATTAAGAGGGAGTTCATAGTTGCCTACAACCCTCAATAGAATGGGGTTGCTGAAAGAAAAAATAGAACCATTGTAGAAGCTGCTAAGGCAATGTTGCTGGACCAAAACATCAAAACCTCTTTCTAGGAAGAAGCCTCTAGGACTGTTGTCTATATTCAGAATAGATGTCCTCATTCACATCTCGATAACAAAACTCCTGAAGAAGCCTTTACCGATTTAAAACCTGACATTAGTCATTTTAGGATTTTTGGCTATCCTGTCTATATTCATGTGCCCAAAGAGAAGAGATTCAAACTAGAACCTTCTGGAAAGAAGGGAGTATTTGTGGGTTATGGTGAAACCTCCAAAGCCTACAGGATATTCATACCTGGGCAGAAACAAATTGAATTAAGTAGAGATGTCATCTTTGAAGAAGACATTGCATTCAAGAGGGCAAGAAGTTCTAGTGAGACAAAAACCTATTCCCCTAGAGTACCTGAAATGGAACCTACTCTTGAGATTCAGAGGGAGCATCCTGAGGAAATACCACATGAACTTCCTTCTACTTCAAATGAGAATACAAATGACAACAATAGAAAGAGACCACTTTGGGCCAGGAAGATGATCAAAGAAGCCAAGGATCATACAACACCCAAAGGAATGTTCAGGGAGAGTAAAAGACCCAAATGTTTCTCTAGCTATGTTTCTCTAATGAACAACATCATAAACTCAAAACTTGTCAGTGTTACAAAATCTTTTCGACATCAAGCATGGAAGGATGCAATGACAGTGGAATATTAGTCTATTCTAAAGAATGATGTATGGGATATAGTGCCTAGACCAAAAGAGAAATTTGTTGTCTCTTCCAAATGGCTCTTCAAAATCAAGCATGTTGCTAATGGCAGTATAGAAAAACATAAAGCACGTTTTGTGGCAAGAGGTTTTTCTCAAAAGGAAGGCATTGATTATGAAGAAACATTTGCACCTGTTTCCCATTACACATCAGTGAGAGTAGTAATAGCCATTGTAGCAACTAAAGGCTGGAAGATTCATCAAATGGATGTGAAAGCTGCCTTCCTAAATGGACCATTGAAGAGGAAGTCTATTTGGAACAGCCTGAAGGTTTTGTGATACATAAACCTGACTCACATGTATGAAGACTAAAGAAAGCCATCTATGGACTTAAACCGGCTCCCAAGGTCTGGGATTAAAGAATTGATAGCTATCTCTTGGGATTAGGATTTTCCAAGAACGATGTTGACTCCAATATCTACTTCAAGGTAATCAAAGGTGATATGCTAATAATTATTTTATATGTTGATGACCTGTTGATAACAGGAGAAGATCACCTCATTACTCAAGGGAAGCAGGATCTAATTTTTGAATTTGACATGAAAGACTTGGGAATTTTACACTACTTCCTAGGTTTAGAAGTATGGCAGAAATCAGAGGGCATTATACTAAACCAAGGGAAGTACACTATTGATATTCTGAAGAGATTTGGAATGTTGGACTATAGACCAATGTCTACACCTATGGAAACCAACCTTCACAAATTGAAAGAAGCAGCAACAGAATCCAAGTGTGCAAATCCAACCCTTTATAGACATATGATTGGATCCTTGATGTATCTAGTTAACACCAGACCTGATATTTGTTATGCAGTAAATGTTCTCAGCTAGTTCATGTGTGAACCAAAGGAAATTCACTTAATGGCTGTGAAACATATTTTGAGATATCTTCAAGGCACTATTGGATATGGTCTTCTCTACAAGAATGATCAACTATCTACATGGGTACTTTGATTCAGATTGGGATGGAAGTGTAACCGATCAAAAAAGCACATCAGGGTGTTGCTTCAGTTTAGGATTGGCTATGATCTCCTAGATTTGTAGAAAGCAATCTTTAGTTGCACAAAGCTGACGGAAGTTGAATACATTGCAGCCTCAATGGGAGAAAGAGAAGCAGTTTGGCTTCGTAAATTGCTTGTGGGACTCTTTGGTGAGCCCTTGAATCCTACAATTATTCATTGTGATAATTAGAGTTGCATCAAACTCTCTGTAAATCCTGTCTTTCATGATAGATCTAAGAACATTGAGATCCCCTATCATTATGTAAGAGATATGGTGGAAAGGAAAGTGATTCAGTTGGAGTATATCAATACAAATGATCAAACTACAGACATTCTCACCAAGCCTCTCTCCTGAATCAAGGTAGAGCACTTCAGGAAGAAACTTGGTATGGTTGAAATGTAATTTGTTATTTATGTTTGAAATACAATTTTTTTATAAATTGTGCTAATATATAAAGATGTTTAATGTGTAAACTCTTTTGTCATGTGTGTGAATTCATGACCTTATGGGCCTACTCCCCCTGTGTACATTATTGAAAGGTGACGATCTTTCTAATAATGAGCACTTGTATTTGACATTGTAAAGTGATGACTCTACAATGATAAACTATCATGATAGATATCATGTGACTTGATATCTGTGGACATGTCATGATAGTATCTCTTGGACACTTTGATGGATATCATGGGACTTGATATCATCTAAAGATAACTGTGATCTTTAAGAGATAATCATGGTGGATATTTATATCTGTGGATATGCCATGAATTATGGTAGACATCATGTGACTTGATGTCAGTGCACATACCATAATGAAGATGTGTTATGAAGAATGTCATGTGACTTGAAAACATTGAGAAAAAATATCATATCTTTGATATCATGTGTGAAGGTGATATCTCCACTTATTTTGATTTGAAATATCTTCCCTAGATAAGAGGGAGTGTTGATGAATGATAGCTTAGGTCAGATATAAATGATGATTGCTATAAGCATCATCATCGTTTATATAAGATCAATTGCTCTTCATATTTAATATTTCTAAAATAAGTAAAATTGAATTTTATAATGCATGTATAAAATCGAATTTAAATAAATGATGTTCAAAATACACATTGAATAAAATTCAAAATTCATATAATATATATCTGCCACGTGTGAGGGGGTATATGTGTTAAGTATGTTTAACCGAATGATAATCAGTTGTAAAGGAAACCCGCACGCCCAAAGGGACATGTCCCTTGAGTGGACGTGTCTCCACGTGTGGAGACACGTCCTCTCAAGAGATGCATCCCTTGGGGGTGAGTCTCCTTACATACAAAAAGGAGTTCCACTCTTGATATGCAAACATCAAAATTTATTAATGTTCTGCAATTAGTACATTCAGCATTAAGAGAAGAAATCCAAAAATTGTCTTTGACTTAGAATTTCTCACATAGAATTTCAGACCTTAGTTTATTCTTAGATTTTTAGGATCCTATTTGATAAAGATTTGATTACATATACAGTTTCTACCTGTAAATAATCTCTGTATGTAAATAATTTTGTTCTCTATGTGAATAGTTTGTTGTTCTTTATGTAAATAATTTGCTGTAAATAGATTTGTTGTTTGTTTGTTTTTCCTTTCTTTCTGTTCTTTCATTTCCTTTGCTGTTCGGTTTATGTCTTGTTTGTTCTTTGGGGTTTCTCTGTTCTTTCCATCTTGAAATGGTGGGTTGTTATCTGAAGTGTACTTTGGTTATTAGGAGAGAAGTGGTTTAGATACTTTCAGTTTCTGAGTGGATGATTTTTTCCTAAATTCTTTGTTTTATACCCATTGTCAATAAGAGTTGTGGAAAGTCTTGAAAACAAGGTGCAAAGTAAACAATCTTCATTAGTTACCTCTGAATTTGTCACAAATCATCAAGATCATCTCCTCTTGTAATGGTATATTTGTCCTAGGATGATAGTGTTGTAAGATTTGAGTGAAAAATCTGATCTCCCAAGTGTTGTTATGAGGTCCATGGTAGTTTTCAACCTAGAACGGATGTTTGACATCTGACATATTGAGAAAAAATTGAATGAAATATCTGAAACTCCATGAGAAAAGAAAAAAAAGAAGAATAGAAAAAGAATTATCTAAAAGAAAGGAGGACTCAATATGAATGGGTGATTTTGGTATCTCTACCAGGGCTATGGACACCTGATTGGCAGTAGAGCAATGCTATGAGAAAACTAGAGGTATCTCCATCAGGGCTATGGATGCCTGACTGGCAGGGGAGCAATGCCCAAGATATCATTGCACAATAGCTAAAGGGAATCAACTCATGTAGTTCAAATCTTTCACATTGTTGTTCAAAATATGAGGAAAACTTTATAAAAGAGTGATGCACCATCAAGCACACACTTAGATTCAGGGGTAGCCAGTGTTGACATACATTTGAGATTCTAGCTCAACCTTGGTTGTTAAAACTGACCCAACTAGAGTTGTGATGTTCATAAACCAAGAGTTCTGGGTAGCTGAATCCTTCAATTTGTTATGCCTTGCATAACGACCCCATTTTATTCTGGGACAAAATGGGTCTCCCTCTTTCTTTTTTCTTTTGTTTTCTTTGCCTTTGGTTGTCTGGTTTTGTCTAAGGAGTTCTTTTGTTTTCCTCTTGAGTTTTTTTTTTGTTTGGTCAAATTTAGTTCT